>WOAB01000817.1:600000-1005690 GCA_027886185.1 Rheum nobile
AAGTTCGTTTTGAGATTTCATAAGGAACGATATGATTAAGTCTTGGATGGATAATAGATTGTGTGAGGAAAATAAGGATCTTAAGTTTAAAATAAGTTATTGGAGACAGTTAAACAAACTTTTGGACTGTGAGTCAAGTAATAGACGTCTGGGCCAAATCTAATTGGGCCAAATGATTGAAATTGGTAAGTGGTACTTTCAGAGGATAAAGAGTTATGATACTTGGGAAATTCCAAGATTTGATATTGGGATTCGAAGTGAGTGAGTCATCTATAAATCTTTTTGGAAGAAATTAAGTTGTGAAGCTATCGTGTTGGGAGTAGGCCACTTAAATGTAAAGATTACAGTTTAAGGATAAGATATGTTGATGATCCCGATATATTAAAAGATTTAGTGGAGAGAATTGTCTATGTACGCCTAAGGAGTATAGTAGCAAGCGTTAATAGTATAAACTATTAAAGGTTCCGGTAAAAGTGACTGAGGCGGTTGGCAACGAATCATTTTCAGGGTGATACCTTAAGGAATTAAGAGTAATGCCTCATGTAATTCGTTTCGAGGAACATAAGAATAAAAGCATGGTGATTATGTCTGGAGAAAGTTAAGGAATCTTAAAGGTTTAAGTTATAAAGTGATTAAAGGAATAGGTTAAGTCATTACCGAAAGGATCCCAAGTTGGAATTTGGCATAAGGGCCAAACCCGATGATAATGAGTAATGGAATTATGGGGTATACACTTGAAGGAATTAGGAAATGCGATGTCTCGAGGACCACTAAGTTCTGGTAATGGATTAGAAGAAAGATAAGGTACGTACACTAAGAAAAGTTATAAATGGAAAGGTTGATAGAGAAAGATGTGTTCTCATGCTTAAGGGAAAACAAGTTTGTTACAAGGATTTAAGAGGGTATTATCATAAGATAACTATGACCTTGTAGGTGTAGTTACGAGTTGCTACAAGTGTAACATATGGAAATGCAAGGTAGTGGTACGATGGAGGAAACTGATCATTTTCGGAAGCAAGTCAAGGGTAAAAAGATTAAGGATATTAAGTTCAGGTAGTAAGGTTAGTAGTAACCCGATTCCATGAGTTATTCGGCCAAGTTTCGGGGTCGAAACTTATTTTAAGAGGGATGTGATGTAATAACCCTCATTTTTTAGTAAGGGTATTAGGATAATTTTCCCAACCTTCGTTCAATAATTATTTCGCTTTCAGTGGAGTTCGGATTTTTCCGTAATATCCTTGATCTCCGTAATAATTCCTTGAGTGGTATAAAATACATTCGATGTATTTTCGGGACTTAGAATATTTGTTTAGATACAAACATATAATTTTCGGGGTTAAAACCATGCCCATATAATTTTTTTAGGCAAAAAGACGCGGTCGTGTGCTGTTCGAGCAAGCCGGCATGTGTGCCGCGTGCCCTTCGTCGTGGCGGCCGCCTGCTCCTCCGTGTCGAGGCCGGGGCTTCCTCCTTGGGCTATTTAATGGAGGTGAGGCTGGAGAGTTGATGGGAATCGAGAGCTGACCAAGTCTCTCCCGTCCCCTCTCGATTGTTCTTCCCGTCGGCGAGATTAATCCGGCGACAAGGCGATGCGCCGCGAGGCCTCTGCTGTTCGTGGGTGTTGTTGCTGCTCTTCCGGCGCCGCGAAGCCCATCCCGGCGACCCAACTCTGTCGTTGTTGAAGCTGCCTGCCGTCGCTGCTCCCCAGCTCCGTCGTTGCTGCATGAAGCCGCCGCTGCTGCATGGTGCTGCTGCTGGGAGCTGCCGTCGTTCTGCTGGTGTTCGCCGCCGCCGCTGGCTACTGCTGGTGGTCGCTACTCTCCGGTGACGAAGCTCCTCCTCGGCGAAGCCCCGCGCGGAGTTGCTGTGTTGAAGTTGTTGTTGCTGTTGATTGTGGGAGGTTGAAGAAGAAGATGAAGTAGTGGGCCCCCTTAATCAACTCTTGTAATGGGCCGAAAGCCCATTAGCCTTTCAGTCCAATTTTAACCCCAGATCAATCAAACGGTATAATTTCGACCCACTTTTATCCGTATTTTTCTTTAGGAAAATTTAATTAATATTTTTATGATTTAAAATCATAAAAATTTATTAAATTTAATCCCTTGAGTTCGTCCAGACAAATTAATTGATATTAATTAATTTGTCAGTTATAACGTTATTTGTTGGATCACGCGTGGACTCGTAGCCTGGCTAGAGCTATCGGAAGCATAGGCCATATCCCCGGAAAGGATATCATCAGTAGTCGTCTCGTCTAGATTCATCGCCGAATCTACTTAAGGCAAGTGGCGGTTCGCTCTTGCTTAATCATTCCATGTTCTATTAATTATCAATTGTTTTTAATTGTTAATTAAATTGGATTGAACTGTTGTTTTCATTTGGGAATAGATTTTATAAATAACGTGATTAAAATATGATACTATGATAGGTTGTATATATTGCTAGAAACAACGCTATTATACTTGTTAATGACCATAATGGTTTTGTTGTGGATTTAAATGTGAACTTTAATGCTAGAATAGCACGAGTATTCGTAAGAACGATATTCCTTGTAAGGATAGTCGTTTCTTTATAATTCTCTTAAGATCGTGACCCATTGCTTCTTATCCATCTGTAAGGATCTGAAGTGTTAAGCACCTTGCTAGTGCAATTTGGGTGGACGTAATATCACCCTGTGTATTAAAGGTTCGTAGTTACTCGAAATCATAAAAGCTCGTAGTTACTCGAAATCATAAAAGTTCGTAGTTACTCGAAATCATAAAGGTTCGTAGTTACTCGAAATAACATTAAAATCCTTAACAGTAATAATCGTTTTGGAATTAAATAAGATAAGTGCGGTTAGGCACATAATTAATGAACCTTGGGCGAGAAGTACAACGTGGAAACTCGTCTGGGCTTCAATTAAAGTAAGTCCACCTTCCTAATCTGAATTCGCACTAAGCGGTGAGGTTGGTCGTGGACCCAAATGATCAAGTCGTTTTAAACTCTTGTGGGAATAATAATGTTCCCAAACATTCGTCATACTTTCCCCTTAAGACTCAATTCCTTTGGGAGTCCTCTTTTCAGTGCATATCTTAATAATAAATTATTTCGTGAAAGTACGGATTATATATCATTCCTTCAGTTATTATTCGAGGAACAATGATAGTAAACGTTTACAATCACTAGAACCATTCTGCTTTCACCCTTGCATAGTCTTTCATTAGACTAACCAACCGGGTTTTATTCCTTGCATGGTTGGCTGGTGTCATCCGTCCTATACGGCACATCAGTGGTTGGTTCCCGAAGTTAAAGTAACCAGTTGAAGAAGAAGAGGCTTGCAGACGAAGATTTAAGTGTTAGTGTTAGTGTTTTAAGTTGTTAAGTATTACTTTAATATAGCTTTATAACTTAGCCATGTTATAGGTTGATTCTTTAAAGTCTTCCACTGAAATGTTTACTCTGTTGTAAAAATGCTACTCTCGTTTGATGAGGGATCTTTTAATAAAAGGGTTCAGTTTCATATAAAATGTCTTCCGCTGTTTAATCTTTTGTTACTTAACTAAGTTTAATTGTTCCGATTAAATCCTGGGGTGAATTTGGACGGTAATGTCTGAGGTCACTGGCGTGTGGCACTACCGGTATAAATCGGGGGTGTTACAGCCCCGGGTATGAAGTCATTTTGATGTTCTATCCCTCTAATCGGTGGCATCCCACTAGGGATTTCTTCTTGGATCAAATCTTCAAAGCCCTGCAAAAGACAAGCAATAGGAGGAGGAAGATCATCTAGCTCTTAAGAAGTAAGCAATGTATCTTTGAATATAAGGAGAAAGCAAACTTTACTTCCCTGGATTGCGTAAACCACTTCCTTTGGCTTGGCAAACTTTACTTCCTCCTCTTCTTGTCCTTTTTACTTCACGGCCTCCTCCAAGGGTTCATCACCGGACTCATATTCTACATGAGTGTTGAGCAACACTTGCCTCTTGGTAGGGCAGTCCTTGGCAAAGTGTCCACGGCGTAGAGACTTGAAGCACTTCAAATCCCTAGTGCGTGATTCTCCTTCTTTCCTAGGTAGTGGTGGCACTTCCATCCTTGGCTGGCTCTTGTTAGGCTCCACTCTTGGCTCTTGACGCCTAGGTTGAGCATTAGTGAAGCTTGAGTTTGATGTGGTCCATGGGCGTGAGCTTGAGCTATTCATCTTCTTCTGCAATTTGCCATAATGAAGGACTTCCTCAATTGGTGTGCCTCTAACAAAACGTTGGTTCTCCATAATGTTAGCCAAAATCAGAATTCAATCCACCAACAAATTTAGAAATTACATACTCCTCAGGAAATTTGATGCCGAATCTAAACAAAAGAGTTCTAAGTTCTTTATAAAACTCATCCGGGCTTCTTTGGTCTTTATTGATGCGCTCAAGCTTGACATGGACACGAGCCAAGTAGTCATCTGGCACAAAGCGAGCTCTCATGGCAGCCTTGAGCTCTCCCTAAGTCTCAATGGTGGGATATCCTCCATACACACGCTCCTCCTTCTCTTCTTGCCACCATTGATATGCAAAGTCCGTGAAGTTGATGGTAGCAAGGGCAACAAGTTAAGCATCTCCATAGTTGTAGTAATCAAAAACTGACTCGGCCTTGGACTTCTAATCCAAGTATACATCAACATCCGACGAGCCTGTATATGTAGGAACTTGGACCTTTACACCATGGTATTGCTCCCTCCCTTGGGGTCTCTCATAGTCATCCTCAAAGTATCCTCGCGGGTCCCGACGTTGGCCCCTTTGTAACTGGCCAGATCTCTATCTAGGGTGGTCTCTAAGAGGTGGATTCCTTGGCACATTCCTCCTTGGCAAGGAAGTCGGCCTAAAGAAGGGTCGTGGCGGGGCATTTCTTGTGCCAATACCTGCAAAGTTAGTGCGAATAGGAGGGTATGAATTGACATTGGAATTGTGATCCTCACCCAAACCTTGCTCTTGGCGAGTGGTGGCAACATGAGGAGCTTGGGACGTGGCAGCTTCCTCGTTGAGTGTCATCCTAGAGAAGGCATTTGGCATAACACCAGGATTGTCTCCATCATGGCATGGTGAATGCATAGAGCCGCCTTCTTCATGCTGTCCACTTGGCCTCATCCAACTGAGGGAGTGCTCTATCTTGTCCTCCATACTTTGCATAAATGTTGCAGTCTCCCCCCTCACTTCTTGGATTTGTTGTCGCACATTCTCTTGTTGCTCCTCCTTGCTTGTTTGGAAAGCTTTTAGGAGGGTCTCCATAGTGACTGGTGGGGTGGGTGTGGGCTCGTTTATGGAAATCCCCTTTTGCTTGTCGAAGGATTCCATGGTACTCCCCTTGCAAGTTAGCAACCAAAGCAAAATACCAAGAACACAATAACTAAAGAGCGCAATCAACCAATGGAACTTCGAGCCAACAAGTGCCAAAGTTTGATTATAAAGTTTCACAAAATTCAGGTTGCAAGCTCTCAAGTTTTAGGGTAGCTTAGGGTAGACTCGATCAAGCAAAAACAAGCCACAATAACTTGAATGAACTCATGAGAACTCTCGGCCAAACACGAACCAACACAAGTGTTAAGGAAGCTACTACGCACTTGACCTCTCAAGCTCAACTTGGCTCGTTTCTTTCTGGCTTTGCCACTCTTTCTCGAGCTTGTTTAGAATACAATTTGTTTACTCGACTCTTTCTAGCTCTTGGCCTTTCTTTCTGGAGTTTATCTTAGCTAGAAGCCTTGGTCTATAACTTGGGAACACAACAAGATCAATCATCTCTTTTTTTTTTATAACTTCAACCGATTACATATAACATAAGCAAGAAAAGTGGAGTGTGAGAAACAAGACCTTTCCCATATCCTTGCCACTTGATTGGTTTGGTTTTAGTCATAAGAAATTATCACAAGCCAAACAATTTAATTGCAGCAAATAAAATAATAAAGACAAGCTAGTTACTATGGCTAATTAAAAGGAGGTAAGGCCAAGAGGTTTGGCTGATGACAACAATTAAAGGGCTGGCGGTTTTGGGGCAGTTCAAGGGTTGTCTTCAATATCTAGTATGATCAAACAATTCAACAGTGTTTCCAACAACCAAAATACTTTAACACAGTTGCAAATTCAGCCAAATCTAACAACAACTTGACGCAACAACACACGAAAGAGCATGAAGGCTTGCAACTTGAACTAAGATCAACTTTTAAAATCAAGTTTCAAGCGTTTACCTTGTGTGGCTCTGATACCACATGATAGGATCGATGATCTCTTTAGCCTCAGTGCAAGGAAAACGCCAAGGAATGCAGCCAAACAAGAGGGTTCCAAGGACTCGCCGCGGCTAGGACTTTTGAGAGGATTTTGAGGAAAGCGAGGTGGAAGATGGAAAGGATGAAGGCAGGTTGGTTTGCTGGGGTGATTTTGGGGATAAGTGATCTTTCTTGAGTGGATGCCAGACACCACAAAAGGAAGAACAAGTTGATCTGCGGCTAGGGGATATAACTCACCCGAAGTAGAAGATCAAGGGGGTTGTTCGATGCTACACAATAACAAATTCTTGCTGGGGTTTTCAAGGGAAAACAAAGATTTCTTGAGATGTTTTATTAAGCTGAAAAATGTGTCTTTGCATGCAAGAAGACACGGCCTTATGAAGGCCTAAAAAATGAGTTGCACGACTAACCTTTCACATGTCCAACAATATAACTCTTCCCCTCCCAAGCTTATCTATAATTTAAAGTAGTCTTAAAAGCAAAATATAATGCATATATAAAGCTAGAAATAAAAACAGAAGACATGGCTTGAATGGCTTGAAGAAGCATGAGACGCGTTGGCGGTTTGTCTTCTATGCGGCCCGACGCGTCATGAGTAAAGTCATCGAGTCAAATTGAACATGGCACGGCGATTCAAGGCTTAGAATTCCCCTCTTGAGCTTGGCATGAAGCTCCTCGGCAAACGCGCATGCGTGATAGCCCCGGGTGGCAGCTCATCGTCAAGGTCTAAGGATGGAACCCTAGCGGCACTGCGCATGGGGTAAGGTGAGCGACGTTGGTGGGGCCCCTTAGGACTTTCTCCGGACAACCCTGAGTGAGGACCCTTTGAGGAGTCTTGTGGGGCTTGGGTGTGCGGGCCAATATGTGGAGTGGTTGAAGCCGCCGTGGGGGTTTCGGGCGCGGACAAAGAAGTGCGGCCATCTTCAAGCCTTGGCAAATCTTCTACGGCGCACCTGGGTTGGATCAACTCATCATGGCTGAGGGAGTCTTTGGGAGCCGTGGTGTCCGAGGGAAGTCATTGGGATGGCGTGTTGACCTTGAGTGGCTTGAATGGCATCGAGGATGGCATAGGAGTGACGGCCGCTGCAGCGACTTGGGTGTCAAGGCCTTCATGATGGGACATAGTCACATCAGTACCACATCAATTTCTGCCGATTGTAAGCGCTTGCTAGAGGATCATGATCGTCGTGCAAAGGAGAGATAAAAATACAGTTTATGGAGATCAATAATAAATCTTTGAGGAACCTTGAGAAGATGTTGCACCAATATGCGGCAGAGGCTGCCCCAAACCTTGTCAAGGAACCCTTACAAATGGAGAAGTCGCTCAATGGTGATGAAGCGCCTAAGGAAGAAGTGTGTGAAACTTCCATGGCCAAAGTTGTTGAAGAGAAAGTTGTTGAAGAGGAGCCAGAACTGAAAGAAGATGAGGCAAAATGCCTTTTCGAACAACCACTTGTCAAAACCGCCACCATGGAGAGAAAGAAAGGTAGTATATCTCCTCTAACTCTTGAAGTGCATGTGGATTCGAGGACGAATCCTCTTAAAGGGGGGTAGGATGATATGATTATGGGTGGTGTCATATTTGAGGAAGATCAAAAGCTTCAAACAAAGAAATCGCTCGGATGTTGGAAGGTGATAAAACCGTTGAATATGTCCCTCCGACACCTCCTCAATATTTTGGCTATAAAGGAAGCTAAAAATGTCCAATGAAGGACCATTAGTATCCAATATAAATCTAACAAAAATATCTAGAACAATGATGACAATTGATTCCATGGAATCTACCCAGAACAGTCCAAAAATCACAGTCTTCGGTGGTAGTCCATTAGAAGAGCCTCATGTTTAATTCACATTCATTCAAGGCAAGGGAGGCCAAGAAACAAGTCATCAATTGGATGTTAAGCCTCCTTCTTCTTCATTTGATGGACCTAATAATGTGAAGACTCTTCACCTTGATCAACATTAAATCCATGCCATTTGAAGAGTCTTCAAAGACAACCATCTTCAATGCCGAACCATCAAAGAGTCTCTATTTTGTTCTCTATTTAAAGTGCTTTCTTCTACCACTGTAACCACGTCTTTAATCATCAAAATGAATTCTGAAACTGAGTATTTTCTTTACAGAATTAGTAGAACTCTTGAAGTTTGCTTGGGAGTAATATCGATCGTTGATCGATCCATTCGGGTGAGTGATATCTCGAATTGTTTGATCTTGTTCAAGGCGCGAGTGGTGAGTCATATCCACAAGTACCTTGTCCACTTATCCCTTTCAATTTCCAACAAAGAATACCTTTCAAAAATGGATCCAAGATCCAACAAAAAAAAGAGCCCCAAACACACTACTGAAATCATCATCTTCAAGCTTTAATCTTCATCGTCGTCTTGTGTGCATTTTAAGCCGAAACTTCCTTGATACTGAGCATATAACGATCCTATTTCTCATCATTTTGTATAAGAGCTACCTTCAAGGAAGTTTCAAAAGGAATCATGTTTAACCATGGAAAGCACCAACCGATCACCATGTCGGAGTTTTGACAAATTTTGGCGAGAGAGTACCGCATCAATTTTTGCCGATTGTAAGCGCTTGCTGGAGGATCATGATCATCGTGCAAAGGAGAGATAAATACAGTTTATGGAGATGAACAATAAATCTTTGAGGAACCTTGAGAAGATGTTGCACCAATATGCGGCGAAGGCTGCCCCTAAGCTTGTCAAGGAACCCTTACAAATGGAGAAGTCTGTAACACCCCTGACTTATGTCGGTAGTGCCACACGCCAGTGATGTAACACCCCTAAATATATATATCCTTGAAAGGTATTATCGCCAGTGACCTCGGATTTCACATCCGAAGCCACCCCAGGCTTAGCCCGTTTATATAAATCATAAAACAACAGTTATAATACAAAATATCATAACTTTTGATTAAAGCAAATGTTTCGGAATTACATCCATGATTCAAAATACATAATCAAATATATTACAACGGAAGTCTTAATACATAAAGGACACAAGGGTCTTGATCTAAATGATCACCCACCAAGGAATCTCAACCTGGTAAAACTCTTCAAAATTCCAACTGCCATCATTGTCGTTTCTAGCCTTCATCGGAACTGCAATTTATCTGATGTGTCATATGAGACGGATGACACCAGCCAACCATGCAAGGGAATATAATCGGTTGGTTAGTCTAATGAAAGACTATGCAAGGGTAAAACAGAAAGGTTCTAAGTAGTCGTATTAGGTTAGACTCATTGCTTCTCGAATAAAAGTCGATGACGATAGTCAACCACCATACTCCTACTGAAATATACGAAAAGGCATGATCAAGAGAAATGACTCTGAAAGAATGAGTCTTACGGAAACATATGAAGAGAAGACTCCAAAATGTTAAGTCTTATCGGAAAGTATGACAAGTGCTTGGGAACATCAATTTCACACAAGCGTTTTAAATCTGACTTGGTGTTTCGGTTCACGACCAACCTCACCGCACAATGCAAATTCAGATTGGAAAGAGAACTTTACTCTGACCAAAGTCTAGACGAGTTTCCTAGCTGCACTACTCTCTTAGCTGCACTACTCGCCTGAGGGTATATTAATTATGTGCACTAAAGCACTTATCTTATTTAATTCCAAAACGTACATTTTACGTTATAAGCTTTTAAGATCTCTTCACAAGAGACATCGGATCTCCTCACAAGAGATATCAAAGGGAATACATCCCAAATGGCGGCACCAATTGTGTGCACATACCCTGAGTAAGGGTAAGGTCACGACCGAAGATAATAGGGAAAATCCTCCTAGTACCATTATCAAGAAACCACTAAACCTCGCAAGGTACATAGTGTTCCTACGAATACTCGTTCTAACTAAACAGTTAAAACATAAGAGCAATAATTCACATCAAAGCCATCGAGGCCAATAACAGATATAATAGCGTTGTTTCTAGCAATATATACAACCTATTATAATATATGTATTTCAATCATATATATATATATAATAGCGTTGTTTCTAGCAATATATACAACCTATTAAAATATCTCTTTTTAAATCACATACAGTTATCAAAACTGTTCCCAGACGAAAACAATATTCATCCCAAATTAATTAACAATTAAACAATTGATAATCAATATAAATATGGAATGATAAGCAAGAGCGAACTGCCACTTGTCTTAGATTAGACGAAGCTCAACGAAGCTCGAGACGACGGGTTTCCGAGTCCGAAACGAGGAAGAACTCAGATTATAATTTCATACGGAACGACCCATAACGAAACCCAAAGTTAGATTCGACAATAACTAGTACGAATCTAAAGAAAGGCGAACGAAATCGAAGGAACAAAGTCCCTATCGAAATCACAAAACCCAAGGCCACACCCACAATCGTCCAGGCACACCGCGGGTACGGTGGCCCTGCCGCGGGTGCGGTCACAAGTGCAGTCGTCGGGGACGAAGACGAGATCTTACCGGGGACGACGCGTTGGGCTCGATTTGGATTGGCTTCGACTTCTAAACTCCTTGGGCCACCAAACACCACCTTGAGGGCACCTCCTACTCCTCCTCTGGTAGCTCCGGCGACGACCTTGAAGAACTTCGACAAAAGCTTGCAACTCCGGCGACAATGGAACGAGAGAGAGAGATTGGAGAGAGAGAGATTTGAGATGTCTTCCTCCTCCAAGCCTCCTCCTTTTATAGGCCAAGCAAGGAGCTTAGCTGGCATCTCCCCCACCGCCTCACCGCTTTAGCCTCGACAAGATCGGCAAGCAGCTCAGGCGAAGTTTGGCGGAGCAGAAAATAAATCATGACGGCGTGGGTGCGGTAGGTCTCACCGCGGGGTGCGGTGGCGACCAATTCTGACCGCGGGTGCGGTGGGTATGACCGCGGGTGCGGTGGGTATGACCGCGGGTGCGGTCAAGGCAAATTCTGTGCCTTTTGCCCACTTTTGTCCGAGAAGAATTATGGGTATGGGTTTTAACCCCGATTTAAACATATTCGTATCCGAACAAATATTCTAAGCCCCAAAATACGTCGAATGTATTTTATTTCACTCAAGGAATTATTATAGAGATCAAGTAGTTAACAAAAAGTCTGAACTTCTCTGAAAATAATTTGACTACAATACGAGTGTTTGGAAAACTTACCAAAATACTCTTTACTAAAATGAGGGGTATCACATCACCTCCCCCTTACAAAAAGTTTCGACCACGAAACTTGGCCGAATAAACCAAAGAAAAGCGAGGCGTTATAACACTACCCCCTTAAAAGGTTTCGACCCCGAAACTAGGCCGAAAATAGCTCGGGAAAACGTCTAAGCATATCCGCCTCCGTTTCCCAGGTTTCCCAAGTAACTCCTTCAGTTCCTGACTTGGACCACAAAATCTGTACCAATGGTACCACCTTGTTCCATAACTACTTCTGACGGCGTTCGAGAATATGCACCGGTATCTCCTCGTAGGTACCATTTGTCTGAATCTTGATGTCGTCATAACTCAGCACATGAGACTCATCTGGCACGTACTTTCTCAACAAAGATACGCGGAACACGTTATGCACTGGATGTGCCGATGGCGGCAATGCCAAACGATACACTAGAGACCCCACTCTATCAAGGATCTTAAACGGTCCCACGTAGCGAGGGTTAAGCTTCCCACGCTTACCAAACCTAAACACACCCTTGGATGGCGACACTCTGACAAACACCTTGTCACCAACCTCAAACTCGACATTCCTACGCTTCAAATCTGCATAAGACTTCTGTCGACTCTGAGCTGTCAACATCCTTTATCTTATCAAAGCAATGTCCGAGGCAGTCCTTTCGACTAACTCCGGTCCGAGCAGAACCTTGTCGGCATTTTCATCCCAACAAATCGGAGATCTGTACCTTCGACCGTACAAAGCCTCGAACGGAGCCATCTTAATGGTAGCATGCCAACTGTTGTTGTATGTGAGTTCAATCAGACTCAGGCTGTACTCTCAGCTAGTCGGACGATCGAGTGTATAAGCTCTTAGCATATCTTCCAAGGTCTAGATTGTCCTCTCAGACTGTCCATCCGTCTGAGGATGAAACGCAGTGCTGAATCTCAACTCGGTTCCCATGGCCTTATGTAGTTCTTTCCAGAATCTTAACATGAATCAGCCATCTCGATCTGATACAATGGTCTTTGGAGTACCATGCAAACGGATGATCTCGTGTAAAAACACTTCTGATAACTTATGGGTTCCCTATGTTGACTTGATAGCCACGAAATGAGCACTCTTCGTGAGCCTGTCAATGATTACCCATATAGCATCTTTTTGGCTTTGAGTCTTTGGCAGCCCAGTAATGAAATCCATAGCAATATCTTCCCATTTCCATTCTGGCACCGGAAGAGGTAGCAACTCACCACCTGGTCTACGATGTTCTATCTTGACCTTCTGACAAGCCAAGCATTTCGCCACAAACTCTGCTACATCCCACTTCATGTTGGGCCACCAAAACTTCTTCCTGAGGTCCTTGTACATCTTGCTAGAGCCTGGATATACGAAATAAGCTGGTGAATGGGTCTTCTTCATCCCCAACTGGCGAAGACCATCAACGTCAGGCACACAGATCTGGTTCTAAAACCAGAGTGATCCATCTTCCTGAATCACGAAAACGGGAGCTTTCCCATCCATCACTTCACTGCTTAGCTTCACCAAGACTACATCATCAACTTGTTTCTCCCTGATTTGATCAAGTAGTGTGGCCTGAATCTCCAGCATACTCAGATATCCTCTACGCTGATCGTATAAGACTTCAATGTCGCACAACCCTTGGTTTAGCTTGGTCTGAGCAGTAAGTAAAGCCACTACTGTCTCGTGCAGCGTCTTCCGGCTCAATGCATCGGCTACTACATTAGCATTGCCCGGATGATACAGCAATTCGATATCGTAGTCTTTGAGTAGCTCTAACCAGCGACGTTGTCTCATATTCAGCTCCTTCTGAGTGAACACGTACTTTAAACTCTTATGATCGGTGAAGACTTGGCATCTTACACCATAAAGATAGTGTCTCCAAATCTTCAGCGCAAAAACTACCGCTACTAATTCTAGATCATGCGTCAGATAGTTTGCCTCATAAGTCTTCAACTGTCGGGATGCGTATGCAATAACTTTGCCCCTCTGCATCAGCACACATCCCAAACCACTCTTCGAAGCATCACTATAGCACATAACCATCAATCCCTTCCGGTAGCGCTAATATTAGTGCGGAGGTCAGACATTGCTTCAGCTTTTGAAAACTGGCCTCGCACTTGTCATCCCAGACAAACTTCTTATGGACTTTACGGAGCAGACCGGTCATGGGTAGAGCGATTTTAGAAAATCCCTCCACGAACCGTCTGTAATATCCAGCGAGTCCTAGAAAACTGCGCACCTCCTTCACATTCTAAGGCCGCTTCCAATTGGCTACCGCTTCAATCTTCTGGGGATCAACCAGAACCCCATTCTCATTGATCACATGGCCTAAGAAAGCCACTTCCTTGATCCAAAAGTCACACTTAGACAACTTTGCGTACAGCTGATTCTGTCTAAGGATTGACAAAGTAATCCGAAGATGTTCCTCGTGAACCTCCTCACTCGGGGAATAGATCAAAATGTCGTCGATGAAGACCACTACGAACTTATCCAAGTATTGGTGGAAACATCGATGCATCAGATCCATGAAGACTGCTGGAGCATTAGTAAGTCCAAATGGCATGACTATGAACTCGTAGTGACCATATCTCGTCCGGAATGCAGTCCTTGGAATATCCTCCTCACGAATCTTGAGCTGATGGTAACCAGACCTCAGATTGATTTTGGAAAAGACCTTTGCTCCCTGCAGTTGATCCAATAGATCATCAATCCTCGGCAACAGATACTTATTCTTGACCGTGACCTTATTCAACTCACGATAGTCGATACAAAGTCGGAACGATCCATTCTTCTTCTTGACGAACAAGACCGGAGCACCCCAAGGCGATGCACTCGGCCTTATATAACCCTTCTCAAGAAGATCTTCGAGTTGCTTCTTCAACTCTTGCATCTCAGCAGGAGCCATCCGGTACGGTGCCTTAGAGATCGGCGCAGTACCAGGCTCGAGATCGATAGTAAATTCTACGTCACGATGTAGGGGTAAACCAGGAATCTCCTCCGGAAAGACATCCGGATATTCACAAACAACCGGAATATCAGGAATTGAAGGTTCATCTTTCTTGGGCTCGTCTAGATAGCACAGGTACCCGACACAACCTTGTCGAAGTAGCTTAAACGCAGCCATCGCATTGATAAGCCTGCCATTATCAGCGTCATTCTGACCCTTAAACTTGCATACATACTGGCCCCCAGATGACACCGTCACAGTCCTTGAGCTGAAATCGATTACCGCCCCATGACGTGTTAGCCAATCCATATCGAGAATAATGTCGTATGGAGCCATGGCTATACAGATCAAATCTGCTTCGAACTTCTTACCCTGGATGGTAATCGAAAATTCTGACAGACGCTTGGTTCCAACCAAATGTTCACCATTAGGAAGATTCACAACGAAAGGTTCACAAACCTTGTTGCATACTAACCCTAATTTACTGACACAACTTTCCGAAATAAAAGAATGGGTAGCACCTGAATCAAATAACATAAATACAGAAGTAGAATGAAGGTATAGAGTACCTTGATCAATTGGAGCATTAGGTCCATCAGCCTTACGCATCTCGTAAAGGCATTGACCTTGACCTCCAGAAGCAGTTGGGCTTTCCCCTTATTCTGTGCAGACGTCTGCATTGAAGGACTAGGAGCTTCCACTTGTCTGAACTTAGGTCGATTGTTCTGATTAACTGACCCTTGCTGTGACTCAGCTCTTTTCTGCCTTTGCTGTGGACAGAACTTCTGCAAATGTCCCACCTTTTCACAGCCAAAACACGTCTTCTTCTCCTTCGGACACTCATTACTCTTGTGTCCGTGTGTACCACAGTTATAGAATTGGATCGGACTCTTGCCCTGACCCGATTGACGTGTAGAACCTCCATGAGTCATATCCGTTTTTGCTCTGCCAGACTTGGCAAAATTATACGGTGGCGCGGGACGCTTAAATCCACTCGCCTGAGGCTGGCCCTGCATTGACCTCTGGTGACTTCGTTTCTTTGTTGACTCCTCCAGAGTCACTTCCAACTTATAAGCAGCGTCCACGTACTGCTCTAGAGTAGAGCATCCGTGACGTATCATTAGTGGCTTAATATCTGGGTTCATCCACTCGTGGAAATGCCAGATCTTTTGCTCTTCATTGGACACCTCCGGCCTAGCATACTGCAATAAATGATTGAATTTGGTCACAAGCTCAGTTACTTTCAAACCATCTGTCTTTGGATAGAGAAATTCCTTATGTTTTTCCTCCCTCATAGCTTGAGAGAAGAAACGATCAGTCATCTTGGCTTTAAACATTCCCCAATTCAAACCTGGGTGATCAGCCAAACCTGTACCTTCCCACCATTCACTGGCTACTTCCTTCAGCTGAAGGTATGCAATGTGCACCTTCTCTGCTTCAGTGCACTCAACATTGCGGAATAGTCGCTCCATGTGTGAGAACCAATAAGCCACTTTGATTGGCTCTCCTTTCCCATCATAGCAGTCAGGCCTTATAGAGCTAATGGCCTTCAGTGCTCGGCCATAATTGCCTATGTTCCTGACTGCTTCTTCTTGCGGCGCATGGACAACTGGCTCCTCAAATCTTGGAACCGCTGGAGGAATTGGCACATCTTGTGCCTGAGGCGCAATTGGTCGCATGATGTCGGTGAATGCTTGCATAACGATTCCCCGAATAACTTCAATTGTTGCTGCATCAAATAATATTGGAGTGTTGACCGGAACTTGGTCATTGCCCCTTTGATTGTTATTAGAAGCAGACTCGTGTTCATCCACGGGGTTTGCGGTATTCCTCTCATTTGGTCTGGGGTCATTACTTAGCCCAGCACCAGCACGAATGGTGTTCCTTGTGTTCACCATCTGTTTACCGATCAAATTCCAAGTATTTTATTACATTAATATCATTCAATATACTTAACGTAATCAAAATCAACTCAGAATAGATCAAACTTGGTAATTTTCATTGATAAGCTCAATAGAGCTAATACGTTTTACAAAAGGGATCTCCCGAGCGTCAAGACAAAATTGCCCGGAGACTTAGGTTCTTAACAAAACAACTGAAATACAAGAAAAGAAACTGCTAATCAGCACTTGCCCAATCATGGCGCCCTGAAACATTTCCTGTAATCGCCACTCCTCATACAAGGTTTCTTCGAACGGGGTTTACCATCGGGGTCTGGTGAAAGACTCCTCACCCTGCTCGGTCCAGGAGCACATGGCTCATTCCTTGGTCTTGCCCTTCTTAGAGCATGCTCAACCGCCTCGTCCATCTGGCGGCGCTCTTCTGGGGAAATCATCTGACTTAGGTGAAGTGCCTCTCGCGAGTCAAGACTCAACATTAGCCTTCTCTGAGCAGGAATAGGCTGTGAGTTCTCAGATGCATTTTGTGGACCATTTCTTCTTCTGGGAAATACTACCTCGTAAAGCGTATCCCAATCGGCCAAAGTCAATGGCGAGTATTCTTGCTCATGCGGCAACTCCGGACTGGGATAGATAAACTCCATTCCCGGGTCCTCGCTGCCTACCAATAAGCGCTCTAAGCCATCAGACTCGTGGCCCTGTCCCTCGAGGTCCTCCTCGGGGTCCTCCTCTTCTTCCGGATCCTCTTCCGGGTCTTCTTCAGGATCCTCCTCGGGAATCATCTCAATCATGAAGTCGTCGTTGTAATGCCCTCTTGCATACCTTGACCACTCCTCTTCATCTTCCATGTCCTCCCTTGGCTCCTCTGTAGGTTCTTCCTAGGGCTGTCAAAACTTGACCCGATCCGACCCGCCCGACCCGCCCGAAACCGAACCCGTTCGATATCCGAAAAGAATTAAAAAATTGTATGTCCGAACCCGACCCGACCCAAACCGACTAGCCCAAACCCAAAATATAACCCGAACGGACTAGCCCATTATCAACCCGATACCCGAAGTCACCCGACCCGAAATCACCTGAAAACCCAAAGCTTCCCGATCCGAAATCACCCGAAAACACAAAGTTACCCAATCCGAAATCACCTGAAAACCCGAAGTCACCCGAAAATCCAAAGTTGACTAATTCGAAATCACATGAAAACCAAAACTCAATAGCCCGAAATCATAGAAAAAATTAATGTCACCTGATCCTAAACTTTCCTTATCGTTTAATCATAAACTTTCCTTATCGTTAAATCATAAAGTCAAAGGTCTAGGTTTATCTTCACTATTTATCATATGAATCATCCTTACCAAAACCCAATCTTAAATATAGAACTTCAATGATAGGAGATTTTATAGTGAATATATATATTTATTGTAATTATGTTTGCCTTCAATCGAAAACCAATTCCATCGAAATACATTTCAACAATAATTCGATTTATACGAAATGCGATTTTTTTGAGATCGTACTTAAACAAGATCTTATTCATTCGAACTCATATTCATCTGAATTCTGACTCAACCGAAATATGATTTATACAAAATCTAGTTCGGTCATAATCCGAAATAACCCATCGAAATTGACCCAAATATCTGACTTCTCCCGATAAAATGAACAATGGACCCGACCGACCCGAATTGGATTGAGTTGTCAAAATACACGTGAATACGTCATTAGCCGGGATCCGAATTAATCCAAAACCAAAATGACCCGACCCGAAACCAATCTGATTTGCCCGATTGACAGCCCTAAATTTGACCGAAATCCAAATTAACCCGATTGAAATTGACCTGAATACCCGACCACACCCGATAAATGAATATCCGATCCGACCCGACCCGACCCGATATGGTCCGACTTGTTATAATATTGGACATTGGCCCGAATCCGAACTAACCCGAATTCGAAATGACCCGACCCGAACCCGACCCGACCCACCCGATTGACACCCCTAGTTCTGCCACTGGAACCTTGATCCTATCGGACACTAGTACTACTGACTCGTGTAGTACAGTCTTCACCTCCTTGGGTGGACTACTAGATTCTCCGACCTCGAAGCATCGCATGGGAACTAGAAACTCAAGCCTCATTGGAGATGCCGGAGCCACCTCGGCTTCTTTTGAGTCCCTTCGAAGAGAAAAGCATGCACCCATAACCTACGGGTGACGAGAAAAGAGTTAGTCTTTCTAAATATAGAAGTTCACTTCCATATCAGACTACAGAAAAGGCACAACAAGATCGGCAGAATAAAATTTTTATTTGGAAATTCAAATCCTTCAAAATATTTCTCAGTTCAAAACGAGTAAATGGTTTATAAAAAAATTTGTTCCAAGAAAATGTTTTAAAACCCACCCGTTTTAAAAAACAAATCGGCTCTGATACCAAATCTGTAACACCCCCAAATATATATATCCTTGAAAGGTCTTACCGCCAGTGACCTCGGATTTCACATCCGAAGCGACCCCAGGCTTAACCCGTTTATATAAATCATAAAACAACAGTTATAATACAAAACATCATAACTTTTGATTAAAGCAAATGTTTCGGAATTACATCCATGATTCAAAATACATAATCAAATATATTACAGCGGAAGTCTTAATACATAAAGGACACAAGGGTCTTGATCTAAACGATCACCCACCAAGGAATCTCAACCTGGTAAAACTCTTCAAAATTCCAACTGCCATCATTGTCGTTTCTAGCCTTCATCGGAACAGCAGTTTATCTGATGTGTCGTATGAGACGGATGACACCAGTCAACCATGCAAGGGAATATAATCGGTTGGTTAGTCTAATGAAAGACTATGCAAGGGTAAAACAGAAAGGTTCTAAGTAGTCGTATTAGGTTAGACTCATCGCTTCTCGAATAAAAGTCGATGACGATAGTCAACCACCATACTCCTACTGAAATATACGAAAAGGCATGATCAAGAGAAAGGACTCTGAAACAATGAGTCTTACGAAAACATATGAAGAGAAGACTCCAAAAGGTTGAGTCTTATCGGAAAGTATGACAAGTGCTTGGGAACATCAATTTCACACAAGCGTTTTAAAACTGACTTGGTGTTTCGGTTCACGACCAACCTCACCGCACAATGCGAATTCAGATTGGAAAGAGAACTTTACTCTGACCAAAGTCTAGACGAGTTTCCTAGCTGCACTACTCTCTTAGCTGCACTACTCGCCTGAGGGTATATTAATTATGTGCACAAAAGCACTTATCTTATTTAATTCCAAAACGTACATTTTACGTTATAAGCTTTTAAGATCTCTTCACAAGAGACATCGGATCTCCTCACAAGAGATATCAAAGAAAATACATCCCAGGGAATACATCCCAAATGGCGGCACCAGTTGTGTGCACATACCCTGAGTAAGGGTAAGGTCATGACCGAAGATACTAGGGAAAATCCTCCTAGTACCATTATCAAGAAACCACTAAACCTCGCAAGGTACATAGTGTTCCTACGAATACTCGTTCTAACTAAACAATTAAAACATAAGAGCAATAATTCACATCAAAGCCATCGAGGCCAATAACAGATATAATAGCATTGTTTCTAGCAATATATACAACCTATTATAATATATGTATTTCAATCATATATATATATAATAGCGTTGTTTCTAGTAATATATACAACCTATTATAATATCTCTTTTTAAATCACATATAGTTATCAAAACTGTTCCCAGACGAAAGCAATATTCATCCCAAATTAATTAACAATTAAACAATTGATAATCAATATAAATATGGAATGATAAGCAAGAGCGAACCGCCACTTGCCTTAGATTAGACGAAGCTCGAGACGACGGGTTTCTGGGTCCGAAACGAGGAAGAACTCAAATTATAATTTCCTACGGAATGACCCATAACGAAACCCAAAGTTAGATTCGACAATAACTAGTACGAATCTAAAAAAAGGCGAACGAAATCGAAGGAACGAAGTCCCGATCGAAATCACAAAACCCAAGGCCACACCCACAATCGCCCAGGCACACCGCGGGTGCGGTGGCCCTGCCGCGGGTGCGGTCACAAGTGCAGTCGTCGGGGACGAAGATGAGATCTTACCGGGGACGACGCGTTGGGCTCGATTTGGATTGGCTTCGACTTCCAAACTCCTTGGGCCACCAAACACCACCTTGAGGGCACCTCCTTCTCCTATGGTAGCTCCGGCGACGACCGTGAAGAACTCCGGCGAAAGCTTGCAACTCCGGCGACAATGGAACGAGAGAGAGAGATTGGAGAGAGAGAGATTTAAGATGTCTTCCTCCTCCAAGCCTCCTCCTTTTATAGGCCAAGCAAGGAGCTCAGCTGGTATCTCCCCTACCGCCTCACCGCTTCAGCCCCGACAAGATCGACAAGCAGCTCAGGCGAAGTTCGGCGGAGCAGAAAAGAAATCATGACGGCGCGGGTGTGGTGGGTCTCACCGCGGGGTGCGGTGGCGACCAATTCTGACCGCGGGTGCGGTGGGTATGACCGCGGGTGCGGTCAAGGCAAATTCTGTGCCTTTTGCCCACTTTTGTCCGGGAAGAATTATGGGTATGGGTTTTAACCCCGGTTTAAACATATTCGTATCCGAACAAATATTCTAAGCCCCAAAATACGTCGAATGTATTTTATTCCACTCAAGGAATTATTACACAGATCAAGTAGTTAACAAAAAGTCTGAACTTCTCTGAAAATAATTCGACTACAATACGAGTGTTTGGAAAACTTATCAAAATACTCTTTACTAAAATGAGGGGTATCACAAGTGACCTCAGACTTTAAAGTCCAAAGCCACCCTAGCCTTTAATCTGAACAATTATACTTAAATACAATCATAATAAATAGTAAATAGTAGAAGACTTGTATAAAGAAAACTCAATCTTTTATTAAAATTCCTCTCGTAAATTGAGAAGGATGTTTTATAAACGATATTGAAATTACAGTGGAAGACTTTAAATTAATCCTAATTACATGACTAGGATATAATAATTTCACCTATTACATTAATTAAGAAATTAAATCTTATATTCAAACAACCTTGAAAATTCTTCAAACTAAACTCCAACTGCAAGCCTTCGTCTTCAATTGTTACTTCAAATCATCTGAGACCAACCACTGATGTGCTATATAGGACGGATGACACAAGCCAACCATGTAAGGAAAATGAACGGTTGGTTAGTCTAATGAAAGACTATGCAAGGGTGAAAACAGAATGGTTCTTGTAGTCGTATATAGTCACTACCCTTGTTTCTCGAATAAAACTCGGTAAATGGTATATGACTACTATACTCCTACCGAAACAAAAAAAATGCATGCTTAAAGAGAAGACTCCAACGAATTAAGTCTTATGGGAAATAAATGAGTTTGTTTGGGAACATTATATTTATCACACAAGGTTTTGAAACTGCCTCATTTAATATTGGGGTCCTCGACCAACCTCACCGCATAATGCGAATCTAGATTGGAAAGGGGACTTACTTTAGACAAGAGACCAGGCGGGTTCCACGTTGTACTTCTCGCCCGAGGGTATATTAATTATGTGCAAAATGACACTTATCTTATTTAATTCCAAAACGTGCATTTACGTTAAAGTTGTTAATCCACACCAATCTCACAATGAGATATATATCATGGGACGAATCCCGAATTTCGGCACTAGCTAAGTACACCACCACTTATATACGAATAAGGGTAGGTCATGACCAAAAGTATTAGGGCAATAATCCTCCTAATACCAAGTTATAAAGAAACAGCTAAACCTCGCAATGTAATTAGCGTTCCTACGAATACTCGTGCTAACTAGCATATAAGTCCACACCAAATGCACAAAAAAACCACACCAAAGTTCATCTAGCACCCTACACTAATAATATATATGCAAAATGAGGGTCGTTGCTAGCAAATATACAACCTAATAATAAGGTTCATTTTCACACCAATTTAACACACATGTTCCTAAAAGAAAATTAAGAATATTTATCCCAACTTAATTAGCAAAATTAATTATTTGTCAGTTAAGATGAATATGGAATAAATTGCAAGAGCGAATTGCACTTGCCTTGAATCACGAAGAACTTGAACGTCATAACGGAGATGGTTGCTTTCGAAAAGCAAATTGGCTCCCTGCTTTATTTTTGTTCCAAAAGCGATTCCAAGGCGTACCCAAATCACACAAAATAAATAACATATAATGAGATAATTTATTCAATATCGAAATTTGAAGGATACTTGTCTCGGTTTCTAATTGAATTTTTTTAACTCCAAGGGGATAATACATGTATGATAGTTACCTAAAAAGCCCATGTTTGAAGTATGAAAATCCCGCTCCAAATCGAACGAATTCGGACATTGAAATAGTGATTCATGGCTGCGTTTTCCTTGGCTGAAGGTTGAAGAAGACAACCCCATATTACACTCGCCACCCCTTTAATTAGCTTAATTATACATTTTTGCCCAACTTTTCAAGTTGTGGAAAAATTACCCTTAATTTAACTTTTAAAAATTACAAAATTTACCCACACTAATTTATAACTTATCCTTAGTTTATTTATGCATTTTAACCCAAATTTAAGTTAAAGGAAAATTTAAATTAGGCTAGTTTTAAGCTTAAATCATCTTTTCTTATAATCATAACAATTTGTAACTCTTAGTTAACATTTTATTAATCTTAACTTAAATAACTAAAGTTAAATTGATCAGTTTATTAAAATTATAATTAACATAAGGTTAATATAAATTTAGACCATTCATAAGTTAAAGAGATCACATACTTAAGGTATTTATTATTTTATCCCTCCATGGAATAAACATAATAAATCATGTAACATTTATTGTAATATTTAAAACTCCAAAACTACATTCATTATTTTACTTATTTATTATTTTTTACACTATACTATTATAACCCATTTGATAATTTGTACAAAAATTATCTTAACCTAACTTTTAAACTTAAGTCAATGAAAATTCAAATTATTCCTCTAAAAGAAATAAAATAAATTTCATAACTTTTACTATTATTAAAATAAAATATATAGAAATTACATTAATAATAAAACGATGGTTATTACAAAGTCGCTCAATGGTGATGAAGCGCCTAAGGAAGAAGTGTGTGAAACTTCTATGGCCAAAGTAGTTGAAGAGCAAGTTGTTGAAGAGGAGCTAGAACTGAAAGAAGATGAGGTAAAATGCCTTGTCAAACAACCACTTGTCAAACCACCACCATGGAGGGAAAGAAAGGTAGTACATCTCGTCTAACTCTTGAAGTGCATGTGGATTCGAGGATGAATCCTCTTAAGGGAGGAGAGGATGATATGACTATGGATGGCATCATATTTGAGGAAGAACAAAAGATTAAAACAAAAAAAGCGCTCGGATGTTGGAAGGTGATAAAACCGCTGAATCTGTCACTCCGACACCTCCTTAGTATATTGGCTATAAAGAGAGCTACAAATGTCCAATTGAGGACCATGAGTAACCAATGGAAAGATAACAAAAACATCTACAACTATTATGACAATTTCTTCCATGGAATCTACCTAGAATAGTCCAGAAGTCATAGTCTTTGGCGGTAGTCCATTAGAAGAGCCTCATGTTTAATTCACATTCATTCAAGGCAAGGGAGGCCAAGAAACAAGTCATGAATTGGACGTCATTAAGCCTCATTCTTATTCATTTGATGGACCTAATATTGTGAAGACTCTTCACCTTGATCAACATTAAATCCGTGCCATTTGAAGAGTCTTTCAAGACAATCATCTTCAATGTTGAACCATCAAAGAGTCTCTAGTTTGTTCTCTATTTAAAGTGCTTTCTTCTACCATTGTAACCACGTCTTTGATCATCAAAATGAATTCTAAAACTAAGTGTTTTCTTTAGAGAATTAGTAGAACTCTTGTAGTTTGCTCGTGAGTAATATCGAGCGTTGATCGATCCATTCAGGTGAGTCATATCTCGAATTGCTTGATCTTGTTCAAGGCGCAAATGGTGAGTCATATCCACAAGTACCTTGTTCACGTATCCCTTTCAATTTCCAGCAATGAATACCTTTCAAAAACGGATCCAAGATCCAACAAAAAAACGGCCCCAAACACACTACCGAAATCATTATCTTCAAGCTCGGATCTTCATCGTCGCCTTGTGTGCATTTTAAGTCGAAACTTCCTTGATACCAAGCATATAACAATCCTATTTCTCATCAAACTCACAACGAAAATAAGGAAGAGGGGGGGGGGGGAGGCGAGGTTGCTCCTGCGGGATGCGGGTGGCTGGCTGCGGGTACATGTGGCTTCTAGTGATTGGTGGTGGCTGTTGCGGGTGGCTTCTACATGTGCGGGTTAGCAGATGAGAATGGAAAAAAGAACGCATGTGATGGAGAGAAGAAGGAGAAGAGAGGGAGAGAATAGGGATTATGAGGATGGAAATTTTTGTAATTTTGAGGTTTCGTTATCCTTTTTGTACATGTTTTATAAAAAGATACAAGCATGCGCTAAAAATCAATACCCATTCAGAATGTTGAATATAAAAGTTGGATCCATTAGAGGATATAAAAGCTTAATTTATATGGTTGATGATTTATTTTAATTGTTTTTTATTAGATTATGGATTTTAACATTGTATTAAAGCATGTATGATCTTTGTTCGTTTCATCGCTCAGATGTTGGAAGGTGATAAAACTGCTGAATTTGTCCCTCCGACACCTCATCAATTTATTTGGCTATAAAGAGAGCTACAAATGTCCAATGGAGGACCATGAGTAGGCAAAGTAGCCAATGGAAAGCTAACAAAATATCTACAACTATGATGACAATTGCTTCCATGGAATCTATCCAGAACAGTCCAGAAATCGCAGTCTTTGGCGGCAGTCCATCAGAAGAGCCTCATGTTTAATTCACATTCATTCAAGGAAAAGGAGGCCAAGAAACAAGTCATCAATTGGACGTCATTTAGCCTCATTCTTCTTCATTTGATAGACCTAATAATGTGAAGACTCTTCACCTTGATCAACATTAAATCCGTGCCATTTCAAGAGTCTTCCAAGACAATCATCTTCAATGTTGAGCTATCAAAGAGTCTCTAATTTGTTTTCTATTTAAAGTTCTTTTTTTTACCATTATAACCATGTCTTTGATCATCAAAATGAATTCTGAAACTAAGTGTTTTCTGTAGAGAATTAGTAGAACTCTTGTAGTTTTCTCGTGAGTAATATCGAGCGTTGATCGATCTATTCATGTGAGTCATATCTTGAATTGCTTGATCTTGTTCAAGGCGCGAGTGGTGAGTCATATCCATAAGTACCTTGTCCACGTATCCCTTTCAATTTCCAGCAATGAATTCCTTTCAAAAACGGAACCAAGATCCAACAAAAAAATGGCCCCAAACACACTACCGAAATCATCATCTTCAAGCTCTGATGTTCATCGTCGTCTTGTGTGCATTTTAAGTCGAAACTTCCTTGATACCGAGCATATAACGATCCTATTTCTCATCAAACTCACAACGAACAGAAGGAAGAGGGGGGAGAGGCGAGGTTTCTCTTACGAGATGCGGTTGGCTGGCTACGCGTACAAGTGGCTTCTGGTGACTGGTGGTGGTTACTGCGGCTGGCTTCTACATGTGCGGGTTAGCAGATGAGAATGGAAAAAAGAACGCATGTGAGGGAGAGAAGAAGGAGAAGAGAGGGAGAGAAGAGGGATTATGAGGATGGCAATTTTTGTAATTTTGAGGTTTCGTTATCCATTTTGTACATGTTTTATAAAAAGATACAAGCATGCGCTAAAAATCAATACCCATTCAGAATGTTGAATATAAAAGTTAGTTCCATTGGAGGATATAAAATCTTAATTTATAAGGTTGATGATTTATTTTAATTGTTTTTTATCAGATTGTGGATTTTAACATGGTATTAAGGCATGTATGATCTTTGTTCGTTTCATTGTTGTTTGGATTGGGCTTAGCAAAACGCTATTCGTCCGAGGTTGAGATAGCTATAAAGAGATTGAGCTGTTAGATATATTTTCTAAGTGTCAACTGGGTCATATCACATCAGTTGCACTTGACGGGTGTATTGAAATATGAAAGTTCATCCTGCATTGAAAGCGGGGTATCAAAGTGTAGTATATATATCTATAAAGTTGGTGGGCCACTCCTCTTATTAATAGTTGGTTTTATGGTGGAACCCCACCGATATTGTACTGCGCTTATATGCGCATGTGTTCTCATACGTGTATGACCCTCAGTTTATCTGTCCATATACTTTAACACAGATTATATGCAATGTCCTTATATGTGTTTTTGTCATATCCAAGTGAGTATTTGAATGGTCCAGAAACAATGGAATTTCTAATCTAACACATTCATTTTCCTTTTTTTTTCCTGTCTATTATTTCTTTTTCGGAAATTGTGCCTGGTAACCCTGAGATATTGCCAAATTCGCAAAATCCTCACAAGTTTTGACAATTTCACATGGTAACCCTAATTTTTTATATTTCCTATTTTACCCATTTGGTTACTAACATTAGGCCGTCGTTGAGTTTATAAAAAAAGGAAAACCTAACTAAATCTTCTGTAAACACACCCGACTCTTATCTTTGTGAACACACCCAACACACTTTGAGCATCTAAGCTGGGAGAGATTGAGCCGGTGGATCGAAGCGGTAAAGCGGAACGATGCCAGACCGATACGACGCAACGGCCGAATGGAGGTGATAGAGTCATCTGGATTAAAGGACGATGAGGTCGCGCATTGTTCATTTGTGGGGCTTTGTATACCAACGATGAAGGTGGTGTTGGGCGACAGAGACGACGTGGCTGGTGTTGGACGACGAAGACGACGCAACTGGTGTTAGACGACCCCAACGATGAGGATGTTGGACGACGCCGAGGTAATTGGATGCGAAATCATATATGATTTTTGGGTTAGGGTTACAAATTTTGGGGTTTTGGAAATTTAGGGCTTATTGAACCAATTTAGGAGTTAGGGTTCAGATTATGAAATCAATTTAAGGATTTAGATTACAATTCAACCAATTTAGGCATTTGATTAAAAAGTATGGTTTATGGATTAAATTTAGGGATTCCTTGTGCATTGTAAATGAAATCAATTTACAAAATTGTAGCTGTGAAGTTTTGAATTAGATGTCATATCATTGTGCATTGCATTCTGGTGTTATTGTTGCTTGAAAATTGAGTATTGTTGATTGAAAATTGGAGCTCTGAATTTGAGCAATAAATTCATTGTGCATTGGAGATTTAGGAATCTTGTTTGAAGTCTTGATGATTGTCATCCTATTAGTTTTGAGAGGCTTGGGAACTCTAATGCAAATTTTAAGCACTGACCATGAACATGATGTGAACTCTTAAATGACCTACAAATATGGTTTGTTGTTTCAACATTGAGCTATGCAAGGATAATATGAAAGTTATTGAATATCATCTGTTATTTTCATGCAATGGATATAACCAAAGTCACTGGAAAGGATCAAATGGAGGCACAACCATCCAAGAAAGTACGAGGGAGGAAAGAATAAGAGCATTGTTTCTGGGCTGGGCGTTCCACAATGGTAGTTCAATGGGTGGATTTCGTTTACTATGTAGTAATTGGAAAGGGAAAGAACAAATGTGAGCCCCTAGATCCTTTGGTTCTTGATTGTAGGGGTTCCTTAATGTAACAATTATATTTGGTTTTATGGGTTTCGTTTAAGGAGAGTAGCATGATCCTGGTAGTTTATTTGAGGATGTTTATCTTGACACTTATTGTTATTTTTTATCTATCTCAAAAGAATATTCTCTATGGTTAATTATGCTACTCTATTTAAGGAGGATGCATGTGTTGAGATATATTTAATCATATGCTAGATACTTATCTAATGAGGATGTTTGCCATAATGTCATATGAAAAGATTTAGAGCTTGTTTTCTCTTATTTTCTCTCTTTCGAGGCTTTCACTTGTACGAATCATCAACTGACCAAGTGATTTGCCCTAATTAGGCCTCAATATATGTTCAAATCTTATAGAAACCCGAGAAGCTAATATAAATTATTTTAGTCATCAAATTTTGTTATCCCATTAGCTCAAATGGGAGAGCAGTTTGAATTCTGACGAATGGTTTGAACACATTGAATAGGAGGAAGTGAGATGCCTCTCCATTAAATTTGAGAGGAAATGCACGATCCATTTGAAAACGCCCTTTTGGACAGTGACGGGGTGTAGGCTGGCGACGACAACGACGACCACTTTTGAGCTTGGATCAAAACCACCGAGCCAAGATCAAAATGTCTCGGCACACTTGGGCTCATTAGGCTTATGTGGAGGTGTAAGGATGGTGGTCAGGTTATGGATCGAGGAAAGTCTCCTAGAAGTGGGAGAACGCTGAGATGGGCAAGGAAATCCCTAGCCTTGGCTTGGCTTGTGGGCGCGATCCTTGGGCTGAGGATTTGCATGGGCGTTCTTGACTCAAATGAGGTTTTAGAGACCCTAGGAACATGTGGTGAAGATGGCTTAGTGACTGGACCAAGTTAGCTTGAGGAGTTGTGAAGCCCTTGTTGTGATTCGACACGGGAGGCGTAGCACTTGACTTGGGTATGACACTTGGAGGACTTGGGGACAACCTTGGTGGCCCTTGTGTGACCCTTCATGAGATTTATGATGCTTGATCTTGACGGAGTTGATGGATCACAAGTGTGATAACATATCCTCTCCTCCTTTAAAAGGATTCGTCCTCGAATCCTGAGTGGACTTCTGGAGAGATTTCTAGAACGCATGAACCTACACAAGGCAAACTATTGAAGATATGCACCAACAAATACCCATATAAAGAAGGAAATGTTAGAGCAAACCTTCCTAGATTTGTATGATATCCATGAATGAATGTCCAAGTGTAGGTGTTGCCTAAACTCTTCCTAAGTATGTGTCTAATGATGGATCATGTGATGCACACGACATACTAATCAAAAAATTTAATGCAATGAACTAAATCCATCTCATGCAACAAGAATTGAGAATGACAACTATGATGTACACATGAGTATCTAGTTCTACATGCAAAACTAATTTTAGCACTTGTGATTCTCTACCCCTTGATATATGTTGGTTTTCAAACAAAGGGAAAGGAATTGACAAAGTAGAGACAAGTAAAACATTCCTAGAATGAGTCTTCTCTTTTTCATGGTCCTCAACTAAAATTTGGAAAGGAAGGTTCGAGATGACAACAAAAGAATAGACTCCCTTTTCTTCCTTGAAATTTGGCTTCGAGAAGACATGCATAACATTGACCTCTTCATTGAATTGAAATGGTAATTAGCATGATGGAATCATAGGTGTCGTATTGTATCCAACCATGGAGTAGCCATGACACTTACGAATCTTGGAGCAAGAGTTGGAGCTTCAAGAGGTTTTAGTGTTGGCCACTTTGAAATGACGACACAACGTTGATGATTTGAAGGTGTGGAGGAAATTGATGAAAGCTCCAAACATTCCTCCTCCTTAGGTGTAAAAAAAGTGACTACCTTAGATTCATTCTTTCGTGCAACTTCAAGAATGGAAGAAGGCTTCACTTGAGATTTCTTGAACTTTTCCCATATTTCTTCAAAAGCTTTTTCAAAATTTTCAATTTTTTTTTCTTGTTGATTTGAGCTTTAGCTTCCAACACTTCTTCTTTATTAATGGGATAAAAAATTATGTTCTCTCTTGCAAAGTACAAGGTGTACCTCCTGGTTTCAGGGTGATAGTTTACCTTTTTAGCTTGTGATCAAGGTTTTCCCAAAATCAAATGAATGTCTCGAAGGGGCACGACATCACAAACAACAATGGCTTTGTATCCATGCAGTGAGAACATTACCACAACTTTCTTTGTCATTTCCACATTATCTTTTCCATCTTGGAGACTCAACTTGTATGGAATAGGATGTGAATAAGTGTTCAACCCCAGTTTTTCAACCATGCTCTATCCAACAACGTCGTATGCCAACTCATGGCCGATCACGATAAGCAAAATCTTTTCTTGAACAACGACCTTAAAGTTGAAAGATTGTGTCACATGTTTCTTAAAGCAAGAGACATTGATGTTGGCATCCCTAGCGATGACAATTCATTCCTCCCTTTCTTCCAAGATTTTTCAACACAGTTGTTGTACTTCCACCGAGGTGGCTGGTCTATCATCATTTTTAGGGCTAGTAACCACATCTTTCCCTCTTTCGTCTTGCATGATTCTTAACTGAAAAGAACTAAGGAAAACAAGCAAGAAAGAAAACAAGAAAACTCAGAGAAATAAACCAAGATATGGACAAAGTTCTAGGATAGAAGTACCACCTTAGATGCAAGAAAGAACTCACAAAATTTTGAGAAAACAAGGTGTTCACATAGCTAACTTGAACCAAGAATTTCACACAGTTCGAGATTAGGTCACATAAGGGTAACTTTACTTCCAAACAAAGCAAGACCAACGACAAGTTACTTGTTTTAAAAATTTAGAATTGAAGTTTTCTACTTGGAAAAGTTTTGGATTGAAAAGAGATAGGTCACACTAAGGCCAATCTAAATATGCAATCGGATCGTTGTTTTCTCGCGACAATGTCGAAGAAGTCCTTCTAGATTTGCATGAAGTAACTTTAAACACAAGAAACAAGGGTGCAGTCAAGTTCGTTCTTGTTTTAGTTGATTGTTATTTGTATTGTGAAATTTTGGCCTTAGTCGGGAAAAAAAGTCAAAGGAGAAAAATCGGACTTCACTCCAAAAGGGAAAAGAAGTGGAGCGCTCTTTAATGAGGAGATAAAATTCAGACTCCACGCCAAAAGGGAAGAGAAGTGGAACAACTACTCTAATTTTTTTTAGAGGAGTGCTATATTGACTTGTAACCTGCTTGCTTGTGCTAAGGATGTGATTTTGGAAACCCTAAAGTCGAGCACCACATGACCAAAGGCCTAGCCAAACTTGTGTTGCCTTCCGTTTGTTTGAGCATCGTTGGTTCACGATTTGGACTCTAGACTACTTGAAAGAGCTTTCCATCGAGTCTAGATTTTGGAAACCACTTGAAGAACAAAGTTGTATACATTTAAAAGAGCTTTTCAACAAGTCTAGATTTCCATCAAATGGACCTCTACGACTTCCAGATGAGCCAAAAGACTTAAAGGCTGTAAGAAGATCCAAATAGCAGGAAGTTGACTTGATGCCTCATTTTTATTTGGTGGTGCGGGTTTTGAGATCACATCAAAACTCGTACTAGATATTGTGACTTTCAGTGTGGATATGCTTATGCAAATATATAACAAACTTCCCCTAAACCTTTCTCTATACTTTATAGGTGTGCCTTTTCAATTCATGATGGGACATGGTGCACCCAAAGTGTTTGTCAAATCGTCAAAGAGTGGAAGACGATAGATAATTCTTCAACCTTGGCTTTAATTTGCAGTGTTCAATTTGTGTGAGATAGGAAGGTCCTACTATTTTGTACCTTGAAGTATAGGTGCTTCATTTTTGTTTATTTACTAGATGAATGATTATTTGAAAAAGTTAAGGTCAGTTATTTATTGATTGAATATTGAAAGAATTATTAATTATTGCATTTATTTGCAGGGCTATTAATTTCGCTGGTTCAATGCAATTCGAGAAATTTGATTCATTTCGCCAAAGAGCAAGGTCTTGAGGGTCAAGGGACCGTTTGCAATCCTCATCAAGGCTTTTCACATTTTCTACTCTTAATATGTTTATATGTTGATAATTAACTTGAAACTTAGTTCGTTTCATACATAACTTGAATTTTGGTATATGTCACTATTATTAACTAATTTTCCATTCTTGTCATTTGTGAGTGATGCTCTAAATTGAGAGAGATTAAACTTATGGTGTCATAATATGTAAACCAATGCTACATAAATCTAGAAAGCTTAATCTTGAGTGCAAAAACATTTTCTAATCTTAATTTTAGTCTTTGCGCACCCTTTTCTTCATTTGTAAAGTTCATTTGTCTTATTTTAGTCTACGGATCATTACAATGATAAATATTAAAATTATAACTCTTATAGTCATGTTTGATTTTTAATGAGGGTTCTACTTTTTGTTTTAGATTTGCATTTGATATTAGATAAAGTACGAAAACAATACATAATATTAGAAACGTAGTAAACTTCATTATATTTTATGACAACGAATTTGATACTTACGTTCGATGGTTTGTACATGGGTTTCTTTACTAAAGTAATACTTCTCATAGGCTTCTCCATCAATTATACTAGCTAGAAGATGAATTCCAAAACCATCTCTAACCGAAACGGATCGATGTGTTTGTAGTCATTTTGTGTCGTTTACTATAGACATTCCTTTGGAAAATCTAACAATTTTGTGGTGTCATTGCATGTTCCACAATTTGACAATTTTGTCCACAAGGATAGAAATGGTATTGTCATCTGTTATTGTCCTTTTCTGAATGTGAACTGCTTGACAAAGTAGAATGTTTGAAATTTCTTTTTCATCACTCTGAAGCCCACTAAATTAAGTGTTTTAGTCGTCCATGATTTTGTGCTCAATGCATCATCACCCCCCCTTAGTTTGGGGGACACAACTATATTAAGGGAGATTGAATGTAATATTCGGGTATTATTTGTGATCTTATATTTCCTTATACAATATGTTTATATATTTAGTAGGTTTCTTAGTGAGCAATTCTGACAATTCAATTTTGAGGAACTAAACATTGGGGTTATATTTGGTGAAATGATGTGGGTGAAGTTTAGTACTTAAGTTGATAATTCGAGGTTCATATTTGATAATTTTAGAGACATTGATTTATGAGAGGGGGTTCTGGTGCGTACGACTCATACAATGTAAAATGCGTAAGATTATGGGACATTGGATAAACTTCACGTACGGTCCTGATTGGTGCGAACAAAAAACAGGAAATGCGATGACATATATAGTAATTAAGACCAAAACCGGCCCGAAATGTCATCCCTACCCTTGCCTCTTTTGTCTCCTTCATCGCTTCATTTTTTATTTCTGAACACAATGTGTGAACTAACTTAGGTTCACAAACTTAATACTAGAAGTTCACAGAATTTATACACATGTTCACGAACTTCATACTATACGTTCTTTTATTTTCTGAACACAATGTGTGATTGAGCTTAGGTTCACAAACTTAATACTATAAGTTCACAAAATTTTTACTATAGGTTCACGAACTTCATACTATACGTTCTTTTATTTTCTTAACACAACGTGTGATTGAACTTAGGTTCACAAACTTAATAATAGAAGTTCACAAAATTTATACTATAGGTTCACAAACTTCATACTCTACGTTCTTTTGTTTTCTTAACACAACATGTGACTGAACTTAGGTTCACAAAGTTAATACTAAAAGTTTGAAAATTTTATACTACAGGTTCACGAACTTTATACTATAAGTTCACAAACTTTATACTAAATGTTTACAAACTTACTTTATACTACATGTTCGCAAACTTTATTCTGGAGGTTCACAAGCTTGTACTTAGATTCACGATGCGTTAATTAAATTCATGATGACCCTGTTTATGAAATGTGAACCTTTAGTATATTATGTATGAACCTTTAGTGTACTTTATATGATTATCTAGTGTACTACTTGTGACCCTCAAACATAACTTATAGTTATTAACCATGCACCTTTTATGTTCACGTTGCACATGCATTAAATATGAACCCTTTGTCTAATAAATATGAACCTTTAATATAACACATATAAACTTCTAGTTTACTAACTATGAATCTCAAGCATGGTATATATTTATTTAACCATGCACTTTTTATGTTTAGTATATTAAAATGCATGTTTATTAAATATAAACCTATAGTGTATAACATATGATCTTCTAGTGTTCTAATTGTGAACCTCACATTTTATGTTTTGAAAAACCTTATTCAGACCTTTACATTCTTGAAGAACATCAAGCTCAATCTCCAATCACACATCATCTCATAGCAAATTTCCCAAATTAAGCGAAACCGCACAATACAATGTTTATTCAACAAGCTTTGCCATTAGATTAAATAGATTTTGGCTTCTTGTTGTGCAATTCCTTCTTCAACCAGATCATTCTACACAAATCCAATTTCACGAACAATTCCAGGCATGAAAAATCGTGGAGAAATTATTGAAAATTGAGGAAATTGCTATAGATGAAACTTAGATATCCTCATACGAAAATAGATGACTCACGAGATAATTAAGCATTGTACCCGTCAGTCGGTGAAGGGCCTTTCCTCCAAAGCGGTGATGGCTGGTGTGCTTCTAAACAAAGAAATTGGCTTCAATGCTTCGGGCAATGACATTGCTAATGTCGATACCTTACATATTGAGATCGAGAAGTTTCAGGATCAAACAGTTGAGCGGGGTTAAACAGTTGAGCGGGGTTCCCCTTGAACTCGACGTCGCTGCAAAGGAACGCATTGTGCAACCACGACTCAAGAAAGAGGGGTTGATTTGGGAAGAAAGGTTTCAGATTGCACATTTACAAAAATACACCTGAGTCTTAAAAAATACCCCTGTGACACGGGTTATATCCCAGTCGTACGATGAAACGATCAAATAGTCTCTATTAGTACGCATCTATAATACAATTTGACAAGGATCACGTTGGGGCGAGCTTCAGTGCAAGAGAATGGCCGGAAACAATACCGACGACACCCGGGGATGCGGACTTTGACGCGGGCTGTAGGGAGGCGCTGAAGGGGGATGGCGGCACACTTGGTCTCCCGAGGTGGCAGAGGGTGTTAGGAGTGGAGGCGCATGAGGGTGCCTGGTGGCGCCGGCGTGCGCCTTGAGTTATGGATGGTGGAAGGGCGGCGGTCTTGGCGGGGAACCGAGCGGTGGAGGGCGATTAGGGTTTAGTTTTGTGGGAGGCGTTGAGGCGATTGAGGAGGCATTTTGTGGTGGTTGGTTGGCGTAAGGGGAGTACTTTGAGGGGTGGAAGTGGTGGCGGCGAAAGGGTGGAGGGGTCGAGGGATAGACTACACCAAGTGGATGTGACTCACCACGTAGTGTAGGGTTCTTGAACCTAGCTTGGATGTGACGCACCAAGGGGGTTCAAGGGGCGACTTAGACTGCTTTGATATGACTCACAAAGTAGACCAAATTGCGTGAGCTTAAAGAAGAAATTCTCTCTTGGGAGTGTTTTGATTCAAATTCAAGCTAAAGGAAAACAAATGAGGGGGGCGGCCTTATAACCCTAGCAAGCCGTCCCACAAGTGTTTGTTTTGCAGAAATTAAAGCCTAAAAACATGCATAAAATGTAAATCCAAAGTCTTATAATGTCATTCAATCAATGCCTCAAAAAGGCCCTTGAATTGTGCCTTAAGTCTCGTTTGGTGCCGAGAGTGTCATCAAGGAGAAGAAGTCTCCTAGCCGGCTTGTTATTGGCCCTAGTGTGGCGAGTCCAAGGTTGAGCTTGGCTTGTAGTTCCCTAGCCTTGGCGCGTGTGAGCCTCATGGGTGCGCCCTCCTCTTGGCTTGATGGCTCTTCTCGGCTAGGCTCTTCATGGTTGGCTAGCCTTGGTGAGCGCCTTGGCTCGGAGGGCTGGACTTGATGGGAAGGATTCACATCATCCTCCCCTCCTTGAAAAGGATTCGTCCGTGAATCTGGCCCTTGGTCTTGCTCTTCTTTATCCACCAAGTAGGGAGTGAGGTCGGCTACGTTGAACACATCATGCACTCCATAAGTAGGCGGCAAGTCCACCTTGTAAGCATTGTTGTTGATGCATTCAAGGACTTGAAATGGTCCATCTCTCCTTGGCTTGAGCTTGGAGTCTCTAAGAGTGGGAAACCTCTCCTTCCTTAGGTGCACCCACACTAGTTCTCTCGGCTCCAAGATGAGCTCCTTCCTCTTCTTGTTGGCATGCTCGGTATATTGGATAGTCCTCTTCTCTAGCTCGGCCCTTGTCTCTTCATGGAGCTTCTTGATCTTGTCCGCTTGATCCATGCCTTTTTTATTTTGGGAACCTGAAATTGCAAAAGGCACCAAACCTAGGGGAGTGGTAGGGTTGCGCCCATAAACTACCTCAAATGGTGTCTTCTTGGTGGCAGAATGGATGGCCCTATTGTAGGCAAACTCAATGAATGGTAAGCAATCCTCCCACCTACGCAAGTTAGTCTTAAGCAAAGACCTAAGCAAGGCACCAAGAGTTCTATCCACTACCTCAGTTTGCCCATCGGTTTGGGGATGGCATGTGGTAGAGAAGAGCAACTTGGTCCCCAACTTAGCCCACAAGGACTTCCAAAAATAGCTCAAAAACTTCACATCACGGTCAGAAACAATTGTATGTGGTATGCCATGCAATCTTACAATATGCTCAAAGAATAGGCTAGCAACATTAGGGGCATCATCAGTTTTATGACATGTAATGAAGCGTGCCATTTTGCTAAACCTATCTACCACAACAAAAATGGAATCTCTTCCCCTTTTAGTCTTAGGGAGACCGAGCACAAAATCCATGGATATGTCTTCCCAAGGCCTATGAGGGATAGGTAAAGGAGTGTATAAGCCATGTGGATTCAACCGAGATTTGGCTTGTCTACAAGTCACACATGATGCACAATATTTCTCCACGTCCTTTTGCATGTGTGGCCAATAGAAGTGTTCCTTGAGGGTGAGGGAAGTCTTAGCTACACCAAAGTGTCCCATAAGACCTCCACCATGAGCCTCTTGGACCAACAACCTACGGTTAGACCCACTTGGAATACACAACCTAGGACCCTTAAAAAGATAGCCCTCATGCACATAGAATTGTTCTTTGCTTCCCAAGTCTAAGCATGCTTTATATAATTCACCAAAATCAGCATCCAAAGCATACAAATCCTTCATGAAAGCAAACCCTAGCATGCGTGCATCTAAAGTGGTGAGGAGAACATAACTTCTTGACAAAGCATCCGCCACTACATTCTCTTTCCCTTTCTTGTGTTTGATGACATAGGGAAAGGCTTCTATGGACTCCACCCACTTGGCATGACGCTTGTTGAGCTTCCTTTGACCCCTTAGAAACTTTAGGGCCTTATGGTCCGTGTGAATGACAAACTCACTTGGAAGAAGGTAGTGTTGCCAAGTTTGAAGGACCCTCACAAGTGCTAGAAGTTCTTTGTCATAAGTCTCATAATTCAGCTCGGCCCCATTGAGCTTTTCACTAAACTAAGCTATTGGTCTTCCTTCTTGCATTAGCACACCTCCAAGTCCTATTCCTGATGCATCACATTCAATCTCAAAAGTTTTTGTAAAATCAGGTAAAGATAGTAAAGGAGCATGAGTGAGCTTATGCTTAAGGATACTAAAAGCTTCTTCTTGCTTCTCCTTCCAAAGGAAGGGCACATTCTTCTTTGTAAGCTCGGTGACGGGGGCGGCTATGGTACTAAAATCCTTGACAAACCGACGGTAGAAGCCGGCCAATCCAAGGAAACTCCTCACTTGTGTCATGGTGGTCGGTGTTGGCCACTCCTTGATTGCCTTCACCTTCTCCTCATCTACCTTGAGTCCTTCCTTGCATACAAAAAACACCAAGAAAAACCACATGATCCGAACAAAAATGGCATTTCTTGAAGTTGACATACAACTTCTCTTTCCTTAGGACCTCTAAGACTTGTTGGAGATGGTGAGAATGTTGTTCTAGCCCACGGCTATAAACCAAAATATCATCAAAATAAACCACTACAAATTTGCCTAGAAAGGCTCTTAGTACATGGTTCATAAGCCTCATGAAAGTGCTTGGAGCATTAGTTAAGCCAAAGGGCATAACTAACCACTCATATAAGCCATAGGTGGTCTTGAATGCAGTTTTCCATTCATCCCTCTCTTTCATGCGGATTTGATGATATCCACTTTTAAGATCTATTTTGGAGAATATGCTTGAACCATGGAGCTCATCAAGCATATCATCAAGTCTAGGGATGGGATGCCTATACTTGATGGTTATGTTATTGATAGCCCTATAATCCATACACATCCTCCAAGTACCATCCTTTTTAGGGACCAAAATGACAGGAACTGAACAAGGACTCAAACTTGCCTGCACATAACCTTTGTCAAGGAGCTCTTGCACTTGCTTTTGTAGCTCCTTTGTCTCGGCTGGATTGGCTCTATATGCAGCCCTGTTTGGAAGGGTAGAGCCGGGTACAAAGTCTATTTGATGTTCTATGCCTCTAATTGGTGGCAATCCAGGTGGTACCTCCTCTTGGAACAAGTCCTCATAATCCTGCAAAAGAGAAGCAATAAGAGGTGGCAAACTAGTTAGCTCTTCTTTGAAAATCATAACTTCCTTACTAATGATAAGAAAGCAAGCTTGACTTCCCTTGATTGCACTTAACACCTCCTTTGGCTTGGCCAATACAAGCTTCATCTCTTCTTTCTCCCTTTGCAACTTTCTCTGCTCCCTATCAATGTGGTCAGCCATAATTTCATGAGGAGCCATAGGGTGCAAAGTGATTCTCTTACCTTGGAGATGGAAAGAATACTCATTGGTGACCCCTTGATGGATCACACCCCTATCATATTGCCAAGGCCTTCCCAAGAGGACATGGCATGCGGTCATGGGCAACACATCACACACAACCTCATCCTTGTATCCCCCTATAGAAAAGCTTATCTTGGCTTGTTCACTAACCTTCAAGGGAGTGTTAGAATTCAGCCAACAAAGAGTATAGGGTTGAGCATGAGGAATAGTAGGGAGAGCAAACCTTTTCACTACCTCTTGATCTACTATGTTGCAACAAGAGCCTCCATCAATGATAAGGTTGCAAAGTTTACCTTGGATGAGGCATCTTGAGTGAAAGATGGTTTCTCTTTGGTTGGGAGGGGTTGGCGCCTCATTGGCCATAAGTGACCTTTTAACCACAAAGCACTCGCCTTGTGTCTCGGCCTTGACTTGCAATTCCTCCTCCTCTTCCTCTACGTCTTCGGGCTCCTCTAACATCTCATCATCCGACTCATATTCCCCTATTGTGTTGAGCAACACTTGGCGGCGAGAGGGGCAGTCCTTGGCCATGTGCCCACGGCCTAGGCACTTGAAGCACTTGAAGCACTTGAAGCACTTGATCTCACTTGTCCTTTGCTCGCCTTCCCTTCTCGGCGCTAGGGGTAGTCTTGGTGGCTCTCTCCTCGGCTGCATGGCGCCGGCATCTTGCCTTGGTTCTTGGCGCCTTGGAGTGTAGGTGGAGTTGTTTGAGCCTGCATTACTCCACGGCCTTGAGCTTGAGCTAGGTGGATAGCTCCTCTTTTGGGGCAATGTCCTATACACATGGTTAGTATAATGGATGACCTCTTCCACCGAGGTGCATCTTGCAAAGTGTTGCAATGTGACAATTGCCTTAAGATCAACATTCAAATTCTCAACAAATTTAGACACAACATACTCATTAGGGAATTTAATGCTGGATCTAAACAATAGAGTTTTCAACTCTTTATAATACTCATCTGAGGTCCTATTACCTTGTTTGAGTTGTTGGAGTCTCTCATGAATCCGGGCTGCAAAGTTCTCCGGGACAAACCTATGCTTAAGTGCCAACTTGAGCTCTTCCCAAGTGTCTATGGGGTCATAGCCGGCTTATGCCCTCTCCTCCTTGTCCTCGGCCCACCATTGATCCGCAAAGCCCTCAAAGCGGATGCTAGCCACGACAACTCTTTGGGCATCATTGAGGTTTTGGAAATCAAAGACTTGTTCGGTCTTATTAATCCAATTGAGGCACTCCTCCGGGTCAGCCGACTTGCCAAACTTCTCCACGTCCAAGTTGGTCTTAGGCATCCTTGGTTGGTCGTAGTCATAGTGCCTTGGCGGGTAGTAGCCTTGGTCACCTTGTAGGAATTGCTCTCGTGGTCTCCCATATCTATTTCCTTGTTCAATGACCTCATCATGCCTTGCGCCTTGTCCAGCTGTGCACCCCATGCCTTGGTGATAGACCCTTGATCATTTTGGGAGCGGTGCAAGGTTTGATCCACAATTTGGAGGCAACGACAATCGGAGGAGGTGAAGAAGTGGACCGGCGTTCTTCTAAGGAGTGATGGCTTCTGCGGCGGTTCTTGGGGCAAATGTTGGCACAACTGAAGTGGAAGAGAGTGGTGGTGGTGGTCGGAGCCGATCATGACGGTGGAGAGAGAAATGGCTTGCCCTAGCGGATGGTGCCGCCAAAGGGAGCAAGCGATGAGGTGGGCGGCGCTCTTCTTGGGGGTGTTGGATTCTGCGGAGGAGATGGCGGCTTTGGAGGGCCCAAAGGTGGTGGTATTGAGTGGTGGTGGTGGCTGGAAGGAGGCGTGGTGGTGGATATTGGCTGCCCTAAGTGGATATTACACACCACTAAGGAAAAACCGAGGGCTCAACCAAGGATATGACTCACCAAGGTTGAAGAGGGAGGGATAGGGGTTCAATATGACTCATGAACCAAGGGTGAACTTCTGGATCAAATGCTCTCAAAGGAGTGAATTGGATTGATCAAAAGTTGAGTTTTACATCAAGGATTACAAGGCTTTATATAGCCAAAACCGAAAGTAAAAGCAAGGCAATTAAAGCCAACTCTCCATGTCCCAAGAGGGATATCAAGGGTTGGAATGCATGTACTAGATGCATTGGAAAAGACTAAGATTAAATGCAAAAAATGAAAGCAAGTGTTTAAGACAACTAGGTGAATGCACCAAATGCAAACTCTTCAAATTTCCACACGGCTTCACATGGATGAAATTGCTTCTTCATGGGCTTGGTTTGGGCTGGATTCCTTCGGCCTTCAAGATGACAAAAGGGCCTTTGTCATGCTCGGCCCAAAGTCGTGTGGAGAGGAGGCCCACGTCGAGAAGTTGTTGTAGTTCTTTGGCTTTAGACCGAGTGATGCGTTTTGGTGCCGGATCTTGAGTTAGCATTGGCTTGGCTTCCATGCTTGGTTCAAGATGTGAGGGATTCACATAATCCTCCCCCTCTTGGAGAGGAATCGACCACGAATCTTCAGCTAGGGTGTCCTCCTCATCTTGCGCCAAGTAGGGCTTCAAATCCGACACATTGAAGGTGTCATGTACTCCATAGGTGGGCGGCAATTCTATCTTGTATGTATTGTTGTTAATCCGCTCGAGCACTTGGAATGGTCCTTCCGCCCTAGGCTTCAACTTGGAGTTTCGTTGTAGGGGAAACCTTTCCTTGCGGAGTTACACCCACACCAAGTCACCGGGCTCGAAAATCAACTCCTTGCGGCCTTTGTTTGCTTGCTTCTCATATTGGGCCGTGCGCTTCTCCCGCTGCCTCCGAGTTTCTTCATGCATCCTTTTGACATACTCCGCTAGTTCCTGGCCTTCTTTGCTAAGAGAAGCAACAATGGGGTGAGCAACAAGATCTAAGGGAGTAGTAGGGTTCTTACCATAGGCCACTTCAAAAGGAGACTTCTTGGTGGCGGAATGTGTGGAGCGGTTGTAGGCAAACTCTATGAAAGGGAGGCACTCTTCCCACCTGCGGAGGTTAGTCTTAATCACAACGCGAAGTAAGGTGCCAAGCGTCCTATTAACCACTTCCGTTTGCCCATCAGTTTGGGGGTGGCAAATGGTTGAGTAGAGAAGCTTGGTACCCAACTTGGCCCACAAGGTTTTCCAAAAGTGACTAAGGAACTTGATGTCCCTATCCGACACTATGGATTTTGGAATTCCATGCAAGCGAACCACAAAGTCAAAGAAGAGATTAGCCACATTAGTTGCATCATCGGTTTTGTGACACGCAATGAAGTGTGCCATTTTGCTGAACCGATCCACAACTACAAATATAGAATCCTTTCCCCTTTTGGTCCTAGGAAGACCCAAAACAAAGTCCATGGATAGGTCTTCCTAAGGTTGTTGGGGAATGGGCAAAGGCATGTACAAACCATGAGGGTTCAATTTGGACTTAGCTTGAACACAAGTGGCACACGAAGCACACAAACATTCGACGTCCCTAAGCATATGCGGCCAGAAGAAATGTTCCTTCAAGGCTTGCAACGTCTTAGCAACGCCGAAGTGACCCATGAGGCCACCTTCATGTGCTTCTTGCACAAGCAATTTCCTAGTTGAACCACTAGGTATGCACAATCTATCTTTCCTCATAAGGTATCCTTCGTGCAAATAATATTGGTCTTGGCTTCCCAAAGAACTACATGCCTCAAATATGTCTTTGAAATCCTTGTCCAAGACATATAGTTCCTTAATGAAAGCAAAGCCCAACATTCTCGCATCCATAGAAGTGATGAGGGCATACCTCCGAGACAAAGCGTCCGCCACAACATTGTCCTTTCCCTTCTTATGTTTGATCACATAAGGGAAAGACTCAATGAATTCAACCCATTTGGCATGGCGCTTCATCAACTTATGTTGACCCTTGAGGTATTTCAAAGCCTCATGGTCAGAATGAATCACAAATTCCTTAGGGAGGAGGTAGTGTTGCCATACCTCGAGGCATCTTACCAAAGCGAGAAGCTCTTTGTCATAGGTGGGATACTTGAGCTCAGCCTCATTCAATTTCTCACTAAAGTAGGCAATGGGCCTTCCTCCTTGCATGAGCACGCCTCCCAGTCCCACTCCCGAAGCGTCACATTCAATCTCAAAGGTGCTTGAGAAATCCGGCAAGGCTAGGAGAGGGGCTTGTGTGAGCTTGGCTTTAAGGGTGTTGAACGCCTCCTCTTGCTTGGGCCCCCATTGGAAATGGACATTCTTCTTTGTCAAATCAGTGAGAGGCGAAGCAAGGGAGCTTAATTCTCTCACAAATCGGTGATAGAATCCGGCGAGGCCCAAGAAGCTCCTGACTTGGGTCATGCTCACAGGCACCGGCCACTCTTGTATGGCCTTGATCTTCTCTTGGTCCACCTTGAGTCCTTCCTTGCTCACTACAAACCCAAGAAAAACCACATGATCCGAACAAAAGTGACATTTCTTGAAGTTTGCATAAAGCTTTTCTTTCCTAAGGACCTCAAGTACCAATCTCAAGTGTTTAGCATGATCTTGCAAGTTATGGCTATAAACAAGGATATCATCAAAATATACAACCACAAACTTGCCTAAGAAAGCCCTAAGTACATGGTTCATTAGCCTCATAAAAGTGCTAGGCGCATTTGTTAACCCAAATGGCATGACTAACCATTCATATAAACCATATTTGGTTTTGAAGGCATTTTTCCATTCACCACCTTCTTTCATTCTTATTTGGTGATAGCCACTTTTCAAGTCTATCTTGGAGAATATACTAGCACCATAGAGCTCAAACTTCCTCGTCGTCGAACTCGTCGAAGTCGTCTTGGACTCTGGGTGTGATTGACGCGTAGCCATCGGACCCGTAGCATGGCGTCTGAGCACTTTGATGTCTTAGGTGGTCACGCATATCGTAGCCTCGTGGCTGGGTAGTTGGCGTCTCGAAATCGGCCTCATCGCGTCGCTTGTGCTCACTGGGACGGCGACTAGGTCTTCGCGGCGTCGCAGCGGCTAACCCGGCTTCGCGTAATCGGCCTTTGCGATGTGCTGAGCCTTGAACGCGGCGATGGGTGCGTCGAGATGCATACCTGTCATCAAAATCGTATGGTTCCGAAAACTCACCTTGATGAACATTGTCGCGGTCGGAGCCGGTGTCGTAGTCGTTAGGATTTGCGCGCGGTGCGACACGTATCCTTGGCGACTCTCTATGACTGATTGAAGCCGTTATAGGCGCGGTTGGAGGTCGAAGACATCAACCCTTTTCCCTTATCCACGCGTTGTTGGCTTGGACCAGTGTCAGTTTGTCGCGGTCCTCCCGCTGCATCCATTAGGATCATTTGTGTTGGCACGGTCATCACGGGTGTGACGCGCTATATGGACTGGAGTTGAGCAACTTGGCGTCGTAACTCCTGGATCTCGCGTTGTTCAGCCGAGAGCTCCAAAAGGGGGTCTTCATTGTGTTGGTCTTGTTGTGGCACCAAGGGTAGATTTGGCGCGTTCTCATTTCCTAAGACAATGTGACCAGACATCGCGAGTAAAAACGAACAAAAGACAATACAAAACCAAAGAGCAAGAAAGCAACTAGCAAGTAACAAGTGTTCACGTAGGAGGGCGCGTTCTTTTGGCCGTGAGGGCGGCTAAAGGCAAGCAAAGCAAGTGTGATATGCAAGAACAAAAGCAAACGAAACCAATTGAATAAAGTCTTAACCTCTTACGTAAACAACACAAACACACAAGAACCAACCTTCAAGGTGTTAACCTAGACGGTGGAGAGATGAAGAAGATGAGCCTAGCCGAGAGGGGGGAAAGAAGGTTGCCTTATTTTGGCTTTCCTTCATTTTTTTAATTAAGTCGCATTTTTTTTTAATGCGACTTGACTTTTTTTTTGAATTTGAAATTCAAATTCGAGATCTTGTTTTGACTGAAGATCGGATAAGAATTAAATGAAACAAAATAAAAATAAACGGCTAAGTAACTTATGGAAAGAAATCGCGAGATTGACGCGATAGGAGAGAGAAGAATATGCAGATTTATGGCGGTCAATCAACAAGAAGATATGGCATTTATGGCATGCAAAATTCACGGATTTAATTAAGCAATTAATTTCAGAAGATTTCACGCGAGCAAATCACACAAATTTCGCGAGGAGATCAAGCAATTATCGGCCAAGAGATTCTCTTGTAGAAACCGAAAGGACTAGCATGTGTTTGAAGAGAAAAAAAAATTATGACAATGGCGGAAGCAAGATGATGGAGAAGAAAAAAATTGTGAACAAATGAGACTTGACAAGCGACTTACAAGATCAAAGGCTCTGATGCCAGTTGATGCGTTCCTGCTTGTGAATGCCGGATCGATGATCTTGGTGGGAAGTCGCGCGAGTCACTTCAGTGGTTGAATGAGTGGAACGCGTCGCGTGAGGGGAATAACGCGATGATTTATGGTGGTATGGCGATGGCGGAAGCGATTGTTGGAGGGATAGATGACTTGAAAAGACAAGTCTTGGGCCGTAGCATCGGCAGCGGGGTGAAGGGAGATGCGAAGGAAGACTTGGCTTGAAGAATCAAGCGGTTGCCATAGCATCGGCGGCGGAGTGAAGGAGATGAGAAGACAGAGGTGTTTGACGTCCAATCAAAGGAAGGAGGCGATAGGCTCTCAACTTAAGCTTTGATTCAAAATTAGACGTAACCTAGTACAGAAGGTCGAGATGACCTTTTATAGGAGATAGCGGGACTCGGATGGGCCGAGTCTCGCTTAATGGGCTGGCCCACGCGACACGCGTGGAACACACACCCAAAAGAAAATACTGAAAATAATTATGTTCAATAAATACAAAATAATTCAAAGAACGCATTCAATGATGAGGATCTTGAGATAGAACGCGATCCCTGGCCTTGGCTGGAGACGCTTGAAGGAGATCGCGGTCTCTGTACCAGATGCGAGAAGTATGACGAAGGCTCGCGGTCTCTGTACTCGATGCGAGTAGTGTGACGAAGATCGCGTTCTTCGTACTTGGCCCTTCTGAGCTCACAGTCATGGCTTCTTGTTCTATTGCCGCCATGGAGGGCAGGGTCACATCAAGAAGTGTGCAGGCTGTAGGTTGGAGCAACGAAAGCATACTCAAGAATTTGTACCACTCTCTTAAGCTTGATAATTCAGTTTGACATGATATGCTTATCTTGGATGTTTTAAGTAAATTCAGTTTGACATCCTTTACCCCTTTCTATTGTAAATGGTCTATCGAGTCCACGAATTAGTAGTTGTTATCATACATAAAAGGAACTATTTTTACCCCTGGAGATATATATGCTTATAGCATATTATAGGATTGGCTATGTGTGCTGAGAAGATATAACTCTTGCAAAAAATTGCTAGAACTGTTGTTTCTTATCTTTGATTAATTACTTTCTAGTTCAGCTACTCTACTTTGAGCAAGAGGAGAATGGTGGGCTAAGTCTACGTGTAGTCATCTTTCATTTTCTTTCATTTTACCTCTAATTGGAAGCATTCTTGAAAACACATTACTATATATTGATCTTCTTTAAGTCATTGATGCACATAGGTAGGAAGTTATGTTTTTTTTTCCAGCACGTTTAATCTTGGCTTCTGGATCTCTAATACCAACCGATTCGCATCTTCTTGATGAAGGAGGACAGTCGCAAGACATGGAAGATCAGATATGCTGGCATGTATTTTCTTGGCTTTCATGTTTACCGCTTGGACAACTCATCTCATTTATTCTCATACTATATGTATCTTTTTGATGGTATTTTGAGTCTACTCTTTCTTCAATTCTTATCTTAAATGTTTTACTTCCGACATATCACATGCAACATCTGCAAAAGTTCATGATTCTACCTTATTTAAGAAATTAGACAAGTTTCAGACTTGTGAAATAACTGAACTAAAAGCTGGCACACATGTGTTTGCTGTTTACGGTTCGTCATTTTCTTAGAAGCCCTGCTTACTAATGCCCCTTTGAATAATTGTACATGTAGTTGATGATCACTTTCACTACATTTCCGGGATTATTGTAGGTGACAATTTCTTCAAAAGTGTGAGTTACACCATTGAAATTCTTTCCGCCGCACCTTTTGCATAAGAAAAGGATGCGCTTAGAGCCGTGGAGACATGAATTTTAACTAAGAGGGTTGAATTGTCAAAGATTGAGAGTGAAGACAGAGAGGTTTGAAATGTGTGCCTACACACGTTATCTGTGTTTCTATACATTCCCAAAACTTATGCATTGCAGTTTGTTGTTCAAGTAACACTCAAATCGTATAAATGTTTCAGCTGTTATTAGTGATTCATTATTATACTACATCATCCTTAGTCTTTATACAGATAGACAATATTCTCAAACAGAGAGGTATTGGCTTATGGAGCTGCCTAAATAAGTTATTTATAAAGGTTTATATGTAGTCATATGCTAATGTTTTTGCATGAACATTTGTTTCAAGTGATTACTGACATAGGCTATGATGGGACAACAAAGGTTCATTATTCTATTGACTTCACTTCACTTCACAATTTTGTGTTTTAACTTATGGCAGACCAGATATTTTGTTGATGAGGTTAAAAGACAAGATTGGCCAAGAGATTGATGTGAGTTCATGGGGCCGTGTCATTCACATTCTTTCTTCAAAAAAGTTAATTACTAATTAGAGACTTTACAACCAAGATTTCCGACTTGCACTTTGAAGACTCATGGGATTAGATAGAGTGAATTATTAGATCTTGCAGTTTGCACATGTCAAGCTTGCCAAAAATGAAGCTTAGATTTCACTGAACAATTGTTACAAATGCTAGAGAGTAAACAACGTCAAATAGACCTGGTTTTGTATTTACATGTATTTGATAAATACTATTTCTTCCACATTCAACTTTCCAAGGGCTTCTTTTTTCGTAAACTTTTGTGAGGCCAGTTGAGGGTAGCTTCAGTTCGATTGTGAAGTAAATCATAACATATTTATGTTCTCTAGCGGACTTATTAATAGTTATATCAAATTTTGATAGCTTTTTTTAGGAATGCCACAACCGAACTTGATTTAATCGCTCAACTAAGAGATCCCATAATTTGAAGGAATTTATATTTTTTACACGTCTATATTGACAACTATGGAAATATGTTAATCTTTGTTCTTAGGAAATTTAGATATTCTTGAACATGCATGATTTTTTTACGTGGTCTTGAGAAAACATTGTCATTAATAACTCTTTGAATTTTTCATTTGGAATTTTGACAAAAAAAACTTTTATATACGGAATACAATAGTTCACAATTATTTTGTAGTTAATTGGATTTTATTGTGTTCATGTGGAAACATTTTGATTATAATTTCAGTGTCTATGTGGATGTCGAGGAAGTGACGTTTTGCTAGATACTAATACTGATATTATGGATGCTTATATCACATGTAGTTTAACTATAGTGATCATATATGGTGTTATAAAGTTTCGTTTTCACGTTGATTTTGAAATACTTATAAGATGTTAGCAAAGAATGTTTGTTTACTTTATTTGTTTCATGATACTAAATTACTATTTGGTAATTATTATCTTAATTTTTTCTTTTCAATTTATTATATATATGTATGTCACAACAATTATTACAGCAATAGATCTACTTGCATCAATGTAGAAAGTCTAGCTTCATCACTTTTTACAGCAAGATATACATGTGTATATAGTTTTACGGCATGAATGCAAATTTCATCACTTTTTACAGCAAGGTATACAGGCGTATATTTTCTTACGACATGAATTTAACTTTTCTTTTTATAACAAGGTATACAGGTGTATATTGTTTTATGACATGCATGCAAATTTAAATTTCATCACTTTTTATAGAAAGATATACATGCGTATATTTTCTTACGGCATGAATCCAAATTTAAATTTCATAACTTTTTACAGCAAGATATACAGACGTATATTTTTTTACGACATGAATGCAAATTTAAATTTTATCATTTTTTACAACAAGGTATATAGGCGTATATTTTCTTACGACACGAATGCGAATTTAAATTTCATCACTTTTACAGCAAGGTATACAGGTGTATATTGTTTTACGACATGCATACAAATTTAAATTTTATCACTTTTTATAGAAATGTATACGGGTGTATAAATTCTTATTACATAGATTCTTTAGAATTTTTAACATCTTCTACACGTCTACAATTACAAATAGGGGTATCGTCACTTGAGGTATAATGTTACATACTAAAAATCTACCGAAGTATAAGTCTTGATTGATTTTACCTACTCAAAATCATATATCATATCAAATATTAGTAAATCTTGCATGATCATTTACAAATAGTTTTCAAGCTATAATATACATACTCAAAATGATATCAGATATTAGTAAATCTTCAATGACCATTAATAAATTGGTTTTCAAGCTATATCTTTCATAAAATAAATTGATTGATAAATTGGTTTCAAGTTATATCTTATCTTAAGTTTAAGTGGTATATATGTTTATGAAATTTATATGTAATTTTATCGTTATTAAAAGTTTTTTTTTTAAGTCTTACCCCGTGCCTTAGGTGCGGACACACACTAGTTTTGTAATGTAAGATTCCTCCACATTTGACCCCACTTTTGATTTATGAAAATAAGAGAAATTTAGTTACAATATATTTGGGATTAGTATATCTAGTTTGGCATATTCTATCCTAAAATATTCTAAACTTAAGTGGGACATTTAAACGACCCTTCTTTCCTAGTTCTATCTTAGCAATATATAACTATAGTAAATTAGTGACGAACCCTAATTGCCTAATTCTACCATGATATGCTATTTAGATCTGCAGTATTTTATTAATTGATTTCAACCACATCTTTACTTCATTCTCTCATCAATTCATCACTTTTCTCCTACAATCCCTACGGTGCACCTGATCTGAAAACCGAATAAGCACTTGTTAATTATTGGCCAAGTCAACTCTTGTTTTGCGTGTGTGCTCTTCAATTGGTCACAATTCAATGTAAGTTTTCAAATTTTGTTTTGCCTCTCTTTTTATTTAACGAGTGATGGTTAGGGTATTACTTATGTGACTATGGTCCATCAAGAAGACCAAGAAGGCCAAGAAACTCATAATAGCCAATAAAAAGATTTAGCTTCGCCCTCGCTAACGCCTTCTTTCTTGGTGGTCGCGCGCACACCAACCACCTCCAAGGCACCACCGGTCCCAAGCCACTTGTCTCGCACAATCCGTTCTCCAAGGTCCTACCTGGACCCAGAGGCGGATCTAGGGGGTCCTGGGGGGTCCGGTAACTCCCCTTTTTCTGGATCAAGTCATATATTAATAAAAAAATATTAAAAAATATATATATTAATGTCTTGTATATGTAAATAAAAAGAGTTATTAGCTCAATTAGTTGTGGAACATGAGTTTAACCCAAAGGTTTGGGGTTCAAGTCCCCATCTCCCATCTCCCATCTTTTGTATTGTTTTCTTTTTAGAAAAATAACAATTTGTGTCCTTTATTTTCTTTTTTATACAAATATTTGTATTTCCTATTTTTGTCTATCATGATTATGAAATAAGTTAAAAATTTTGTAAGGTAATTGAATTAATCTTATTTAAAATTCTCACAATATATTTGATACTAACATTTTTTAGGTAGTTCTCCTTACTATTTGTCTAAAAATATTTTCAAAATTGTAAATTAGTTAAAAATATTTTTTCAAAACATAATAATCCACCTAGTATATAAGATTTGTACAAAAAATTATACAAATAGTAATGTGATTAATGCTAAACAATATTATATAATTTTTCATAGATGATTTTGTGACCCCCCTTCGAAGAATTCCTGGATCCGCCACTGCCTGGACCCAAGGACCCCATCCAGCCCTTGAGCGCCGAGGGAAATGAAAAAGTGCCCGAGCCACCCCGTTCTTCTTCTCGAACGCGCGCCACCGCTAGGGTTTCATCTCTTAGCCATGGCGCCAAGTCACCTCCTGGTGTGAGCACCCACACACAAGAGAGGGAGCTGCAATCTAGGCTAAAAAAAGGCCAATTGGCTCAAGGTTGCCGAGGGAAGTCGAACTTAGTCCTACCATGCTACTCGTGGCTCGCCCGGGTTAACGTGCGCCACACAGTTGGTCACTTGTCACGTGCGTTTTGTCTTAATGTCACGTATTCATCTTAGTTTATATTATTAGTCTTATTTTAAGTCCAACTTTGTATTTTAATAAACTTTGGTCGGGTCATTATGTTGGACCCCGTGTCGTGCTGTCGGCCATTTGAAGAGTTGTTTTCTTGGGTCAGTTTTGGGGCTACTTATGGAGTTCTCTCCTTCCTTTTGTTGGTAACTTTTGATCAATCAAAAACAGAGAAAAAACCAGTTGGTTTCTTCCCTAGAAATTCCTAGAATTTTGCTCCTGCTCGTGTGTCACATCAAGCGCCGATCAACCATCCTTGTGTGTGTTATATCTCGAGTTTGTTTGATCTTGTTCTTCCTTGAGTGGTGAGTCATATCCACGAGAGTTTAAACACTTATCCCCTTCATCCATATCCTAGAGATCACCACTCCCACGATTCCTTGAACCATCCAAAAACGACTTCAATTGATAAGGAAATCAATCCCGAAAAAGGATCCGATTTCAAACCTATCAAGAAGATGCAAGTACGAGCATGTTCTTACCTTGACTGAGCAATGGAGGCGCGATCCATATCACGTGGTATCAGAGACACACAAGGTATGCACCCTGAACCAAGTCGCTTGAAGTATAAACTTGAATCGGACTTGTAATTGCTCATTTTAGCCTTGTTTTGAGCCTTGATCTTTGCTGGATTTCTTGCTGCGTATAGTCTGTTTTCCTAGATTTGAACTCTAGGTTGAAGACAACCTTTCGTGGACCTAACCTGCAGCCTCATTAGTGGGTTAATTTAATGTAGAACTAATTTAAAAATTCACTTTAATTATCAATTCCATTAACTCGATTGTGGTCATTTTGTCCCCTAAAATTTCTGAGCATTTGCCCCTTGCTTTCCCTTCTTTGATGCATCATATTTAACATAATTTCATGCATCTTATGTCTATTTTATGATCAAGTCGGGGAAGACAAAAGCTGAGCCCAAAGTTCTTGCAGAATTGCAATATTTTTGTCTTTAATCATTTGAATCGTGTTGGTTGTGTTAGACCTTGTTTAAACTATAGTTTATAAGCCTAAAAGTAAAATTCGGACTCGGAAAGAAAAAAAGAGGATGGGATTAGATAAATTCGGACCCGAAGAAAAGTTAAAGAATGAGAAGTCAACCTTGGAAAAACTCGGAACCAACAAGAAAAAGAATTTGAGCAAGGCTGCAATTTGTAAAGTTCTTTGTGATCTAAATTCAAAAAGTTTGTAAGAACTTGTGATTGCTTGTGGACCTTGTCTTGATCGAGTTTTAGGTACAGGTTGCAGGAGAAGTTGTTGAACTTGGTGCTTTGATTTTCTGCCTTAATCGGAGCCCATCTTTAATCCTATCTTTTCAACATTACTTTTTGATTTAAGGGTGGACTTCAACCTTGGTTTCCTTGTGTTGTGAAGGGACCATTGTGTCTGATAACCCTCTATTGCTTCATTTTTGGTAGTTGATATCTTGCTTTTCTAACCTTTTTAGATAAGAAGCAATGGATTAAGATGACCGAGGCAAGGGTTTGGCATCTAACCAAGCAAATGAGTCTCCCATAAATATGGAGACGCTCCTACAAGCTATTCAAGCCTAAGAAGAACAATAAATCACTTGGTTGAGGGAAGAGCAAGCCTATTTCATGCGTTCAATGGAGGATAAAATTAAGCAACAATTGAGTTGGGTAAGACTAGTGGGTTCCAAGAAGAACATCCACCCTCACCTCACCATGAGCAAGAACTTCCATGGGCTTTGCCACACCAACTTCACACAAATGTTCTTCCATGACGAGGTTGTAACTTCTCAAGCCCTTCCTGTTGAGCCTATACATCAAGGTTTGGGTGAGTACCCTCTTCCTAGTTCTTCTCATGCTTTACCATTGCGCACTAACTATGCAGGTCTAGGAGCTCGAACCACTCAAGATAGACCCATGTATAGGTAGTATCAAGCACCTGTCAGTCCCAATCCTTTGCCCCCACGCAATTTGCAAGGGAACCATCCACCAAGAGAGCAACCTCATGAGCGCTTTATGCAACCACCACGAGGGCAACACCCAAAGATAAAGGGCTTCCACGAGGATGACATGGACAGACCCCAAGGGTGAGAACACCACCATCACGTGAAGTTGGCAGTTCAACAATTTGTCGACACTTCGGATGTAAAGGCCTACATGGATTGGAAATCCAAGACGGAGGTGGTGTTCCATTATTATGGCTATCACGAAGCTCAAAGAGTAGCCATTGTTACCATTCATTTCACTGACTTTGCATAACAATGGTGGCAAGAAGAGAAGGAAGAGAGAGCTTAAATGGGATATCGCGCCATCCAGACTTGGGACGAGCTCAAAACTGCCCTCTGAGCAAGGTTTGTTCACGAAGATTATGGTGAGCGCATTCAAGTGAAGCTTGAGAGGATCAAGCAAGGAAACCGCACACCAGATGCGTGTTACAAAGAACTCAAGACACTTATCTTCCGAATCGAGATTCATTTCCCCGAAAGGTATGTGATTTCTAAGTTCATAGGCGGTTTGAATATTGTCATTTCCTCTCATGTAGAAATGCAATGGTTTGTGAGCGGCACACCCTTTGAAGAGGTCCTACACTACACCAATCACGTGTACAACAACTTCCAAAAGAGGAAGAACACTCCTCACTCACGACCATGGACTACTTCCTCAACCAGCTCATCCTCTCAACCACCATGGCGTCAAGAGACAAGAGGAGAGCCTCATAAAGTCCAACCTAGAAGAGAGACCCCTCCGAACAATCTTAACCCAAGAAATGAAGGCAATCCTCGCACAAGAGACTTGAAATGCTTCAAGTGCTTAGGTAGGGGGCATTTTGCTAAAGAGTGCCCCACAAGGAAACAAGTTCTCCTCAACATTCAAGGTGAGTATGAATTAGAGGAAGAACTTGAAGAAGAGGAAGAAATGCATGTGGAAGCGGCCACTGAAGAATGCTTTGTGGTCAAGAAGACCTTGGTTGCAAATGAAAGCCCTAATGAGCCAAATCAGCGTGAGACCATCTTTCACACAAAATGTCTCATTAAAGGTAAGGTTTGTAGTTTCATTATAGATGGGGGTTCGTGTTGTAACATAATCGACCAAGAAGTTATAAGCCGATTCAATCTTCCTACTACCCCTTATCACCAACCATATACTCTTTGTTGGCTTAACTCTACAACTCCTCTTAAAGTGAAAGAGCAAGCCAAAATTCAGTTTGCTATAGGAGGGTATGACGATGATGTGGTATGTGATATGTTGCCCATGACAGCTTGCCATCTCTTGCTTGGGAGGCCGTGGCAGTTTGATAGGGGAGTGATCCAACACGGCGTCACCAACGAGTACTCCTTCCACTTGAAAGGTAAGAGAATCACGCTGCATCCTCTAGCTCCTCATGAGATCATGGCTGACCATGTGGCCAAAGAGAAAAGAAGACTCCTTAGGGAAAATGAGCAGAAAAACAAGAGCAAGAAGCTGGCCATTGGGAAGAATAAATCTGCTTCTCAACACATGCTTTTGGCCAAGGCCAAAGAGGTGAAAAGTGCAATTCAGGGAAGTATTACTTGTATCCTAATTGTTTACAAATATGTATTGATTTCTTCCCAAGAATGGGAAGATTTTCCACCTAATTTTTCTCAACTTTTGCACGAATTTGAAGAACTCTTTCAAGAAGAAATTCCAAAAGGTTTGCCTCCCATTAGAGGAATAGAGCACCAAATTGACTTCATCCTCGGTGCTACATTACCAAACTGAGTTGCATACCGAGCGAACCATGCACAAACTAAGGAGGTCCAAAAGCAAGTACAAGAATTGCTTGACAATGGATATGTGCGTGAGAGTTTGAGTCCTTACGCGGTGCTGGTGATACTTGTGCCCAAGAAAGATGACACATGAAGGATGTGTGTGGACTACCGTTCCATGAACAACATCACCATCAAATACCGCCACCCAATCCCAGGTCTTAATGACATGTTAGACCAGTTCCATGGTTCAAGTGTGTTTTCAAAGATTGATTTGAAGAGAGGGTGCCATCCAATCCGTATGAAGGAACGCGGCGAATGGAAGACAACCTTCACGACCAAATATGGTTTGTATGAGTGGTTGTTTATGCCCTTTGGCTTGACTAACGCTCCTAGTACCTTCATGCTTCTTATGAATCATGTTTTGAGGGCATTTCTTAGCAAATTTGTGGTTGTTTACTTTGATGATATCTTGGTTTATAGCCAGAATTTGCAAGAGCATGTCAATCATCTTAGGTTGGTTCTAGGAGTCCTAAGGAAGGATAAGTTGTATGCAAACTTTAAGAACTGCCACTTTTGTTCGAATCACGTGGTGTTTCTTGGTTTTGTAGTGTGCAAGGCACGACTGAAAGTGGATGAAAAGAAGGTCGAGGAAATCAAAGAATGGCCTAAACCAACCACAATGACTCAATTCCGAACCTTCCTTGGCTTGGCTGGTTTCTACCGACATTTTGTAAAAGACTTCAATACCCTAGCTTCCCCACTAACCGAGCTCACTAAGAAGAATGTGCCTTTCAGGTAGGAAGCTCAATAAGAAGACGCTTTCAACACTCTCAAGGGAAAAACGACTAATGCCCCATTTATAGTCTTGCCCGACTTCCAAAAGACCTTCAAAATTGAGTGTGATGCGTCTGGCATTGGGCTAGGTGGTATGTTGATGCAAGAAGGACGCCCCATTCCTTATTTTAGTGAAAACATGGGCGATGATGAGATCAATTATCCAACCTACCACAAGGAGTTGCTTGCCCTTGTTCGTTTGCCAAAAACTTGGCAACATTACCTCTTGCCCCGTGAATTTGTGATTCATTCAGATCACAAGGCCCTAAAATTCCTCAAAGGGCAAAGCAAGCTCAACAAGAGGCACGCCAAGTGGGTGGAGTTCATCGAGGCCTTCCCATATGTGATCAAGCATAAGAAGGGTAAGGACAACGTGGTAGCCGACGCTCTCTCTCGCCGGTATACCTTAATTTTTGCCCGAGATGCTAAATTGCTAGGCTTTGCTTTTATTATGGAACTTTATGCAAATGATTCTGATTTTTGTGATGTGTTTAAAAAAGCTTTTGTTTCCAAGGGTATCAAGGATCACTTTTATTTTCATGATGGCTATCTTTTTAAGGGCACTAAGCTTTGTATCCCTAGTGGTTCCCTTAGGCGGCTTCTAGTGCAAGAGGCTCACGGTGGCCTCATGGGCCACTTTGGAGTACTTAAAGATGTGCACACACTTAGAGAACACTTCTTTTGGCCTCGCATGCTTAGAGATGTACATAAGTTTTGTGCTTCATGTATTACATGTTTGCGAGCTAAGTCTAAGGTGCATCCTCACAGTTTGTATACCCCACTTTCCATTCCTCAAGCTCCTTGGGAAGACATGTCCATGGACTTTGTTTTGGGGTTGCCACGGTCTAATAGAGGGAGAGACTCCATTTTTGTAGTTGTAGATCAATTTTCAAAAATTGAATAAACCGATGATTCTTCACATGTTGCTAAGTTGTTCTTTAATGAAGTTGTGAGGCTACATGGAGTTCCTAATTCCATAGTTTCTAATCGCCATGTGAAATTTCTAAGCTACTTTTGGAAGAGTATTTGGACCAAGCTTGGAACAAAACTCCTCTTTTCCACCACTTTGTCATCCTCAAACGGATGGACAAACCGAGGTAGTAAATCAAACTCTTGGTACCTTGCTTAGATCTTTGCTTCGAACTAACTTGCGCAGGTGGGAAGAGTGCCTCTCCTTCATTGAGTTTGCCTATAACCGGTCAGTCCACTCTGCCACAAAGAGGGCCCCTTTTGAAGTGGTCTATGGGCGCAACCCCACTACTCTGCTTGATTTAGTGCCTTATGCCACCAAGGATTGAGAGATCAAGGAAGGAGTCAACCAAGCTGAAAGGATCAAAAGGCTTCATGAAGAGACAAGGCTCCAGCTGGAGAGAAGGACATCTCAATATGTAAGACAAGCGAACAAAGTACGCAAAAAATTAAAATTATTTGAGTCCGACGACCTTGTTTGGGTGTACTTGAGGAAGGAGCGCTTCTCCACTCTCCGCAATTCAAAGCTCAAACCTCATGATGATGGTCCTTTCTAGGTGTTGGAGTACATCAATGACAATGCCTACAACATTGAGTTGCCTCCAACCTATGACGTCCATGATGTCTTCAGCGTGGCCGACTTGGCTCTATTTTTGGTGGACGATGAGGACGACTACTATGGCTAAGATTCATGGTCAAATCCCTTTCAAGAGAGGGAGGATGATATGACTATGGTCCATCAAGAAGACCAATAAGCTTATGAAGATGGCCAAGAAGAAGATCAAGCTCCGCCTTCGCTAACGCCTTCTTCCTCGGTGGCCGCACACACATCAACCACCTCCAGGCCACTTCCCCGCACACTCCAGTCTCCAAGGTCCTCCCTGGACCCAAGGACCCATCCATTCCTTGAACACCGAGGGAAATGAAGAAGTGCCCGAGCCACCCCGTTCTTCTTCTCGAACACGCGACACCGCTAGGGTTTCATCTTCTAGCCACGACATCGAGCCACCTCCTGGCGTAATCACCCATGCATGACCCAAAAAGATGCAATCTAGGATCAAGCAAGGCCCATTGTCTCAAGGTGTGCTGAGGGAAGTCGAACTTAGTCCGTCCATGTTGCTCGTGGCTCGCCCGGGTTAAAGTGCGCCGCACACTTGGTCACTTGTCACATGCGTTTTGTCTTAAAGTCACGTGGTCATCTTAGCATATATTATAAGTTTTATTTTAAGTTTAACTTTTTTTTATTAAGCTTTATTCTGATCATTATGTTGGACCCTTTGTCTTGCCACCGACCATGCGAAGAGTTGTTTTCTTGGGTCAGTTTTGTGGCTACTTAAGGAGTTGTTTCCTTCATTTTGTTGGAAGCTTTTAATCAATCAAAAAAAGAGAACAAAACCAATTGGTTTCTTCCCCAGAAATTCCCATAATTTTGCCCCTGCTCGTGAGTCAAATCGAGTGCCGATCAACCGTCATTGAGTGTGTTATATCTCGGGTTTGTTTGATCTTGCACTTCCTTGAGTGGTGAGTCATATCCATGAGAGTTTGAACACGTATCCCCTTCATCCATCTCTTAGAAATCACCCCTTCTCATGACTCCTTGAACCTAGAGATGGCTCGCGGTTCGGCGGAACCGGAGAAACTCTGGTTTCAGAATCGGAAAAAACCGGAATCGGCTCGAACCGAAACCGGATAAACTGTGATACCCCGTATTTTTGTAAGGTTATTTTGGGAATTATGGAATTTTCCCGAGTACCCGTTGTGTACATCGGATTTAATACAGAGAGTTTGAGACATTTTGTAATGTGCTCTGTATCTGTAATATTTTTCTCAGTGAAATAATATACAGACATCATGCCTCGGATTTTAATTGTCGTTCACGTACGATAATTTTTATCCCGGTTTAACGCCATGTTCGTTCAAGAGCTGAATGGGCGGGAAAGGCAGAAACGGCGACCGTCGTACCGTAACGGCGCCCGCCGTCGCTGGGCCCGAAGTGCCAGCCGTCGTCTCCTACTCTGGGCTCGCCAGAGCTAGGAACGGCGACCGCCATAATTACGGCGCCCGTCGTAGGCAAAATCACGGCACCCGCCGTGATTACCCAGCGGACATTGTCCGATGGTCGCCGGCGAGCTCTGACCGCGCCGAACTAGCTGTAGGCCCATCTTCTTCGTGCTCCAGATGTTTTGGCTATAAAAGGAGGTGTTGGGGAGAGGTTTTGAGCCATCCCAGCACCAAACCTCTGCCAAATTTGCCTCTCACCGGAGTTGTGCCTTCGTCGGAAATTTCGAAGCTTTCGTCGGTGTTGTTTGGTGGTGTTTCCAACAGCTCTTTTGAAGCCTTGTGGTTGCCTTTGGAGGTCACAAACCAAGCAAGGCGGAAAGGGGTCGAAACGCGCTTTGTTTGGTGAGATTTTCTCTCGTCTCTGTCGACCGTGTTCTTCACGGCGACCGCCGTGATGAATGCGGCGACCGCCGCCAAGAACAACGACCGCCGCCAGTGCCCAGAATGCCTTCGTGGCTTTGGCTTGGTCGGTTGTCGTCGTGGCGTCTTTCCTTTCGTGTTCTTTCGCCGTGTTTAGATTCGTACTGTTTATGTCGGATCTAACTTAGGGTTCCTTTTATGGGTCGACTCGAAGGTTGTTGTGCTGTCGGAACTATACCGTGTCGAGCTCGGAATCCAGTTGACATCGTTAGACTATTCTGCGGATCAAGGCAAGTGGCGGTTCGCTCTTGCTCATTCGTTCCATATTTACATTAATTATCAGTAGTCTATCTGAGTAATTAATTTGGAATGAATATTCTTGTTTGTTTGGAAACGGTTTTGTTAAACTGTTTTGAAAATCATATAATAGGTTGTATATCTGTTAGAACAACGCTATTATATGTGATCGCCTTTCGGGCCTTTATGTGGATTTATCCTGTAACTGTTGTGGTGCTGTAACTGTTTAGTTAGCACTGTTAAATAGGAACGTTACTCGGACTCTGTCCAGTCGTTTCTTTATAATCTGGTATCGGGGTGGCTCGTCTCCATCTGGTACTATTCTAAGATCATGATCGGTCTCTTTCACAAGTGTGTAGAGACAGAACACTTAGCTGGTGTCACAAACCTTTCGGTGTACGTCACTCTCGACGAAACGTATACTAAGATGTGTCGTCCCATTGGTGGGGTACACATGTAAAAGTCTATAATGTGATGTGTGTTTTTGAAACATAATCAGATAAGTGCTACCTTGACGCACATAATTAATGAACGCTCAACGAGTAGGGCAGCTAGGTAATAGTGCCGCTAGGAAAACTCGTATTGACTTGAATGTAGTACGTCTTCTTTCCGATCTGGATTCGCTAAAAGGCGGTGAGGTTGGTCGTTGACTGAAGCATCTCAGTCAGTTTTAAATCATTGTTGTATGATTCTGTAACTTTCCAGAATTGTCATACTTCCTTAAAGACTCATTTCCGTTGGAGTCTTCTTTCGAGTCGATTTCTGTAAAGATTCAGTCTTCCAGAATCCTCTTTTGTGCATACCTCTTGTTTATTCCAGTAGGAGTATGGTGGTTGACAAGTGTACTCGATTATTATTCGAGGGACGAGGAGTCTAACCTAATACGACTGCTTCGAACCATTCTGCTTTGTACCCTTGCTAGTCTATTCATTTAGACTAACCAACCAATATTTTCCCTTGCATGGTTGGCTGGTGTCATCCGTTCGATTCGGCATATCAGATAAGAAGTAGTTCAGAAGACCAGAAGGACTATGGAGTCAACGGTGGTTTTTCAATGTTTTAATTATTTCTTTAATCAGGTTGAGATCTTTTGGACAATAACTTTGATTGTAATATACTTTCTTAGACTTCCGCTGTGTTTGGTTTAAACTCTGTTTTGACCTATTCGGGATTGGGTTGTAATCCCGTAACTCTTGTTTCCTTGACAATATTATGTTTTGGAATTTAATGCTTGATCATTGTGTATCAATTGCATTTCATAAATTGTATTTAAATGGTAAAGCCTTGGGTGATCTCGGTAAGGAACACTGGGGTCACTGGCGGTAATACCTTTCCAAAAGGGTTAAGTTTTGGGGGTGTTACAGTTGTGGTATCAGAGCCAAAGGTTTTAAAACGGGTTTGGAATTTTTATAAACCATTTATCCATTTTCGAAAATGCTTTAAAAAGGGCTCTGAATTTTCGTAATGAAAAGAATTTAAAAATACCGTTCATAGTCGTGTCTTCTTTATAGTCTGATATAGTAAGCTTGCTTCTATGTCTAGAAAGACTAATTCATTCCTCATTGTTCGATAGGATGGGTGTCTGCTTTTCTATTGGTGGGGGGTCGGAAGACGCCAAGTCGGACCAGCCGAGGCTAGATTTTCCGTTACCTCAGCGATGTTTCGAGGTTGGAGGCCCGAGTAGCCCGCCCGAAGACGTCAAGCACGTTCTCCCCGAGTCGGTTGTCCTTGTAGCTAGGGATGCTATGGTCCCTGAGGCTGTACCTGTGCCGCCACCAAGGGTGGAGGAAGTACAGGAATGGGAGCAGGAAGATGAGTTATCAAGGTATGAACAAGGGGTTTACCAAGACGACTTTCTGCTGGGACCAATTCCAGAGGAGATCGAGTACGAGGAAGAGGAGATGCTTGAGCAGGATTCTGTCGAGGACGAGGATATGATCGAGGATGATTCCGAGGATGAGGATCCCATCGAGGATGATCCCAAGGATGAGGATCCCATCGAGGATGATCCCGAGGATGAGGATCCCATAGAGGATGATCCAGAAGAGGACCCGGAGTTGGACCTTGGAGGGCATAATCAGGAGCCCGGTACAGAATTGCCACCAGTGCCAGAGTACGCACCCATGTCAGAAGCTGATTGGGAGGCACTGTATACCGAGTACGGTATTAGGAGAAGTGACAGGGAATCTCAGCCTATCCCTACTCCAAGAAGATGGAGGTCGGAATCCGAGCTGCAAGAGATCCTCTGCCAGAGCGAGGTAATCTCTGCAGAACAATAGAGTCAATGGGATGAGTTGATCGTCAGTACTCAGAGGAGGGTTGGAATAGGAGGACCAGTCATGGACGACCCATACCTTACGATGACTGAGATAGGACCATGTGCTTCAAGGTCAAGCAGGGTGCGAAACCCATCGCCAGAGCTCGATGGTGAGCCTAGCCCGAAGAGACCATGCACGAGTAGCCAGTATTATGGGAGACATTTTGGAACGCCTTGAGGAGGATTGGCGTTGCCTATCGCAGTAGTTTCGTTTCTTAGTATTCCAAGTTGTACTTTGTGTAATATTTCAGTATTGCGACAAGTACTCTGTGAAATACTTTATCTTCGAGCAATTGTTGTCCTAACGCTCGAATGATAGACTTATGTGTAGCTTGTGTAACAGTTCGAAGGTTCATTCATAAAATGCCAAGTTGATCTATTCTGAGTAATTTATTTACGTTGGTATATTGCATAAGTATATTGCATAATATTAATGTATTGAATGCTTGGAATTTGATCGGTAAATAGATGGTAAACCCAAGAAGCACGAGGAACTCGACTCGAGCCGGTGCTGGGACTAGTCAAAATCCCAGGCCAGCAGGAAGAGGTGTTCAGGATGAACACGAGTCTGAGTCTCCCATCCAGCAGAGGCGTGAAGGTCAGGATCAGACCCAAACGCCAGCGTTGTTTGACGCCGTAGCTGTTGAGGCGATTCGCGGGATTGTGATGCAGGCAATTGCGGATGTATTGAGACCCAGTACGCCTCAAGCGCAAGAAGTGCCTACCCACCCAGTGGTTCCTGATGTTGTGGAACCCAGAAACCCTATGATTCAGGAGACTGCCGACAGGGCAAGAGATAGCTATGGTCGCGCTCTTAAGACCATCACTTCCATGAGACCCGATTGCTATAATGGGAAAGGGGAGCCAGTGGTAGTGACACATTGGTTCTCCCATATGGAGAGGTTGTTTCGGAATGTGGAGTGTACGGAGGCCGAGAAGGTCCATATCGCTTCTCTTCAGCTGAAGGAGGAGGCTAGCGAGTGGTGGGAGAGCACAGGTTTGGCTGAGAGCCCAGTGTTGACTTGGTCGATTTCAAGACCAAGATGATTGATCGCTTTTTCTCTCGTGCTATGAGAGAGGAGAAGCATAAAGAGTTCTTGTACCCACAGACAGATGGTCTGAGAGTGACCGAGTTGGCGTCTAAGTTCAATAATCTTTTGCAATACGCCACTGTCGAGATTACCAGCGAGGCCCAAAAGATCTGGTACTTCCACGAGTGGATGAGTCCGGATATCAAGCCATTAATGGTGCATCACACATGCTCTACCTTGGAGCAGTATGTTGATTGTGCCTATAAGCTGGAGGTAACTCTTGAGGAGTCGACCAAGAGGCGCAACCGACAGAAGTCGATGCAGAATCAGAACCAAGGAGGTGGTTTTAAGCGCCCTGCGTCACCGTCTAACTTTGCCAAGTCTGGCCGAGCTAAGACGGAGATGACGCAAGGAGGATCGACTCAACAGTCAGGGCAGACCCGGAGTTCAGTTAAGTGTTATAACTGTGGTACTGCTGGGCACAAGAGCAATGAGTGTCAAAGGGAGAAGAGGTCGTGCTTTGGGTGTGGACGTGACGGTCATCTGCAGAAGTTCTGCAAGCAAGGGAAGCAGAAGGGAGTAGAGTCGCAGCAAGGGTCAGTTCATCAGAGCAACCGACCTAGGTTTAAGCCTGCCGAGACTCCTAGCCCTTCGGTCCAGACGACTGCTCAGAACAGGGGAAAGGCCCCAGCTGTTTCTGGAAGTCAGGGACAACGCTTGTATGAGATGCGTGAAGCAGATGGACCCAATGCTCCAATTGCTCAAGGTACTTTATACCTTCACTCTACTTTAGTGTGCATTCTATTTGATTCTGGTGCTACGCATTCCTTTATTTCGGATAGTTGTGTTAGCAAGTTAGACTTAGTGTGCAATGATTCGTGCGACCATTTTGTCGTTAATCTTCCTAATGGAGAACGTTTGGTGGGAACCAAGCATCTATCCGACTTTCCGATTACCATTCAGGGTAAGGAATTTGAGGCAGATTTAATCTGTATAGCCATGGCTCCATACGACATTATCCTCGATATGGATTGGCTAACGCGTCACAAGGCGGTGATCGACTTCAGTTCAAGAACGGTGATGGTGTCATCCGGGGGCCAGTTCATGTGCAAGTTCAAAGGTCGAAATGACGCTGATAACGGCAAGCTGATCAATGTGATGGCTGCGTTTAAGCTACTACGACAAGGATGTGTCGGGTACCTTTGCTACTTGGATTCGCCTGTGAAGGATGGACCTGAGGTTCTTGATATTCCTGTAGTTAGGGAGTTTTCGGATGTCTTTCCGGAAGAAATTCCTGGATTACCCCCGAACCATGACGTAGAGTTTTCAATTGATCTCGAGCCTGGTACAGCGCCGATTTCCAAATCCCCGTATCGGATGGCTCCAGCTGAGATGCAAGAATTGAAGAATCAACTTGAGGATCTTCTTGACAAAGGTTATGTCAGGCCGAGTGCATCGCCGTGGGGTGCTCCGGTATTGTTCGTCAAAAAGAAGGACGGATCGTTCCGACTTTGTATCGACTACCGAGAGTTGAACAAGGTGACGATCAAGAACAAGTATCCTTTGCCTAGGATTGATGACTTGTTGGACCAATTGTAGGGAGCAAAGGTTTTCTCCAAGATCGACTTGAGATTTGGATATCACCAACTCAGGATTCGTGAGCAGGACATTCCTAGAACTGCGTTTAGGACCAGATATGGTCATTACGAGTTCGTAGTGATGCCTTTTGGGCTTACAAATGCTCAAGCTGTCTTTATGGATTTGATGAACCGATGTTTTCACCAGTACTTGGATAAGTTCGTGGTGGTCTTCATCGACGACATTCTGATCTATTCTCCGAATGAAGAAGTCCACGATGAACATCTACGGATTACCTTGTCAATCCTTAGACAACATCATCTTTATGCGAAACTGTCCAAGTGTGAATTCTGGATGAAGGAAGTGGCTTTCTTAGGCCACGTGATCAATAAAAATGGGGTTATGGTTGATCCCCAAAAGATTGAAGCGGTGGCTAAATGGACACAGCCCCAGAATGTGAAGGATGTGCGCAGTTTTCTTGGACTTGCCGGGTATTATAAAAGGTTCGTAGAAGGATTTTCATAGATCGCTCTACCTATGACCAATCTACTCCGCAAGGTCCACAAGAAGTTTGTCTGGAATGACAAGAGCGAGGTCAGTTTCCAAGAGTTGAAGCGACGGTTGACCTCGGCACCCGTGTTAGCACTCCCAGAGGGGAACGACGATTATGTGGTCTATAGTGATGCTTCCAAGTGTGGTCTTGGTTGTGTTTTGATGCAAAGGGGCAGAGTCATTGCTTACGCATCTAGACAACTCAAGACTTACGAAGAAAACTATCTGACCCATGATCTTGAGTTAGCAACGGTTGTCTTTGCGCTGAAGATTTGGAGGCATTACCTCTACGGTATAAGATGTCAAGTCTTCACCGACCACAAAAGTCTCAAGTATATATTTACTCAGAAGGAGTTAAATATGAGACAACGCTGCTGGCTAGAGTTGCTCAAGGACTACGACATGGAGTTGTTGTATCATTCGGGCAAGGCTAATGTAGTAGCTGATGCACTAAGCCGGAAGGCAACGCATGAGACTGTAGTTGCTCTACTTACTGCTCAGACCAAGCTAAACCAAGAGTCATGCGACATTGAAGTCTTGTATGACCAGCGTAGAGGGTACCTGAGTATGATGGAAATTCAGGCTACACTGCTAGATCAAATCAAAGAAAAGCAAGTCGATGACATCATCTTGGTAAAGTTAAGCAGTGAAGTGATGGATGGGAAAGCTCCCAGTTTTATGGTTCAGGATGATGGATCCCTTTGGTTTCAGGATCGGATCTGTGTGCCTGACACAGAAGGTCTTCGTCAGTTGGTGATGAGAGAAGCTCATTCATCTGCTTACTCTGTGCATCCTGGCTCTAGCAAGATGTACAAGGATCTCAGGAAGAAGTTTTGGTGGCCAAACATGAAGTGAGACGTAGCAGACTTTGTGGCAAAGTACTTAACTTGCCAGAAGGTCAAGATCGAACACCGCAGGCCAGGTGGTGAGATGCTACCTCTCCCCGTACCAGAATGGAAATGGGAGGACATTTCCACGGACTTCGTCACTGGGCTACCCAAGACTCAAAGTCAAAGAGATACTATCTGGGTAATTGTGGATAGGCTTACGAAGAGTGCTCATTTCATAGCCATCAAGACCACATGGGAAACCCAGAAGTTAGCAGAAGTTTACCAGAAGGAGATCGTCCGCTTATATGGCATTCCTAAGACCATTGTAGCGGACCGAGATGGCCGTTTCATGTCAAGATTCTGGAAGGAACTTCATAAGGCTATGGGAACCGAGTTGAGGTTTAGTACAACTTTTCATCCTCAGACAGATGGCCAGTCTAAAAGGACCATCCAGACCCTGGAGGATATGCTTAGAGCTTGTGTGCTCGATCGCCCGACTAGCTGGGAGGACAGCTTGAGTCTGATTGAGTTCACGTACAACAATAGCTGGCATGCTACAATCAAGATGACTCTGTTTGAAGCTTTGTATGGTCGCAGATGCAGATCTCCGATTTGTTGGGATGATAATGCCGACAAAATTCTGCTTGGACCAGAGTTGGTCGAAAGGACGGCTTCAGACATTGCTTTGATCAGACAAAGGATGTTGACCGCTCAAAGTCGACAGAAGTCCTACGCAGATCGGAAGCGCAGGACTGTCGAGTTCGAGGTCGGTGACAAGGTTTTTGTCAAGGTATCGCCATCCAAAGGAGTTTTCAGATTTGGTAAGCGTGGGAAGCTTAACCCTCGCTACGTGGGACCATTCGAGATTCTGGATAGAGTGGGATCTCTAGCGTACCGCTTGGCGTTGCCGCCATCGACTCACCCGGTGCATAACGTGTTCCACGCATCTTTACTCAGAAAGTATGTACCAGATGAGTCTCATGTGCTTAGTTATGAGCACATCGAGATTCAAGCTAATGGTACTTATGAAGAGTTGCCCGTGCGTATTTTGGAGCGTCGGGAGAAGCATTTGTGCAACAAGATCGTGCCGTTGGTACGAGTGTTGTGGTCCAAGTCAGGGACCGAAGAAGTTACTTGGGAGACGTGGGAAACCGAGTCAGATATGCTCAGGCGTTTTCCCGAGTTATTCTCGACCTAAGTTTCGGGGTCAAAACTTCTTGTAAGGGGGAGGAGATGTGATACCCCGTATTTTTGTAAGGTTATTTTGGGAATTATGGAATTTTCCCGAGTACCCGTTGTGTACGTCGGATTTAATACAGAGAGTTTGAGACATTCTGTAATGTGCTCTGTATCTGTAATATTTTTCTCAATGAAATAATATACAGACATCATGCCTCGGATTTTAATTGTCGTTCGCGTACGATAATTTTTATCCCGGTTTAATGCCATGTTCGTTCAAGAGTTGAATGGGCGGGAAAGGCAGAAACGGCGACCGTCGTACCGTAACGGCGCCCGCCGTCGCTGGGCCCAAAGTGTCAGCCGTCGTCTCCTACTCTGGGCTCGCCAGAACTAGGAACGGCGACCGCCGTAATTACGGCGCCCGCCGTAGGCAAAATCACGGCGCCCGCCGTGATTACCCAGCGGACATTGTCCGATGGTCGCCGGCGAGCTCTGACCGCGCCGAACTAGCTGTAGGCCCATCTTCTTCGTGCTCCAGATGTTTTGGCCATAAAAGGAGGTGTTGGGGGAGAGGTTTTGAGCCATCCCAGCACCAAACCTCTGCCAAATTTGCCTCTCGCCGGAGTTGTGCCTTCGCCGGAAATTTCAAAGCTTTCGTCGGTGTTGTTTGGTGGTGTTTCCAGCAGCACTTTTGAAGCCTTGTGGTTGCCTTTGGAGGTCACAAACCAAGCAAGGCGGAAAGGGGTCGAAACGCGCTTTGTTTGGTGAGATTTTCTCTCATCTCTGTCGATCGTGTTCTTCACGGCGACCGCCGTGATGAATGCGGCGACCGCCGCCAAGAACAGCGACCGCCGCTAGTGCCCAGAATGCCTTCGTGGCTTTGGATTGGTCGGTTGTCGTCGTGGCGTCTTTCCTTTCGTGTTCTTTCGCCGTGTTTAGATTCGTACTGTTTATGTCGGATCTAACTTAGGGTTCCTTTTATGGGTCGACTCGAAGGTTGTTGTGATGTCGGAACTATACCGTGTCGAGCCCGGAATCCAGTTGACGTCGTTAGACTATTCTGCGGATCAAGGCAAGTGGCGGTTCACTCTTGCTCATTCGTTCCATATTTACATTAATTATCAGTAGTCTATCTGAGTAATTAATTTGGAATGAATATTCTGTTTGTCTGGAAACGGTTTTGTTAAACTGTTTTGAAAATCATATAATAGGTTGTATATCTGTTAGAACAACGCTATTATCTGTGATCGCCTTTCGGGCCTTTATGTGGATTTATCCTGTAACTGTTGTGGTGTTGTAACTGTTTAGTTAGCACTGTTAAATAGGAACGTTACTCGGACTCTGTCCAGTCGTTTCTTTATAATCTGGTATCGGGTGGCTCGTCTCCATCTGGTACTATTCTAAGATCATGATCGGTCTCTTTCACAAGTGTGTAGAGACAGAACACTTAGCTGGTGTCACAAACCTTTCGGTGTACGTCACTCTCGACGAAACGTATACTAAGATGTGTCGTCCCATTGGTGGGGTACACATGTAAAAGTCTATAATGTGATGTGTGTTTTTGAAACATAATCAGATAAGTGCTACCTTGACGCACATAATTAATGAACGCTCAGCGAGTAGGGCAGCTAGGTAATAGTGCCGCTAGGAAGACTCGTATTGACTTGAATGTAGTACGTCTTCTTTCCGATCTGGATTCGCTGAAAGGCGGTGAGGTTGGTCGTTGACTGAAGCATCTCAGTCAGTTTTAAATCATTGTTGTATGATTCTGTAACTTTCCAGAATTGTCATACTTCCTTAAAGACTCATTTCCGTTGGAGTCTTCTTTCGAGTCGATTTCTGTGAAGATTCAGTCTTCCAGAATCCTCTCTTGTGCATACCTCTTGTTTATTCCAGTAGGAGTATGGTGGTTGACAAGCGTACTCGATTATTATTCGAGGGACGAGGAGTCTAACCTAATACGACTGCTTCGAACCATTCTGCTGTGTACCCTTGCTAGTCTATTCATTTAGACTAGCATGGTTGGCTGATGTCATCCGTTCGATTCGGCACATCAGATAAGAAGTAGTTCAGAAGACCAGAAGGACTATGGAGTCAACGGTGGTTTTTCAATGTTTTAATTATTTCTTTAATCAGGTTGAGATCTTTTGGACAATAACTTTGATTGTAATATACTTTCTTAGACTTCCGTTGTGTTTGGTTTAAACTCTGTTTTGACCTATTCGGGATTGGGTTGTAATCCTGTAACTCTTGTTTCCTTGACAATGTTATGTTTTGGAATTTAATGCTTGATCATTGTGTATCAATTGCATTTCATAAATTGTATTTAAATGGTAAAGCCTTGGGTGATCTCGGTAAGGAACACTGGGGTCACTGGCGGTAATACCTTTTCAAAATGGTTAAGTTTTGGGGGTGTTACAAGCACAATTGGTATTCACTCCTTGTGGAGAGTGGATAAAGGGTGGAGAGGTCGCGTGTTCGACTCTCACCAACAACCTAATGGAACTGGCCACCATTAATTTGGTGTAGGCCACCAGGGATGGGTTGGGGTACATGGGCTGCGGCTCATGGAGTGTCTCATGTTGGGCTAGGCCCGTGGCTTGAGCACTCACATAAAAGTGTACTTTTTTGTAACATCCTCCATCTCTGGGCCGACCATTTACAGGGCTGCAACCCATACACCCCAACCCTTCCTTGGTGGCTCCACCTAATTAATAGGCAGCCATCTCCAAGAGGTTGTTCGTGAGTCTCGAACTCGAGACCTCACGCTTTAACAAGAAGCTTAACGCTCTCTTGTCACCAATTGTGCTGCAGCGCAATTGGTGACAAGAGAGTGTTAAGCTTCTTGTTAAAGCGTGAGGTCTCGAGTTCGAGACTCACGAACAACCTCTTGGAGATGGCTGCCTATTAATTAGGTGAAGCCACCAAGGAAGGGTTGGGGTGTATGGGCTGCAGCCCTGTAAAGGGTCGGCCCAGAGATGGGGGATGTTACAAAAACCTCCTATATCCGGTTTCGGTTCCGGTTTGGCAAAACCCAAAATCGGAGAACCGGAGGTTTACCCGGTTCGGAACCGGAGGGTCGAAACCGGAGGTTTGAACCGGATAAACCTCCGGTTCTGAACAGGGTAAACCTCCGGTTTTCAAGTTATATATATATATATATATATATATATATATTTTCTATTTTCTATTTTTCTGCCAATATATTTTATAAGTTAAATTTTAAGTTTAAGTCTTAAAGTATAAATTTTTTAAGTTTAAAGAAACGTTTATATTTAAAAAAAAGCATGTCTTTTATATTTTTGTACAAAAAAAATGTTTATTTTTTTCTTATATATATAAAAGTGTATTTTTTTCTGGTTCTGGAACCGAAACCGGAAAAAAACGGAACCGAAACCGGATAAAACCGAAACCGGAATCGGACGGAACCGAAACCTCCGGTTTCAGATTAATTCGGATCCGGTTCCGGTTTTCATTTTTCCGGTTTTGGAACCGGATTCCGGTTTCGAAACCGTGCCATCTCTACTTGAACCATCCAAAAACGACTTTGATTTCTAAAGAAATCAACCCTGAAAAAGGATCCGATTTCAAACTAATCAGGGAGACGCAAGTACGAGCATGTTCTTAACTTGATTGAGCAATGGAGGTGCGATCCATATCAAGTATTGTAGTAGAATGTTGAATCATGTTTTTATTAATTAGAATATTTTGATAGGTAATCTTTGATAAAATTAGGACATATTTGAATTATAATGGAAAGTTGTTTATTGGAGGAGTAAATGTGTAGATTGTATAGTTCGATTATTATAGTTGAGTTATAGTTCTATAGAAATTTGTTTTTTTAGAAGAAAACTAGATTTGTTGATGAATATCATAACCAAAATTGGAACTTAGATTACATTTGTCTAATGAACTAAAATTTGGAGAAGTTGCTTATGTTTTTCTGATTTTTGGTAGACCTGATCAAACACGGGCTAAGATCGGGTATGGGCTGGGCTGAACCTGATTTTTCTACCCGTTTGTCCGAGCTTGGCTTAGGCCCAACCTGGTATTCATGCCAATAAATTTGTCCATACCCGCCCGGGTATCCGGGTCGGGCCGCCCGTCGCGTTACCTGTTTTTTGTATTTCTCCTTTTAATTTCCATTTAGAGACTTGTTTATGCATAAATAGTTCCTCCTGAATAGAAACTATCTCAGTAAATTCCACAAGTTGCTTAATAGAAAACTTGTTCATGCATAATTATTTGAGAAACTAGAATTCCAATTATAGTATTACAATAAGAGGCAGGAAATAGATCTAAAAAACTCCAAATTTGGCATATAAAATTAACTGAAAATTGAGTACTTTCACTAATAATTAACAATTCACAAATTTCATGAGTGGTTTGAACAGGGTTTACATAATTTACAAAGTCACAAAAAATAAATTATAGATGTGAGAAATGAGAAGCTTAGAATTTAGAAACAAACGAAGATAATAATATATCGAACTAAAGGAGATGCTTGTGGCGATGGACGCATAACCGGGAGGTGAGAAGGGCAACGGTGGCGAGCGAGAAGGCTGACGACATTGTGACTCCAAGCAGTGTGAGTGGAAGACTTCAATTATATCATAATTACATGACTAGGTTATCTAATACATTAACCTATTACATAAATTAAAAAGATTAATTTCTATAATGAAACAACTTAGAAATATACTTCGAAACCAAACTTCAAATGCAACTCTTGTTCTCTGTTTCATTACTTCTAGATAACCTATGACAAGTTAACTGACATGTCGTATGGGACGGACCAGCCAACTATTGCCGCCATTATGCTTCCATATACTGAATCCCATAATTCACTAATCTCAAGGGAGATTCCCCTCTTCCAAAATCGCTTGTATCCTGTAACTTCCAGAAGACAATGTTGTGACCAAATTAATACTCATTTTAACCTAAACGGCTAAACCTCAAGACATAAATTGCAAACTTAAACCGAAGTACCTTGGTTTTTTTGTCCCACCATTCATCAGTGGCAATGATAACTCCCTTGCTAGGTTCCCAACCGCAACCAGTCTCGTTATACCTTATTCTATTCTATAAACTCCAAAGTCTTTGCTAAACGTTCTGTCCATATGAAATTCTTCTTCTTCCCCTTGGAAGATTGGCTTTTCCATATGATTTTTTAGACATGTCCTTCATAATTTCATGTCACTTGTTAATCATGAACCACCGATTACCCCATTCAACAGATCCTACCGATTACATTCTACCGTTTATAAAATAACATGAGTTCAACCCTAAATCAAGATCTACTAATTACATGATGCATGAAACTAGACAATCATCACCAAAAGCTGTAATTAGTTCTATATAAAATCATAACTCTAAACCCTACATCAAACATATCAATCGCTAAATTATACGCATATTAATTCCAGAATTTTCATACACTACGGATTACATGTTCATAAATAGCCAAAATTTGCAGGCCGCTTGTGAATGCACACATATCAATCATGGATTTTAAGCTCACGAATCTTCCAAATTCACCACTTCCACACATCCCCTATTTCACGAAAAACCTCAAATCCAAAACAATATACAAATTCTTACTGCTTAAGCGACGTGGAGGATGAAAATCATAACCAACAAGCCTCCTATTACTAGAGTAATCGTGACTAGAAGCCGGCTCCTAACCTTCTATCCAGTAAAGAAAACAAATTTGACAACTGAAAAACGCACCGAGATTATGCAATTAAAATGGAATAACTTGGAAATTTCATTGCCTCACCTTGTTCTCAAGATCCGAAGGAGTGCAACGTTGAAGACGATAGCCAAGGCGCTCACAATGAAGAAGAACGACAACCCTAGAAGCTACTGCTTGCAACTCTAGCTTGTGTATGAGCAGAGAAGAGGAAAATCAAGGTATCGGAGGGGAGGATAATCAAATAGTGAATGTTAGGTATCACGTGATATGCACGTGTTGCTAGATTGAATTTTTTTATGGGGGTATTTTTTGTCATTTTATATGACTTGTTACAATTCCAGGATATAAATATTGAACATTCGTTTTTATTTCAACTACTTATTGCAGCTATAGCTTTCTACAACTCGTTTCAGCTTTATCCAACTTTAGCTACTAATTTCAATTCTAGCTTGTAAAAACTCCACTTATACCGAACATAGCCTTAATCTTTATAAGTAATACTTATAGTTATATTTAGAAATTCTCTCAAATTTTTAAAAAATAAATAAAGATGCATTTGGGGAGAGAACCAATATAAAAAAGTAGAGAAGAGTACAAGGACATGATACTTGATATGACAAGTATCCTCCTAATTTTTTTTTATTAAATATTCTAAATATCTTACTCTGTTCATTTAATAATACTTGTTATTTTAGGAAAAGATTCATTTGAAAATGGGCGTTTAGGTGAAAACGTGAGAATGCCGAATGTGCATGGATTTATGATTGTATGTGCATGACTTTGGTAGGTAGAAACTCATGTACATATAGACAAAAATTCATACACCTCAAGATATGCATGAATTTTTGTTTGTATGTGCATAAATTTGTGACTATATAGTGACTATGTGTAAGTAAAAACTCATGCACATGCATGCAAAAAATCATGCACATCACAATATATGCATGGATTTTTACCTGTATGCTCATATATATTTTTATTATGTGTGTGACTATGTGTAAGTTAAAACTCATGCACATATATGCAATAATTCATGCACACCTCAAGATGTACATGGATTTTTACTTGTATGTATATTTTTTACTATATATGTGACTATGTGTAAGTGAAAACTGATGCACATACAGACAAATTTTTATGCACATATACGTATTCTCACGTTCTCACCTAAGCGTCCTTTCTCACCGGATCCGCATCCGCTATTTTAGCCTTTAACACGACTATTAAGAAATGCAATGAATAAGCGAAAACACTACAAACTTTACCTAAAATTTACATTTTAATAACTATCCATCTCATTTTTAAACAATGAATAAAGAGAGTTTACATAAAAAGTGTCAATATGTGCAAATTTACAGTAACATGCATCGTAATTCACAAAATATCATTACCTAAAACTCTAAAATGACATATTTATTAACAAAAGTAGAAAACTAAAATACCAAATGGAAGGAGTACAAAAAACCACCTTTAAAAGATGACCTTATAACCTCCTAATGTAACCTCATGTGTAATTTGACAGGATTATCCAAATTCCCGACAATAAGACACCAAATATAACTAGCAACATACACATCGAAAATTAAAAGAGTAGCAGCATAAAGTTAGGATGGTGCTAAATACATTGTGTAAATATACAGTGCATAGGCACATATTTTTAACACATGTACGTGCCCAATAGGCACGTAAAAGTACAACATGTCCGTGCCATTTATGTAACGCCCCAAAATTTACCCTTAATGGGGGTTACAGCGTCAAGAATTTCTTTGTAGAAATTCCCTCAGGCTTTTATAAGAATAAGGAACTTACCCCGAGAAAATTTCAATCCCAAATACATATCAATCCTTGATACAATCCGTTCTAGATTTTAGCATCATGTCGCACGACCTCATCCACGCTTCCGCTGCACTACACTGATATTCGGGCCCTGTAACATGATCCCCCAGAAGCGGGGTTAGTCTATATTCAGACTAAGAGAGTATATCAGCGATTTGAGTACATACAGTATAAATAAAGGAATCATACAAATGCAGATACCATATCAGACTATATCCCAAGAATCATAGATACTATACATTTAGAATAATATCACCTAAATAACTCAACTTGTATTCAACTGACCTAGACTCCTTCACAGATATTATCCCAATCATATCACTAAGTACCCAAGTAATCCAATAAATGTTTAACTATTCCACAGATCATAGAACAGTAACTCCCATAAGCACTCACTTATGCATATATTCCACCATAGATCTTATTCTAATACTTCAATAATTATCCTAACACAGTGATTCCCAAAATGTCCCAATGGACTACACATCACATTATCATTCCATTACAGTAACCTCTATAAATCTTTGACTGACCCAAAACAGACCGTATCACAACTTGTCTATATATCACAATACAGATCGTATCACAGAATTTCCTAATAGTATTCAAATGATCCTTACATCACTTTATAAATTACTTAATAGTAATTCTCAATGATTACCTTCTTAAAACACAATCATCCTATTATAATACAGTACCCAGCTGGACCATATATTATAATACAAATTATTCCTCAGCGAATCCAATAAATATCCATTTAAACTACAATTCACCAGAACAGCCAAATCATATTATAACAGCTTTCATTACTACCCATATAGCCACATATGAAACTATAGATCATCGGGATTAACCATTCATTAATTAAAATCTATACCCGGGTATATGGCTTTTAGGAAAAACACAGTGAAAGATAAACATCAACATATACAAAACGTTTCAAGAAAATATTTACGATCACATTCGAAAACATGCCCAAGAACTTTTGGGCACGAAGGTACCTTCTTCCTACACACCTTTACCGTTCTTCCTACACACCTTTACCTGCGGGACGGAAACAACATCGCTAGCTAGGCGACCGACCATCCCTCACAACAGGTAAAGCACCTTCCTCGACCCACTCATCCCGAACCTAGGATGAGCCCTAATCGAGGGGTGACCATCAAAACAAACATTTTTAAAACCATACGGGCGTAATCATCAACACTTTATCATATAATTGCCACACAGGCGTAATCATCAACACGTTATCTACAGCAAGAACCCAGCCGTCTGCTTCTTGTTAGTCAACACCTGGCAATGAGTCTTAAAATCTCCCGCATGCACGTTATCGGCGACGATAGCATCATCCTCCAGCTCAAAAAACTCATGCGCCTGCTCCATCAATGCCTTCTTCAAATCATTGCGTGAGAGCTGCTCGTGCCATTTCTTCGGGGGACCCATGTCTTGCACTTGTATTTGTAGCCCAAGGATCATCCACACATCATGGAGAGTTATAGTCATCTCTCCCCATGGCATGTGGAATGAGTTGGTTTCCGGTTGCCAACGCTCGACGAAGGCACCGATCAGCGTCTCATCCACATGCTCATGCATGATGTCTGATAGATGACATAGCCCGGACGCAGACGCCATGCTACCCCATGCATCTTCCAACGTGCAACGCCATGAGCGTAACTGCTTCCCTCGCTGGTGGAACCTCAAGGGTGGCACCGTCTGTATATGAACATAATTAAGTAATCCTTCGGACTTATACAAATCAAGATTAATAATTAAAAAAAATACAGTTACATGTAACTTACAACGCGCTGGTAGAGGAGGTACGCCACGTGATTCACAAATCTCTTTAGGAGTTCAGGGCTCTCCGGACCTCCAGGAACGCTCACCACCAGTTCAGGGTTGTATCTCACATTCTTCTTTGATCGAGGTGGTTTTGCCCACGAAGAAGAGGCTTCCTGAGGCTATTCGTCCCCGCCCGGAGCGTCATCTCTTGGGATCCAGGCATTGCTGGACTGGTCCTGAGTCCCACATGTATTTGCCTGATCCTACATTTATTAAATTGATCATATGCAATAAGAATTTGTAAACAAATGCATGTTATACTAAATGTACTTACCATCGGCTGATGATAGGGAGCGTTCGGGTACAATGTCGGGTTCTCCCACGGGTTGTCCTGCTCATCAACCCCCTGATAATAATCCCTCGGGATACGATGAGGGCTCACGTGCGGCAGGAGTACCGGAGGACTAAAATTCTGCCCGTAGTAGTTATTCTGATCTATTGTATCAGAATAACCATGCAGCGGACTCCCCTGGTAGTCCCGGTAGTTGTGAAGAGGCTCAGACTCTGCCCTACCTCCATGAGAAGAAGGAACCGCCATCAAGCTCTGAACTCCTATCATTTCAGCGACCCCACTACTGCTACCGGCTCTAGTCTGGTATGCGCCGGTCTCATCATCTCGGTAGCAGACATTCCTCCGTTGCCGCCTAAACCTGTCGACATCTTCACCAGTCCTATAGGACTGTTCACGTACAAGGTTGCGGCGTATCCGACGTTTAGTTTTGTCCCCATGCTCCATCTGCGGTTATATATCCAGACATTTTATTACCCAAAAAATTTACAGCCAACAACTCGGCCGAGTTTTCGACCGAGTTGTTCACAGTGAACCAGAAGCCCAGATGTAGAGAATTCACACGTTACGTGTGAACTAACGTCACACGTAACGTGTGGTGCACATTCACACGTTACGTGTGAATGTGCACATTTCAATTTGTCGGGGAGTCGCCAGCGGCACTCCGGCGACTCTCCGGCCATCTTCTCCGACGAGCATTCACAATTCCGGCGAGTTTTTTTCATCAAAATATACATGCAATTCATCCAAAATTCCACAATTTTTACAAATCTATCAATACTATCACTTCCACTTCCATATTTTCACACAAAATTCAACATAAATCCTCATGCAAACAATAACTTCAAAATTACCCAAAAAATCAAAAACAACCACAAAACCTTCCCCAAAGCATAGATCTACCACCCTAAACATCAAAATAACATAGATCTACAATATGGATCTACAATTCCTAACCAATAACTTCAAATCTAACAAAACAAATCAAACAACGACGAGTAATAACTAACCTTTCAAAGATCTTGAACGTAACGCGCGGAGTCGATCGATTCGTCACGAGGAGAGCAAAGAGACGCGTAACGGGAGAGCAATAAGAATTGCGGCTTCGAATGAATAGAGGAGGAGAGCAAGATCTGGCTTTTAAAGCCAGATCCATGCCACACGTTACGTGTGGCATGTATCCACACGTAACGTGTGGATGTGTCCCACGCGTAACGTGTGGGACAGTCTCACACGTTACGTGTGGGGCTTGAACAGGTGCCTTCCCGCGTGTAACGCGGAAAGCCTATTCCCACGTTACGCGCGAGCCCTATGCGCCAAAAGGCAAAAATGCCTATGCACCGAATAGTATGGCCCTATATTAATCCATATACAGCTTTAAGGAAAAAAGGTAGGGCTGTTCAAAATCGGCCCGAATCGGAAAACCGGACCGGATCGGACCGAAAATGATCGGACCGGACCGGTGAAAATACGGTCTGGTCTCTGGTCTAGATAATTTCCTTAATCCGGTCCGGTCCAAACCCGGAAAAAAACCGGTCCGGACCGGTGGGCCGGATTATTTTTTTTTTAAAAATTATATTTTTTTATATATTTTTTTGGAGATTTATATGTATTTTTTTATAGATATTTTTCTTAATTTAATAAGTTAGGAGTATATATGTTTTTAGATATTTTTTTATAGATTTTAAATAAGAATTTAAAAAAAATTAATAAAATCCGGTCCGAACCGGATGAACACCCCTAAAAAAAGGTAATAAATTGAAGAAAATATATTCATTAAGTAATAAGGAAATTTTGTATATAGTAAGTCGTAGTTGTGAAATAAGAAATTTGATAAAAATATGAGTTAACGTAAATTGCAATAAATATGAAGGGCGAAGATGTCAATGAAAAATTAATTTTGGCTGCGTGGTATTGTTTATAGGGCGACCCGTAGGATAGAGAAATTGGGCTTTAATATTCGTATATAGATAATTCATGAAACACGTTAATCATTTTCCATCAGTACTTTTTTGACAAACAGGGGCAACCAGGGGGCTAGGGGGACTGTATCCGCTCCTCTCTGGCAATTCCCTTGGATTCGTTAGATTTCTCCCTCTTAAAGTTTTTATTTACATAAAATAATCATACAAAAATGAAAGAATACAAGAACAATTCTTAACTGAGTAGTTTTTGTGTTGAAACTTGTGTAAAAAAGTAATAATTAGTCTTGAATTTAATTCTTATCAACTCTTTTATTTTTTATTTTATGTTTTTTATTCTTATTAAAAGAAAATTAAATTTATAATATTTAAATATTTTTTTTAAAAATACAAAAAATATGTATAATATAGATTGGTCAAATTAAGTGATGGGTCTTCACATGTGCGTTTCATTAATTGAAAAACATTACTAAAAATGTCAATAACTCAATAAAAAAAACCATTGTTGACAAATATATACGTAATCTGAGCATTTGGGTTATGTTTAAATGGAGTCAAGGATTGTGAAAAGAACTTTTCAACATAAAATCTATAATCTATAATCTATAATAAAGATAGAAGCAAAAGGAAGAAGAATATAACCCGAGTTTGAACTTGACCATGATTGACTCATTGTAACTCAAAAATTTACCAACTCATAAATAATATTAAATTCTAAAAAATCGTTTTTTCAACATGCTCTGGTTGGAAAACTCTCGCGGTGCCTCGTCAGAGGAGCTTGATCTCTTGAAGAGATCCAACAAGATAGTGAAGCAAGGAGGTGTTGGTGATTGGAATACGGATGAGGATTCTCCTATGGCGGATGAGTTTCCGCCACTTGTTTCGGGGCCTGTGCTCAATCATTCTCCTGGTAAAGACCCAACCTGATCGAAGTCATCTTTTTTCGATGGTTCGCACACAGTCTAGTGGGGCGGATGAGGCTGGTGACACCAGAATGGTCGATTTCATACAAGAGTTCCAAGAGCCCTTGTCGTCCAGTGGAGATATTCTACAAGATGGATATACATGCATGGTGCCGAGTGATGTCTGACCACCTCTTGGATTGGTTTTCTTCGGATCCCCTCCTCTCTAATTTGTGGTCTATGCTAGTTCCCGAAATCAGAATTATATCCTGGAATATCCAAGGTGCGGGTAGTTGGGATTTCCTTCATACTATCAAAGACATGATTCGTATGCATGATCCGACCATCCTGGTTCTCATGGAGACTAAGATTAGTGGTGTGCATGCCGACAAGGTTTGCGAACGCATTGGTTTTGATGGTGTTATCCGCTCTGAGGCAGTTGGTTTTTGAGGGGGCATTTGGGTTCTTTGGAGGCATAATCGCATCTCGCTTGTTGGTATTGATGCTCATGCTCAGGTTATTTCTTTGAAAGTTAGCATGACTGATGCTACAGATTGGATTTTCTATGCGGTTTATGCTAGTCTAACTCCGACTGATAAAGATGAACTCTGGTTTCGCCTTTTGAGTTTTGCACTAATCATGATCTCCCATGGCTTCTCATGGGGTATTTTAATGAGACTAAATCGGTTGAGGAACATACTGGTTCGTCTGATGCCGTGTGTCACATGTGCTTCAAGTTTAACAGTTTGATTAAAGAGATCGAGCTTCTTGACATGGATTTTTCTGGACAGAAATATACATGGAATCTAGGGAAAGACCTTGCTACTGTAACACCCCAGATTTATAATCCTTTATAAGGATTAGAGTGCTACCCATGTCAACAAGAGCTCTTCCTTTTCAGGGTTCAAGTGAGGACAAAGAACTCTGAAGTTAAGCATGCTAGGGCGGAAGTAGTACCAGGATAGGTGACCTCCTGGGAAGTCCCCGGGTTGACATGGGATAGCGCTTCTACCTCAGGTTTTACAAATGGTAACAGAGCCGACTTTGGGTTACGAGTGAGCTTGGCCCGCTGGGCGGCCACTCGACCTAGAGGGTGGTCTTTGGGCCTTGACGAGGTTGACAAGGGTTTAAGTGAGGGTGATTATAACAACCTAGATTTGTAATCCTTTATAAGGATTAGAGTGCTACCCATGTCAACAAGAGCTCTTCATTTTCAGGGTTCAAGTGAGGATAAACAACTCTGAAGTTAAGCATGCTAGGGTGGGAGTAGTACCAGGATGAGTGACCTCTTGGGAAGTCCCTGGGTTGGCATGAGATGGCGCTTCTAAGGTCTCGGGTCTTACAGCTACTAGGACGAGTGCTAGGCTAGATCGTGGTCTTTGTTTTGCTTGCTGGAGGAGTTAGTTTCAAGAAGCTTCGATTCGACATCTCGCTGTGAATCAATCTGACAGTACACCTCTTCTTCTTGATTTCAATGGTTTTGTCGAGCACTGCAATAACTCTAAGATATTCCGTTTCCAGGCGTCATGGTTAATGCATAGCGAATTTAAGCAGTTTCTCACTTCACATTGGGACAAAGGGGCACCTTTATCATCTGCTCTGAACAATCTTGCCATACATTTGGATTCTTGGAACAATTTGGTTTTTGGGAACCTATTTCGCAAACGGGATCGCTTGTGGTATAGAATTGAGAGAGCTCAGTGTAGCATGGGTAATAATCCTTCTCGTGGCCTTCTTAATGTTGAGATAAACTCCATAAACAACTTGATGTCATCCTCTAACAAATCCATTTATTTTGGGTTCAAAAAGCACGTTCGGATGCTATGCTTGACGACGATCATAACACACGATTCTTTCATACATGTGATGTGGTTTGTCGTAAGAAAAAAAGGTCGGAGGTCTGATGAACTCCGATGCCGATTGGGTATGGGGTCAGAGTGAGCTTCAACAACTTGTGTCGTCTCATTTGCAAGAGCTATATACTGAAGAGAATGCTAGGGGGTCGATCTTCCGAGAGGGCGGTTCCCTATGATTTCTTAGATAAGTTATGGGGATCTTAGCATAACCTTCACTACGTAGGATATTAAGGATGCGCTGGATAGAATGAGAGCTCTTAAAGCGTCGGGGCCTGATGGCTTCCAAGCTATCTTCAATCAACAAAATTGGGAGGAAATCAGACATGAGGTTGAGGTTGTGGTGTTGTCCATTCTCGAGAGAGGAAGGGTGCCAAAGGATTTAATGAAACTTTGCTTGTCTTTATTCCTAAGGTTGAAAAACCGGATACGGTGAATCAGTTGCGGCCGATTAGCCTTTGAAACGTCGCATTTAAGATCGCAACTAAGGTCCTTGTCATGAGATTGAAGCCTGTTATGCGCACCTTAGTTTCCCCTACGTAGTCGAGCTTTATTCCTGAGCAAATAATAATGGATAACATTGTGGTTACCCGGGAGGTTATGCACTCCATGAAAGCTAAGAATGGGCAACATTTCATGGCAATCAAGATCGATTTGGAGAAGGCGTACGATCGGGTCCGGTGGGCTTTCATCGACTCACTACAAGAGGCTCGCCTACGGAAGGTATGATCAAGTGATAATGGATTGTGTGTCGTCCTGCAACATGAGAATTTTCTAGAATGAATCGATGCACTCTAGATTTAAACCAAGCCGTGGAGTTCGCCAGGGGGATCCGTTGTCGCCTTATATCTTTGTGTTGTGTATGGAGAGGCATGGACAAATTATTGAGGAGGTTGTTTCTCTAGGAGCATGGAAGCCGATTGCTCTTTTTGAAGGTGGCCCTTTGTTATCCCAATTATTTTTTAGCGGACGACTTAATTTTATTTGGCGAGGATACTTGTGCTCAAAAGGAGACAATACAATTCTTCTTGAAGACATATTGTGATGCTTCGGGAAACAAAATCAATTTCAGGAAGTCGATGCTCTGTTTTTCTAATAACACAAATCTTGGTCTTGCTAACCAGATTAATTCACTCAACGATATCCCTGCCACGAAGGATTTTAGCCATTATTTAGGTATTCTTATGTCTAAGAAACGTGTCATGAAGGCTACCTATAAACACATCCTGGTGTGGGTTAATAATAGAATGGCTGATAGGAAAGCGAAATTGCTCTCCATGGCCTATCAGATTACACTTGCGAAGGCCGTTATCTCGAGCATTCCTTACTATTCTATGCAATCAGTTGAATTGCCTATGTTTATTTATGATGAAGTCGATAAAAAAACTCGCAATTTCATTTGGGGATCGACTGAGGAGAAGTGCAAAATTCATCTTATCAAATGGGATGATGTCCGACGACCTAAGGAGGCTAGCAGGATCGGGATGCATAATATGAGGCAAGCCAATACCGCCTTTATGGCTAAGGCGGGGTGGCATCTATTGAATGAGCCAGAGTCGATGTAGTCTAGAGTGGTTTGAGGGAAGTACTGTAATGGGCTCTGTGATCGTCACATGTTTGCTCCGAAATCGGGTTCCTCCAATTTATGGCGTGGAATGGTCAAGGCAAAACACTTATTGCTGACTGGATTGCATACCTTTGTTGGGGACGGTAGACAAACTTTATTTTGGACCCATCCTTGGGTCACTGAGGCTCCACTCGATACTATTGCTTTGGGCGCTATTAGTGACGAAAAGGAGGCCAAAACTATTGTGGACTACTGGGATGATAGTAATTGGGTGTGGTCTGATTTCTTGCATATCCTCCGAGCTGATGTTCTTAATAAAATCTACGCTACAATTGGTCAACGAGGAGATTGGGGATAATTTATTTTGGAGCGGTATTGCGACTGGCATCTTCTCGATCAAGACAACTCTTGATATTATCCGAAAAGATGATGAGAATGTGGTTGGTGCTATCTGGACAAAGGTGTGGGGAGTGGATGCACCCGAAAGAGTTATGATTTTTTTGTGGTTAGTGGCCCATGACTTCATTATGGGGAATGCGAATAGGGATGGCCATCACATCACCTTGTCGGCGGCTTGCACAACGTGCCACGATCCGGTGGAGACTACGCTGCACATTCTTAGAGATTGTCCTAAGGCTAAGGAAGTTTGGCGCCACTTCCTAAGTGATGCTAGGTTAGTTGGATTTTTCACTGGTTATATGCAGGGCTGCCTCCGGCTGAACCTCACCAGGTCTTGGTCATGGCCAACCACCTTCACTGTCGGGTTGTTGTGGATATGGAGATGGAGAAACGCGCGGGTGTTCGGAGCTGCTAGCGACATCCTTCAGGATCGACAATTCCATATCGTGTAGCAGGCTTGTTGAATGTCTTGATTGCAAGGTTGCGAGAGGCAGGTTAAACTAGGTCTTGCACTTTGTCTTTGTCTTGTTGGCAACGCCGCATTTGGGCTGGGTTAAACTGAACAAAGACGGGTCATTTGGGCTGGTGAGAGGGTGGTCCGTGTTGGCGGGCTTCTTAGGAATGAGGATGGCAAGTTCCTAAGGGATTTTGCCACTATTGTTGCGGATTGCTCATCATTTCATGCTAATGTATTGGGCTTGTGACAAGGGCTGCTCATGGTGAAGCAAATGAGATACAATTGTGTGGAGGTCAAGATTGACGCAGTGGAGGTGATCTACACCATGGATGATTCGACACCCATTCCTCTACTTCATCAACCTCTCGTTCGCTTATACAGGGAACTTATGTCATCAGCGGGACGAGACATCAACCTCCGACATATCTATAGGAGTTGCAATCAAGCTACGAATTGGCTTGCCAAGTTCGCTAGTGGTAAACTTTTGAGATTTTGTTAAATTTTCCTAAGACTTCTGATGAACTCTCTAGTTTTCTGGAGGTGGATGTTTGGATGAGTGAGAATATGTAATCGAATATAATGGAAGAAAAGAGATATAACCCTCTATTAGTAAAAAAGAAATAATAATTAAGTTCTCGTAACCTCAACCAAAAGGTTTAAGTGAGAACCATTAATTAGGAGAGAACTGAGAATGCACCAGAGACGTTTCCTCGTTCGCATGCGTGTCTGTTCTCAGCGAACACGAATGTTCACTACTTTGTTCATAGATGTTCATCACAGTATATAAGCGATGTTCATCACTATACAACTAAAAAATACAGGATTTTCTAGTGCTTCTATCCTTATATTTTTGTTTTCTTAACCCCCAAATCTTATGAAAATGATCATTTAATGTTAAATGCTTGTTTTTATGATGCAATGTTGATACGTTTTTATATGAAATCAAGTTTAAAGTAAGTAAAAGGTAGATTTTTCTTGTATGCGTTTTGTGATGCACCATAGTGGTTCACACGTATGCCTAAACAAGTGATGCACATATAGACATGAATGAAATGAACATATAGGCATAAGAAGTGATTAACATATTTGAAAAAGATGATAAACATGCATGCATACAAACGTGATGAACATCTAGACATTAGGTGATGGACATTTGAGCATAGAAGTGGTGAATATCTATGCACAAAAGTGATAAACATCTAAGACATGTTCACAACGAAAATTGATGAACGTAAAGGAGAAAAGCGATGAACATGCATGCATAAAAAAATGATGAACATCTAGACACAAAAGTATTGAACATATGGGCATTAAAGTGATGAGCATCAAAGTAATGTTCACACAATCAGTGATGAACGTAAAGGAGAAAAGCGATGAACATGTATGCATAAAAAAATGATGAACATCTAGGCACAAATGTATTGAACATATGGACATTAAAGTGATGAGCATCAAAGTCATGTTTACACAATCAATGATGAATGTATAGGAGAAAAGCGATAAACATGCATGCATAAATAAGTGATGAATATCTAGGTATAAAAGTGGTGAACATATGGGCATGAAACTATGAAAGTGATGAGCATCAAAAGACAAAAGTGATGAACATCGAACACATGGTCACGCGAACAATGATGAATGTAGGAGAAAAGCGATGAACATGATATGCATAAACAAGTGATGAACATCTACGGACAAAAGCGATGAACATCTAAAACATGTTCGTAGCGAAAAGTGATGAACGTATAAGAGAAAAGTGATGAACATGCATGTATAAAAACTGATATACATCTAGGTACAAAAGTGGTGAATCTCTAGGTATGAAAGTGGTGAATATTGAAGGAAAAAAGTGATGAACATCAAAAGTATGTTCACAACGTTTTCCCAAAAAAAAAACGCGTATAATATGGGAAAAATTCGGCACGATCGAATTTTTGCTCTTTTAATGAAAGTCTAATATGGGCCATTCTTTCTTTCTTTCAAATTTAACGGTCCAAAATGGTTTTTATTTCTCTTCTAAATTGTTCTCATCCGACCCATTTCCTTAGAGGGTGTGTTTGACATGTCATGTTAATAATGTTGGAAGTGCTAAAAAATTCAAAACTAAATTAATTTCGGGGTTTTAAGATTTTGGATTTGTAAATTTAATTCTTATCCATAACTTCCAAGTTCTATATTTATGTTATCTTTTCAGATTTGATTTTCTTTCCATTATCTTTTATGGATTGATATTTGGAAATCTTATCTTTGTAACTGCTTGAGCCCCAAGTTTTGCCCAACCGATATTTCCTCTATAAAAGGAGGTTGATTTCTAGTTTTGAGAATATAGAAATTCTACTCTCTACAATTTCGGTTTTGGTTCTGAGCATACTCGGTGATTCCAGCCCTCCTTTGGCGAGTGAACGTGATCGGTGGGTGCTGTGTGATCCTTGGGGGGCGACGCCTTGTCTGACTTTGCACCGCATGTAAGGGAAAAATTGCTTCTAATGCAGTTGACATCATACCACGCCAAAACAACGTTTTCAAAGCGGTTTTTCATCTGTTCTCAAGTAAGTTTTCATTTCAGACTCGATCTGGTTTCTACTAACAATTTAGAATCGAATTTTGTTAGAATCCCAAATGGCCATGCTTCCCTACTACAAGCCGTTGTTGGATCTCTCAAGGCTTGAACCTTTGGATGGGACGAATTACAAGCGTTAGTCCTAGAAGATGATGTTCTTCTTCGAGCAACTGGATGACGACTACCTTCTCCTACAACCGACCCCCAAATCTGCAACGACCCTTACTGCAATGACCCCTACTGCTGTCGCCATCACAAACACTACATAAACGGTTGGCTCTTAGGATAAGAATATGGGTCCATCTGCAGAGGAGGTGGCCAAAAAATATGAAATTGATAATAAGACGGTTCAGGGTCATCTGTTGAGTCACGTTATAAACCCAATATTTGATCTTTTGGCTACTTACAAATCTGTAAAGGAGATGTGGGACCTGTTGGAAACCAAGTATGCTACTGATGATGCCGGGAAAAAGAAGTATGTTTGTGGCAAGTTTATGCAGTTCAAGATGGTGGATGACAAGCCAATGATGGCCCAAGTCCATGAGTACGAGAATCTAGTTGCTGATATCCGTGTTGAAGGGATGAATATGTGTATAGTGTTGCAAGCCTACTTCCTGGTTGAAAAGTTGCTTAAATCCTGGGCAAACTACCTGATATGACTACGTCCCATTAAGAGCTAGACACCTCAAGCCACCAAGAGCCCCAAGTGCAAGCAAGTGACACCGGCCAAGTTGATCAAGGCCAAGCGTCGGCGCCACACAAGGAGGACTTCATTTTACCGGTCGCTCCACCACTTGTCCCGCACACCAAGGCATCCATTGACTCAAGTGACAATGAAGAGTCCATTCATCCCATGAGTGCCGAGGGAAGTGTGCCCAAGACTCCCAAACATCGCACTCCACACACGTCATCGCGCTAGGATGACATAGCTGCGTTGAGCATGGGCCCAGTTTTGTTTCACTCGTGCAAACTGGTCCAATTTTGGAGGAGGCCCACTTAACTCATCTAGCTACCATGTTCAAGAAGGGCAAGTGCAAAAGACTTTGGGTTTATGAGTTATTTGATTTGGAAGACACTAATTGAGGATGCTTTTTCTAGGCTAGTTCAAGAGTTTTTAACTCCATTTTTGTAGGCCTATTTAAGCAAGCCTCGTGAGACTTTTGTAATGATCAAATGCTTAATAAAAAACCAGATATATCTCCTTTGAAATTTTCCAGAAATTTCAGTCTTTGCTCGTGTGTAATATCGGGCTTTGGATCGACTAGTTTAGGGTGTGTAATATCCCTATGCTCTTTGATCTTGTTCTATTCTCTTGTGGTGAGTCATATCCACGTGAGTCTAGGATACTTACCCCTTCAATCTCCATCATAAATCAATCCCCACATCCAGATCTATTCATCACCATCATCCACTTCATCAAAACCAAATCCATCATCATCAATACCTCCTTCGTTGAACTGTCTGCGACCCTTCAGTAAATTCCTCATAACATCTGATTCCCAGATCCGTTCACGCTCTAATTTTGAGGAAATCATCTAGACTTCCAGATCTAACTCTGGAATTTGGAATCACCCAATTCGGAGTCCGGACCAGAGAGAACGAGCCCGTTGCAGACCGGATAGATTTCCCGGAATTCAGGATCCTTCTTTTGAAGCCACGACGTGTACTCCACTTGGACCTCAGTTGGAGCGTCTCCCTTGCACCGTGGATGAACGAAGGCAGATCCTATCACGTGGTATCAGAGCCATGCAAGGTAAACACTCAAAATTCTGATTTTGGAAGTCGAACATAGTTGTTTTTGCAAGCAAACCTGATTTCGTGTCATTGTTGTGTAAGTTCCTGAAGTTCTGGATTAAAATCGTGGGAGATTGCATGTTAGAGACAACCTTTGAGTTGAACTAAACTTCTATCATTTAAAACTCTTGCAATAATTGAAGCCACTTCCATTAATCTCACTTAACTCTTGGATTGTTTTGCTGAAAACTTTCTGAATTTCCTTCATTAACTCAGTCGAGTTTTCTATTTTTCTTTTCCTTATTTTGCTGCATCAAACCTTGATTGAAGTTGTGTGATTCATGTGACCAATTGGACCAATCGAGGAGCTAAAAGATATGAGAAACGACTTGAGATAACTCAAGCCAACTGAAATCAATCAAAACTGAAATTCCTTCACCAATTAGGTGTGTTCTCAACTCAGTCAAGAGATTTGTTCTCAATTTTGTTGTCTCAAGTGTAATCAAAGGGGATATAGCCCATGAAAACTCGAGAAATAAAGGCTAAATAGCCAGAAAAATTCGAGAAAGAAGCACAGGTTCGAGAAAGAGTGGTGAAGCCAGAAAAAAAGCGAACAAAGTTGAACTTGAGGACCTTGTTTTAGTACCTTATTTGGTGACTTGATTTGGTTTGTTTTGGCTGCATAAAACACTGAGTTCAATCAAAGTTTGTTGTGGTTTTCTTGGTTTGCAAAACGACCCCCAGTTAGCCTTGTTTTGGTAAGCTTGCAAACTAAACTTTGTGGCAACTTTTGAATCAAAATTTTAAGCACTTGCGTGCTCAAGGAACCATTGTTTGATCTTGTCTTCATTAGTTCTTGTTGCTTGGGTTTTGCTTCGGTTGTTGACCTTGTAGGGAAAGGCAGATCCTATCACCTTGTGTGAGATGTTGTTCACTGGACTGAGTTGCTGGTAAGGCGACTTCTAATGGAGTTCCGGCGACAAGAACACATGGAGACGTTTGAATTGGGTCAAATGTCAATAAGGGATTATCCTTACTTTCAGGCTTATGGTGAGTTCCCTAACTCCCAAACTCACACAAGCACCTACAAGGATTTCTTTGGCCGAGGATAGGGAGCTAGAGATCCTATCAATAGGCCTCAAGAACGAACATACCCCATGGCGCCTACTAGCCCTACATCGTTGCCCTGACAAGATGTACTAAGACACTCACCTCCAAGGGAGCACATTAGAGAAAGGAATCTCCCTCCACTTAGGCGGCCATAACAAGCTCCAAGGGACATGCCACCAAGGTATCAACCTATCCTTTCTTTTGGGCCTTCTTATTATTATGCTAACCCTTCCGTGAAGACCAAAGGAGTCAATGACTTATCAAAGCCATCTTTTAGCATGTCCAAGGGCAGAGAAAGAGTGCCTCCACCGCCTCGGGTTAGGACACGCGACATTGTATGTGTCATGTGTGATGGGCGAGGTCACTTGGCTGAAATTTGTCCAAACCAATACTACACTTACAAGGATGAAGGATCCTTTGAGAGTGAAGCTTTTGTTGATGCTTGTGTGGGAGATGAGGTCAAGAGTGAACCGAATGCTAGTCACGTTTCCCTAGTTTTAGGCAGCAAATAAGATCCGCTTAAGGGTCATGATGTCGAGGAAGACAATTTGGTGGTTCAAAAAGAGGCTAAAGATGAGGATGCTCTTGCTACTGAATCACCATCGTCTATGGCCAACGGAAAAGAGCTTGAACCAATGGAAAAAGAGGAGGAAATCTTGGAGCCATCTCCACCTCCTCCAAGACGCAAGTGTTGGCCTACAATCAAATGTAGCTCCTTCGCATCATTAGCTACTCCATGGTCCGACTTGACACATATGGTTCCTTCAAGCTTTCCATTTCTTCTACAATACGAGGTTGATGCAAAAGAGGTCAAACTGGCCGAATATTCTGATTCTGACCTTAAGAAGAAGGAGGTCCAATCTAGGACTCATTCTAGGGAAGTATCATATGCCATTACTTTGCTTTCTACTCTATTATTACCGTCGCCTGATAATGAATATATTTCAAAGAGTAGAGAATTCCAAGTGCTTAAATCAGTTTTTGAATGTAGAACTAGGTACTCATGCATGGACCCAAGTTCTCTTGCTCAATGCATGTCATGTGGGATGCATCTAGTTCATACTATTATTTTGTACAAGCATGCGTGTTATGTTGTTAGTTGGTTTCCTAAACTTGAACGTAGGACTAAGAAGAAGAGTGGAATAGTTTGTGCATGCATCTTCATATTTCATATAGAACTTGAAATTTTTGTGACTACATTCTCAAATTTTCTTGGTGATGTTCAAGAGCCTCATTTTTATGATTTTTCATGTAGGGCACTTGGATTTGAGGTCGAATCCTTTCCATGGAGGGGAGGATGATGTGACTATGTCCCATCAAGAGCTAGACACCTCAAGCCACCAAGAGCCCCAAGTGCAAGCAAGTGACACCGGCCAAGTTGATCAAGGCCAAGCGTCGGCGCCACACAAGGAGGACTTCATTTCACCGGTTGCTCCACCACTTGTCCCGCACACCAAGGCTTCCATTGACTCAAGTGACAATGAAGAGTCCGTTCAACCCATGAGTGTCGAGGGAAGTGTTCCCAAGACTATCAAACATTGCACTCCACACACGTCATCGCGCTAGGATGACATAGCTGCGTTGAGCATGGGCCCCATTTTGTTTCACTCGTGCAAACTGGCCCATTTTTGGAGGAGCCCCACTTAACCCATCCAGCTACCATGTTCTAGAAGGGCAAGCGCAAACGACTTCGGTTTTATGAGTTATTTGATTTGAAAGACACTAATTGAGGATTTTTTTTACTAGGCTAGTTCAAGAGTTTTTAACTCCATTTTTGTAGGCCTATTTAAGCAAGCCTCTTGAGCCTTTTGTAATAATCAAATGCTTAATAAAAAACCAGATATATCTCCTTTGAAAATTTCCAGAAATTTTAGTCTTTGCTCGTGTGTAATATCGGGTTTTTGATCGACTAGTTTAGGGTGCGTAATATCCCTATGCTCTTTGATCTTGTTCTATTCTCTTATGGTGAGTCATATCCATGTGAGTCTAGGATACTTATCCCTTCAATCTCCATCATAAATCAATCTTCACATCCAGATCTATTCATCACCATCATCCACTTCATCAAAACCAAAGCCATCATCATCAACACCTCCTTCGCTGAACTGCTTGCAACCCTACAGTAAATTCTGCATAACTTCTGATTCCCCGATCCGTTCATGCTCTAATTTTGAGAAAATCATATAGACTTCCATATATAACTCTGGGATTTGGAATCACCCAATTAGGAGTCCGGACCAGAGAGAACGAGCACGTTGAAGACCGGATATATTTCCTGGAATTCAGGATCCTTCCTTTGAAGCCAGGACGTGTACTCTCCTCCACTTGGACCTCAGTTGGAGCGTCTCCCTTGCACCGTGGATGAAAGAAGGCATATCCTATCCCTACCGCAACCATCTGAAGCACAAGAAGAAGGACCTGACACTAGTGGAACTCGTGAGCCACATGAAGATTCGGTTAAGGCTAATCTTGAAGAGTCCTCTTCTAAATTTGGCAGGTTCAAAAAGAAGAATACAAACTCTAGACAGAAGAAGGACAAAGATCAGAACAATAAGGGGACGAACTTCAAGAAGCCTGGAAAGCCAAATGACAAACCAAAGCTAGGGATGTTTTGTCTGCGGGAAGCTAGGACATTGTGCCTATCAGTGCTTCCGCAGAGCAGACAACTAGAAGGATGCTCGAAAGCCAAACGGAGATCAAACCAAGCCACATGCTAACCTCGCTAAAGAGATCGATCAATTGATTGATAGGATCACAGAGGCGAACCAAGTGGACAACAATGTCGAGTGGTTGCTGGACATTGGAGCAGCCAAACACTTATGTGCTAACAAGGAGTTGTTTGCAAAATTTGAGGAGGTCGCAGGGATAGATCAAGTCTACATGGAAAATTCGACTATCTCTCAAGTGCTTGGTAAAGGGAAGGTGTCACTGAAACTCACTTCAGGGAAGTGTCTCTTACTGCAAAATGTGCTTTATGTTCCTTCCCTATGCAGAAACTTGATTTCTTCTGGATTACTTGAATTGCTGGCATAAAACAAGTAATTGAAGCTGGGAAAATAGTCCTATCTAAAAATGGTCAATATGTAGGAAAAGCCTATAGACGTGGATGCTTATATGTGCTTAAAACCATGATTAATGAGAATGTACGTTTCTTCTTCTGCTTATATCGTTGAGTCTTTGGATTTATGGCATGCTAGACTTGGATATTTAAATGATAAATCTGTTAATCGATTGCATGCTAATGGGATTAATTACAAATTTGGTTAAGGAGGGTCATGAAAAATGTAAAATCTGTCTTGAGGCTAAATACAAGAAGAGACCTTTTAATTATGTAAATGATCGGGCAACTGAACTATTGTCATTAGTCCATTCTGAGCTAGCAGAATTTAGAAACACAGAAAATAGAGGTGGTAAAAGATATTATATCACTTTTATAGACGACCATTCGAGATACACCAAATTGTTTTTATTACGATCCAATGATGAAGCTGAAAAGATGTTCTACATCTATAAAGCAGAAGTAGATAACCAATTGAATCGAAAAATCTAAAGGATTAGATCTGATAGAGGAGGTGAATACATCACCAATTCCTGAAAGAATTCTGTGAGAATAATGGTATTATACATGAGTTTACAGCTCCCTATAGCCCACAACAAAATGGTATTGCTGAAAGAAAAAACAGAACTTTGAAAGAGATGATGAATGCTTTGCTTGCTAGTTCTGGTTTGCCTGATAATATGTGGGGTGAAGCTGTCTTGACTGCTAACCATATTCTAAATAGAGTTCCCTATAAAAAGCTAGACAAGACACCCTATGAGTTATGGAAAGGGCATGCGCCTAATCTGAAAATTTTGAAAGTGTGAAGGTGTTTAGCTAAGGTGGGATTATCTTCTTTTAAGTTTGACGCAATTCGATCTAAAATCTTTGATGATGTATTTATTGGTTATGCTGAAAAAAGTGCAGCTTATCGATTCATGTGGTTGAGTGATCGTTCATTGTGTGAATATCGTGATGCTGAGTTCTTTGAACACTTATTTCCTTTGAAGAAAAATAATGTGCAAATTGATTTTGTGCCTACTGATGTTGCACCTTCTTCTATGTTTGTGCCTTCCATGCAAGGTAATGAAATTGAACCTAGGAGGAGTAAAAGACAAAAGAAAGGAGCTAGTTTTGGTCCTGATTTTGTGACTGCTTTCTTGATTGAACTCAATGATTAGGATAATTAAATGAGACATTCATTTTTGTGCATCTGCTAGAGGATGATCCTAAAACATATAATGAAGTTGTGAGTTCATTAGATGCTAGTTTATGGAAAGATGCAATCAAGAGTGAAATAGAATGTATTATGTCTAATCACACATGGGAACTAGTTGACATGCCTAAAGGGAACAAAGCCATTGGATGCAAGTGGATTTTTAAGAAGAAGCTTAAGATAGATGGCTTTGTAGAGAGATATAAGGCAAGACTAGTCATTACAGGATTCACTCAAAAATATGAGATTGACTTCTTCGACACTTACTCTCCTGTGACTAAGATATCTACCATCCGTGCATTGTTTTCTTTAGCTTCTAACTACAAGTTGTTGGTACATCAAATGGATGTCAAAACTGCCTTTTTGAATGGTGAACTTAATGAAGAAATCTATATGGAACAACTTCCAGGGTGCGTGGTTTAAGGACATGAAAACAAAGTGTGCAGACTCAAGAAGTCACTCTATGGGTTAAAGCAAGCACCAAAGCAATGGTATGAAAAGTTTCATAAAACTATTCTTAGCTTTGGTTTTAAGGTCAATAGATCTGATGCATGTGTTTACTCTTAAGATTTTTGGTATAGATTGTGTGATTATATGTCTATATGTGGATGACATGCTAATTTTTGGGACACATACTAATGTTATAAAAACGACCAAACTGTTCTTGCCCAATTTGACATGAAAGACTTAGGTGAAGATGATGTGATTCTAGGTGTTAAAGTCACTAGAATTGAGAATGGTTTGACTTTGTCTCAACCACATTACGTAGAGAAAGTATTAAAGAAATTTAATCAATTTGATGTGGTGTCAGTAAGAACTCCTTATGATGCAATTATGCAATTAACGAAGAATTGTGGTGAGAGTGTATCACAAAATGAATTCGCCAGAGTGATAGGGAGTTTGATGTTTTTAATGAACTATACTTGGCCTGACATTGCATATGCAGTTAGTAGACTTAATCGATATACTCATAACCTTAATAAGGATCATTGGTGTGCACTTAATAGATTACTGAGATATCTGAAAGGCACTATTGATTTGGGTTTGCATTTTATTGGTCACCCTCAAGTGTTAGAGGGATATTGTGATGCAAATTGGGTTACTGATAATGATGAAGTTAGCTCCACTAGTGGTTATATTTTTACATTATGTGGTGGTGTTATTTCTTAGAAGTCTTCTAAACAGACTTGTATTGCTAGATCTACTATGGAATCTGAGTTCATAGCTTTAGACTTAGCAGGTCAAGAGGTTGAATGGATATGAAGCTTACTGGCTAATCTACCATTGTGGGGACATTCTGCTCCTCCTATTTCTCCACATTATGATTCACAATTTGCTACTTGTGTAGCTAATAGCAATGCCTATAATGGCAAGAAGAGACATATTCGAATTAGACATGAAACAGTGAGACAACTAATTACGAATGGTGTACTCAATTTGTAGTATGTGAGGACAGAGAGGAACATAGCAAATCCTTTGACTAATGGACTAAACCAGAGATTAGTTCTTGATACATCGAGGGGAATGGGACTCAAACCCGTGAGATGAGGAATTCGTGGTGGATCCCCTTTGTGGTCAAACGAAGCCATGGAAAGACTCATGAGATGGTACACTACTTCCCATTTCTATGACATTGTGTACATGTAGAGGGTGAGCATTTTCTTTTAATGAATTCATATCCTAGGATATGTGTGGTCCCTTTGAGATGGACTTGATGGATTCGCCGCTATAATAATGAGAGGTTGAGTTGTTAAAATTCTTAATGATTTCATAGCCCTAACATGGGTGGTCCGAGTTGAGACGGATTTGATGAAGTCATCTATTAGAGTGTGAAGGGATAGCCTCCTTCTATGAAAGAACTCGGGTGATCTTTCTAGAGCACTCTTTAGCATCCCAAGGAAGAATTAGCTACTTTATTGCAGGTGTTATCGTGGAATCACATGGACCTTAGGAGAGAGGCGTGTTGTTGAGACTTATCCTGAAGTTTTTGGAGTTCATGACTCGTTCACTCTTAGACAGGAAGGATTACTTAACTTCACTATGTGTTGGTTGAAATCGTAAGATACCTAACTTAAGCTTCAAACCTTTCATATGCTCAGAACTTGTTTTATACTGTTTTTGAAATAAATTTATGCACTGTGTCTTTCCATTATCTTTTATGGATTGATATTTGGAAATCTTATCTTTGTAACTGCTTGAGCCCTAAGTTTTTCCCAACCGATATTTCCTCTATAAAAGAAGGTCGATTTCTAGTTTTGATAAAATAGAATTCTACTCTCTACAATTTCGGTTTTGGTTCTAAGCATACATGGTGATTCCAACCCTCCTTTGGCAAGTGCACGCAATCAGTGGGTGTTGTGTGATCCTTGGGGGGCGATGCCTTGTTTGACTTTGCACCGCGGGTTATGGAGAAATCGCTTCTAAGGCAGTGGACATCATACCACGCCACAATAACATTTTCAAAGCGGTTTTTCCTCTGTTCTCAAGTAAGTTTTCGTTTCGGACTCGATCTGGTTTCTACTAACAAATAAGAGGATGTCTAGCCAATAAATATTTCATAAGATATATATACTTATAAAGTTATAAGGGAAAAGATGTATTTAAATTGATAGGATGTCCTTAACTTTAGCCATACCAAAGAGACTATAATATCAGTATTCTTGTGGAATCTACTTACTACTTGGGAAAAACTATGGTGTTTTTGGATTGTTGCATCTTGTTTTTTGGAGTGTGTTGCAAGTGGAGTGAAGTGACAAAGTTAGACTAGCGGGCGTGGTCGCTCCACGGCATCAAGTGGGCTCTTGATCGCGCCCACAAGCCAACTCCTGCACGTACGTACGTGTGGTCCCTTTTGCGGCTTTTAATTCAATTCCCTCCTCTTTCTGCTTTGCTAAATCGAGTAAAACAACTTCCTTTCAATTTAGGGCTATATTTTGTGGGTTGCTTCTATCCCACAACATTAATTTGCCCCCTGGACCCCTACCACTCTTTCCTTTTCTTTGCTCGTCTTGTTGTTGATTGTGTATCTTTACTCTACATTCTTCGGTTGGTTTATGGATGCGTGTAGTTCTAAACGCGCTTATCGCCATCATTTGAGATTAATCAACTAGCAGTTGGATTCTTTATACAAAGATTTGAGGGCGTTTTAGTTGAATCCATAGTTGTTGTCATCACATTTTAAACACTGTGCGCTTCATGTAAATATACTTCAAAAAAGTGAATTCCATACACAGTTGCTTTGTGATGATGGCAGTTTAATTGAGGATGCTTGACTCCCCAAATCATGCCTGATACGGGGTTGAGCCGCAATGATTCGGATCTAGACGAAGAGACCTTGATAAGACTCGAAAGAGATCAACAATGGTGAGATACTCGAAAACTGAATTGAAGACACAATGGAACAATGAAAGGAACGACTCAAACTGAATTGAAAAGACACAAAACAACAAAGAAAAGGATAGGAAGATAGAACCGCAATCACGAATGGAGCAACCCTTGAACTCGAACGAACAAGAACCTCAACCAATCTAATGAAGACGACCCTGCCTTGTACAACTTCACACAACAAAGGACGGATCCTAGGAGCACGAAGAGGAGGCTTATGAAGCCTATGAACACCAATCTCGAAGGAGATTGACACACGCAAGAACAACTAAGCGAGATCAACACAACCTTGATGAGAACTCTTCTCACAAGCTCTCGGTTTTGAGTTTTGGGAGAGAAATGCTTTTTGCACTTTCTGATTTCTTAATCATCCAAAAACTGTCTAAAACAAGGAGTGGCCAAGCCTTAAATAGTGTCTAAGAGGCCGGCCCAAAACATGCTAAAAAAAGACTAAGTGTTCACCTAAAGCTTAGAAAGGAAATTACATAAAATCAGGCCTAAGCATAGGCGTCCAAATAATGTCTAATAATTCATGAAATAACAATCTAATAAGCAAACTAAGGACTAGGATAGGTCAGCCTAAGGTGAGCCAAAGATGGCTAAGGAATCCTCCAAGGATGGACAAGACATGGCGTCGGGAGGCCTAGCCGCGCGCCGGTCATCATGGGCACCGGGGATGCTCTTGGCTTGCACTTGGCTGTATTTGTATGAACTCTTGGATGCTCCCGCATCAATGCCTTTGCAGGGTTCGATTGCGTTTTCTTATCACGCATTTTAATATATATTAATCCTTGACTAGAGTTCGAGCTCTATAAATGGTAGCTTTAAAATCTTTGAGTGAGTACTTTGCACCTCTGTTGGGCTACTTCACAAGATGGGTATCATAAATTGCCACGTAAGAAACATGCAATATGTGCCAACCTATCAAAAATCGACCCTACTCGAAACCCCGACCCGATCAGATTTTTTTAGGCCGAGACCCGACCGGAAAATTACTAGGTTAAAAAGAACTTGAATTCGAAGGACCCGACCCGAACGCGAATCCAAGCTCGAGGGATCCCGTTATTTCATATATTTTATTCATTTATATTAAATATTTAAAAATAATTATATAATTTTATTATAACTATTTTATTGAATTTAAAAATTATAATAATCAATATTGGTACTTTCATCCACTGGATCGACCCGAACTGCCAGTTCCAAAAAATTTAACTATCCAATTGATCCGAACCCGATTTGGTACGACCTGACTTAGACCGACCTGATTAACAGGTCTAGCCATGACTAAGTTATGAGTTTTAGTTTCCGGACTATTGTACGTGTAATGTGTAAACTTGTGTAAACTTTATACCCAATAAGTATAATACACGTGGCATTTAAAGTATAAAATAAAATTAAAATAGAAGATATATCAATATATATTTAAAAGTTAGCTTCATTGGGGTAATGAATGCTAACTTTTAAACTAAAATAACTTTAAAATGGGCCTAATTCCTACATTTATGAGAAGCTTTAGAACTGAGCTTTGAAATGGGCCGGCCTTCTAAAATAGGACTAAAACCAGTGCTCCTATTTTTTAAACCCCTCAGATTCTCACTTATACAAAAATAAAAGTAATTTAATAGTTGTAAGAACAACGGACATATGTACCAGTACCACCCCTTCGAATTCCTATTGACCATATTCAATTTCCTTCTCTCTTAACTCTTAAGCGTTCTTCTTAACTGAAGGCAAATGCTTTATCTCCTCAATTCCACTGTTACATTACACAATTTTATAGATTATAAAGGTTTGATCTTCCACATGGCTTCTCGCCAAACAATTCCCAAACCCATCTCTCCAAACCCTAAAATCACCGTTTTACCAATTCTCCTCATAGGATCCGTCTCGTCTGAATATTTTCAGCGTCGTCCTTGGGGAGATCCCGTCCAACATCTTGGCGAGCTTGAACGTAGACTTCCAAAACGAGCGTCAGAAGAAGCCCAAGCAATCTGCTTCCGCCATGCCGGCGAAAACTCCGGTAGAAGATGCGGTGGATTTGCCATTGGCGAAAGTAATTAGAATTGATACAATGAAGTCAGATGACGATCCGCAAATGTGTGCGCCCTATGCAAGTGGAATACACCATTACCTTCGAGAAATGGAGGTAAGGGAGCATGCAACGCCTATAAACACTTGTTTGACCTAATTTTCTTTCGATCTGATATGGAAATCGGTTTCTGCAGTTTAATTCGGGACCTAGGGTTTATGATTTGGTACCTTATTGCCCTAATTCGAACTTGTTGCTGGTTTTCTGTTTTTTCTAGAAAGAAGAAAAATGACGGCCATTGCCGAATTACCTCGAGAAAGTTCAGAAGGACATCAATGCAAATATGAGAGGAATTTTAGTCGATTGGTTGGTAGAGGTTGCTGAGGAGTACAAGCTGGAAACTGATACCCTTTACTTGGGTGTGTCTTATATTGATCGATACTTGTCAATGAATATCCTCAGTCGGAAGAAACTCCAGCTACTTGGTGTTTCATAGTTGCTAATTACATCGTATGTATTATAACTCTGATCTGTTCATTCAGTTTATTTTTTCTGCTTTACAATGTGTGCTTACATGGTGCTTTGGGTTTCAATGTATAGCAAGTATGAAGAGATAAATCCACCTCAAGTGCATGATTTTTGCTACATAACTGATAACACCTATACCAAGGAGGAGGTAGATTTCTTTATCCCTTCATGTGCAGCAGTTTCTGTTAGTCAAGAATCTTTATTGAAGTGTGAATTCTGTATGGAATTTGGTAGGTTGTGAGCATGGAATCAGAGGTTCTGAAAGCCCTTAAATTTGAGATGGGGAATCCAACTATAAAGACGTTTTTGAGGTATACATTTTACACAAATTGTGCAACACTCTTATAGACTACGCTATGGTGAGTGCTTACAATTTATTATAACTATTTTTAATACTAACAGGAAGTTCACCAAAGTTGCAGAAGAAAAGTTCAAAGTAAGTTGCCTTGATTTGTAATTCTGGGTTCATGGCTTCTCATACTATATTATAGAGTCTGATCATTGGCTAACCTTATGCAGAGCACAAATATGCAATTTGAGTGTCTTGGATACTACTTGGCTGAGGTTAGTTTGTTGGACTATGGATGCATAAAGTTCCTTCCATCCTTGGTTGCAGCTTCAGTCATTTTCCTTGCAAAATTTACATTAGATCCAAAGAAACATCCTTGGGTAAGCATTTCTTCTATATCATCTCTTGCATCTTTGCATTTTTTGTATTGAATTGTAGAACTAAAAAATGATTGTGCAATTTTGCAGGACTTGGACTTGTAAGAATACTCTGGATACAAACTATCTGACTTGGAAAAATGTGTTCTCGCATTGCATGATTTGCAATTGCGCAGAAGGGGTGGAAACTTAGTAGCAATAAGAGATAAATACAAGAAATATAAGGTGAATTTTGTTCCATCAAATTGATAATCTTACATTCCTACTTGTTCTTGAATAATTTCGTCTAATGCAATGCTTTATTCATTGGATTTGGTTCAGTTCAAATGCGCATCAACATTGTTATCTCCAACAAAGATATCAAGTTCTTATTTCAAGGACGTTGACATTTACTATTGAACTTCCACTTAAAGGGTATTTTTGCATCTTGCTTATGGTGGTGGAACAAGTTCATACTAATATGGGCACTGGGTTTTGGTAGTTCGGTGGATCCTGCTTGCCAAGTGATTATTGCTGAATTTTCTACTAGGGGAATGTTTTTTGTTCTTAGGAATTTAATTTCACAATTATATAGTTACCTCTTGTATATTCTCTCAATTAGAAATGAGTTTCATCTTCAAGAATTGTTGTCTTGCAATTGGTTCTCTGAAATCAGACAAATGATATGTCCAAAACAACCACCAAGATTCGTTTAGATTGGAATAAAATATTTGTATGGATTTTCAAAATACGTATCAGATTAAAAACAAAATTTAAAATTTCTTTATTATAAAACATGCCCTCACTATATAAAATATTTTAAACTAATCAATGAGTGCTCTATAGAAAAATACAAAAAATGTCCATAAATTTTAAAATGATCGATTGAATCCTCAATGTTATATTAATGTAAAAATTCAACTATGAAGTTTAAACATTATTGGTCATACTATGGTCTTTTTTTAGAAAGCTTTTTGGTAGAATTCAAAAATTATATAGTAAAAAAGTTATATGTCAATAAAAGTTAAAATTAAAAATTATAAATAAGTATATAAAAAAGGTAATCATGATTAAAAAATTCTTATTTAACAATCAAGAATTCAAGATTTATTCAACTCTACCTCTTTTACTTTTTTCAATTCTATTCAAATTGAACCCTTTAACGATAAATCAATAAATATTATCAAGTTCTCTACATCGTGATAATAACAATGTAATAGGTTAGATTAGAAGGATTTGTTTGATGTGACTATTTATAAATACTTTTATAGAAATATGTATTTTCTTATTAAAAGTTGCTTGGATAAAATGTACTTATCAATAGAAAAAGAAAGTAGTACAATTAATAGAAATATGTAAAAAAATTTACTTTTACACAACTTTTAAAACGCTGAAAATATATTTTCTTAAGAAATACCTTTGTGAACTCCTCAATTTTCCAAAATAAAAAACAACAAAATTTTGGATTCCTTACTTTCTCAAAACAAAGAAAAACAAACTAGAACACAATTTACATAATGTTATTATTTTTAATTTTATTTAAAAAAAAATCCGGTATAGATTTTTTCTCATTTTGGGAGTTCTTCTTTGATATCTATATACCCTGTCTTTTCCGACAACTATTACCTTTTTATGGTTCGTATCATTTTCTCCGTAGATTTTTTTTGTTCAATAGATCGTAGAAGATCAAAATGCTCGATGTGAAAACATTCATAGTTGCTCCACCTGCTAAAATCAGAGTCGTTTTAATACTCTTAAATTTGTATGGTATTGAATGAACACGCTGAATGCACCAAAATGCAAACTTTATATTAGATATAGAATATTTCTAAAATATTCGCAAAAGCGTTCATCAAAATATAAACACATTCCTACAAAAATAAACTTCCACCTTAATTCAAAATTAAATACTTCTAACCAAAATTATAAAAAAAATAACCTACTTCTTATGTACAATCATAACATTTTATACCTAATATATTACATTTAAATAAATATAAAATAATATATGTCTAACATAAAAAAATAGAACAACGATCCATATATTACATACTTATTTTATATATCGTGACACTACATATACACAAATGGCCCGTGCGAAGCACGGACTTCGATTTCTAATTATTTTTATATATGTCTAGTTCAGTCTTTTCCTTGTTTCATTAATTAATTCCCTCCGTTCCTTCTCAGTCTCTCTCCTCCTCATGCCCCCACTCCCACTTTTCTGTCGTTCCAACTCCTTTCATCTCTCTCTCCTCTCATGCCCTCTCCCCTACTTTTCTCCTTCCCACTTCCATATCCTTAATCAGGCCATAGCTACTTACAGAGCACTATCTATCCACTGCAAACCAACCATGTTTCAATATATTTTAGCTAAAACAATTATCATCTTCTTTACGGGTACCCAAATCCACATATTCCCAATTATATATTTCTCCTTTTCATTACCTAAATGCCCGAATTTTTCCTTTTCAGAACTCAGATTCCTTGCGATTTTTTCCCTTCCCCATTACAGAGGAACCACATCTTGAGAATAAACCTCCCAGAAAAAGGCCATAGAGAATAAGAAAATCGCAAATTTTAGATTAATCTAGAGATTTGTTCTCAACAAAGTTAACATTATGGGTGGAAGGGGAACGTAACACATGGCCCAAAAACACTTTTTGATACCGTAATTGAAATATTAAGTTGAAATAGAAGATCTACAATGGACAAAAAGGAGAGTTTTCTAATTAAATCAGATTTTTCATTCTTCAATTTATAAATCTCGAAACAACTTTGTCGGAAGAGGCATGAAGGTTTGTACACAGCTCATCATCAATGAAGGCATCGCCGACGGGGCGTGGGTTTCACCCCCTGCCAACTCTACCCCTCCGGGCGTCAGAGCCTTGTGTTTATAATCTCCTTACTATTCATCATCATTTTCATTATCGTGTTTCTATTTTACTATTTTAAAGTATTAATCTAGTCTCTAGGCACAGTGTTTGGTTGAGTCCCGTAAGATTCGTTTGGTCAGCCTTTATGATAGGTGGTCCCGGTGGATGGTCCCACTGTTATGAGCCCTAGATTAAACCTTTAAATGACAATAGTAAACCTTTAACCCTTATAGTGAAGATCATGACTGATATGGCAAGAAGACTATTTATGCGTGGTTCAGGTAGCAATTCTGGACAAATTGTTCATAGCAATGAGAACATGTATGCCTTAGACCCAGACAATATCCAGAACTGGACTATCCCAGATAACTCTCAATCCATTTATAGATCGGGAATTATGGATATGTTCCATGCAAACTGCATTAAGCATCAAGAAGAGACCATTAGTCTTACAAAAGAGCAGCAGTCTCTTAGACTTCTCAATCCTATAACCATTCAGAGTTACTTAAGAAAAGGTTATAGATTTTTGCATCTAGGATTAATCCAAATAGCATTAAAACCCTTGCATAGAAAGGGAATTGATTCCCCTGTCTTCCTAGCTCTTAGAGATGACAGATTCATCACTTACAAAGGATTCCATCCTTGCCTTAGTCCAATCCAATATCTGTAATGGTCCTCTGTTCTTTAACTGTTCCCCGAACTTTACTGTCGATATGACAGACCCTAGAATTTGTCAGACCCTCATCTTAGATATCAAAATGTTAAACCATAATTGCAAACAATTCACAAAGAATTTTGCAATTATCTACAAAGTCAATTTTAAACTCATGAGTTCCTTAACTGACCCTAAGTGCTCCATAGCTCCTCTCGCCCATGGAGAAACCATCTTGCTTCAATTAGAAGCAGAAAAGTCTTACACCTTTACCCCCAAGACCATCAAATGGAAAGACATAACCATTCCAGAAACCTTAGAGGTCGACAACGACAATCCTCCTAGGAACATGGAACAGCAAGAGATTTCTCAGATCATCGAAGAAATCGATGGTAGAATTCTCATCAGATTCAACTCTACTAGAGAAAATTATGCTAATAGACCTCCTTTGATTCCTGGCAGAAACTCTATCCATGACCCCTTCTATTCTATTAGGAGCGAATTTTCAGGATCCTTGAGAAATGACCATCTCAGAAATGATCGTGTCAATTATGAAGATCCTTTACCTAGAATCATCCCTCATAACGATATAGAGTCAACCGGTGGTCACTCACCAACCTCCATTGATAGACACAGTTTTTCCTCTATCAATGTTCTATCCAAAACTGATTTTATCATTAACAAAGATTACCTTAGAGAAGACTTTGGTAGTCCCAAGAATGATAAAAAGAGAAGATGGTTCATGAGTATAGACAAAGAATGTAGAGACCATATTAGAGAAGAATGGTATGAAGAGATGAATAGACTTCAGACTAATATTCTCTTTTTCAAATGGTTCTCTATATACTTGACCAGAAAAGGAATTGAAGATCCTTTCCATCTTTCTTTTCTAGAAGTTCAAAATAGAATTACTAGAACTTGGAAACATCTTCCAACATGTTCTAGTACCTATGTTCATCCTCCTCTCAAAGGAATTATTCTCAGTAATGAGAATGAAGAGATTAAGGCTGAACCTTTCAAAAAGGGTAGATCTGATGCTGATAATAGCCCTGTAAATCTTAGAGATATTAAAAAGATTTATAATCAGAACAACTACTCTAACCAGATCCTTCATACCATTGCCGAACAAATAGACCAAGTACATTTGAGAATCGACAAAGGATCTAAATCTCCTAGATTTCCTAGAGATGTTTCTAAACCCCACTTTCAATCTGAAAGTATCCCTAGCAATCTTCTAAGAAACATAAATCTCAATCCTCCAAATCTTTTAGAAAGAATCTCCCAGAAAATAGATGCTTTTCAAGCCTCTACCTCTCAAAGAATTGATGCGATCCAAGCATCAAGCTCTGGGGCTAACCTCCATACTAATACCAACCCTGTAAATATAAACTGCTTAAAGGCATCCTGCAAAAGCAGTTGCAAAGATAACTCTTGCACATATCAAAACAATAGCCCCAGTACCATATATATCAGTACTGAAAGTGAGTCAGATAATAGGATCAACCACATAGAGTCAGAAGTACCAGAGATCAACAAACTCAGAAGAAGAGGCAATAGATCTCAACATTTTACCAAAATATTTGGTAACTCTGACACTAGAAATTATTACAACAGACCCACTCCTCCGGATCTTCAGTATGAAGAAAGGGCTAAATTTAGATCCACGGATTACAATGGCACATCCATCTACGAATGGAACATAGATGGAAAGTCTGAAGGAGAGATTTTAAATACTCTCCAAGAAATGGGAATGGCCAAGGTTGCCTATAGAACCCATGATCAAACAGACAAAACCGCAGCATGCCTTATAATCCAAGGATTCACAGGGCAGTTAAAACATTGGTGGGATAACGCTACTAGTCTTCAGCAAAAAATGGAAATTTTAGATGCAACCATTTCCAGTGAAGATGAAAATGGTAGAGTCACCACAGAGCAAAACTCTTGTGCCCAACTTATATATGCTATTAGCATGTATTTCATCGGCAATCCTAAGGAGGAACTTGAAGCTAACAAGTTCACCCTAACAAACCTCAGTTGCCCAACCTTAAGTGACTATAGGTGGTACAAAGATGTATTTTTAACCTATGTCCTTAAAAGACCAGACTGTAATGAACCTTTCTGGAAAGAAAGATTCGTAGCTGGATTACCTTCCTTATTTGCCAAACGCATCATAACCAAGCTCAAAGAAAACATTGGAACATAAGATATTCCATGGAAAGAGATCACTTATGGTCAGCTTGGAGCTTTCATCAAAAAGGAAGGATTAGCATTATGCACTGAACTTAAGATTCAGGCAAAATACGGGGGAGAAAAGGGTAAATCTAGAAGAGAAATGGGAAACTTCTGCGAAGCCTTTGGCATGGAAAAGATCCAAGCCCCGTCTAGAGCTAGAAAGGATAAGTCTTTCAGAAGAAAAAAGGACTTCTCCAAACGCTTTAGAAAACACAGATCTAGCCCTGCTAAGCCAGATAGATCTTATAAACCCAGCTTCAGGCCCAGCCCTAGCAAAAAGATCATTTGTTATAAGTGTCGCAAATCAGGACACAAAGCTAACAATTGTCCTCTTAAACAGAGAATCAACGAGTTAGCTAAAGACAACCCCAGTCTCAAAAGAGAATTAGAAGAAATTCTCCTCAATAACACTGATCATTCTTCTAGCAATGAAGGACTCTATGAACTAGATTATAATGCATCCTCTAGTTCTGACAATGATCAACCTCAGCAATTTTGCAATGTCATCACTAAGGCCGACAGAGAAGAAGCCTTATTTGACCTCATAAACCAAATTCCTGACCATCAAACCAAGCATGAATAATTCATGAAACTCAAAGACCTCATTTTCAAAGAGCAAAGACCTGCTCTAGAAAAACCTTTTAGCATTTTGAAACTCTTTGAGAACAAACCCAGTACCAGTCTCCTTGGCACACAGGTTACCACCAAAGAACTTCAGACTGAGGTTAACAGACTCAAAAGAGAAGTCAAAGATCTCCAGGAATATGTTAGGATCAGAGATCCTATTAACCTTGAGATTGAAACAAGAATTACCCTACTTGAATCCAGAATTGAATCAAATAGCAGTAATCATTCCTCTCATAGATCCAGAAGCAGTTCCAAAAACTCTTCTTCAAACATCAATACTGATCCTTTAACCCACACTGATGATTTGTTCGTGGCATCCCTTGAAAAAATGAATTTTCAAAAATGGCACTGCCCTATCAGAATCAAAATAGACAACTTCATTCTGGACACTGTCGCCTTATTCGACAGCGGAGCTGATCTCAACTGCATAAGAGAAGGTCTCGTACCCTCTAAGTACTTTGAGAAAACCAATGAAAGACTCCTTAACGCCAGTGGCGTTAAAATGAAATTAAATTTCAAAATTCCAGAAGCTTCTATTTGCAGCAATGAGTATTGCCTCATAAACTCTTTCGTTCTGGTAAGAGACCTTACCCAAGAAGTCATTCTAGGAACCCCCTTTCTGACTCAGCTTTATCCCTTCACTGTCAGCAGAAGTGGCATCCATGCTAATATCTTAGGAAAGAAACTAGATTTCGAATTCCTAGATCCTATTAGAACCAAAGATCTCGACCTCCTTCAATCTGTTTCCATCAAAAAACATCTTAACCTCATCAATCATAAGAAAACCTTCATCAGAGATCTAACTGATGAAATTGCTTCCTTAAAGATCGAAGAGAAACTTCAAAGTCCCCATCTACAAACCAGAATCAGTAATCTTGAAAAGTCATTCAAAGATCAAGTTTGCTCTGAAGTCCCTAATGCTTTCTGGGATCGCAAACAACACCATGTCTCCCTTCCGTATGAAAAGTCTTTCAGCGAAAAGGATATCCCTACCAAAGCAAGACCCATTCAAATGAATAAAGAACTGCTAGAGGTCTGCAAAAAGGAGATAGACTCCCTATTAAGCAAAAAACTAATAAGGAAATCCCAATCTCCTTGGAGCTGTGCTGCCTTCTATGTTATGAATGCAACAGAAAAGGAAAGAGGTGTTCCCAGATTGGTCATCAACTACAAACCTCTTAACAATGTTCTCCAATGGATTAGATATCCTATTCCTAATAAAAGAGATCTGCTTAACAGACTCTTTGAAGCAAAAATCTTTTCCAAATTCGACATGAAAAGTGGTTACTGGAAAATACAGATAACCGAGGCAGACATATACAAGACTGCTTTCACAGTTTCCTTTGGGCATTATGAATGGAATGTCATGCCATTCGGTCTCAAAAACGCCCCTTCAGAGTTTCAAAGAATTATGAATGAAATTCTTAACCCTTACTCTGAATTCCTCATTGTCTATATTGACGATATCCTCATCTACTCCAAAACCTTAGATGAACATTTTAAGCATTTAAACATCTTTCTATACATCATTAAGAAGAATGGTTTAGTTTTATCAACGACCAAGATGAAACTCTTCCACACCAAGATCGGATTTCTTGGCCACGACATCTATCAGCAAACCATCAAACCCATTCATAGAAGCATAGAATTTGCTAACAAATTCCCTGATGAAATTAAAGACAAAACCCAACTCCAAAGATTTTTAGGATGTCTTAATTACATCTCTGACTTCTTCCCTGATCTTAGGAAGCTTTGCATACCTCTGTTCCTTAGACTCAAGAAGAATCCTCCTCCTTGGGGTCCAGAACAAACCAAAGCTGTCCAGATTATCAAAAACAAAGTCAAACATCTTCCTTGCATAGGCATTCCTCAACCTAAAGCTTTTATGATTGTTGAGACTGATGCCTCTGATATAGGATTTGGTGGTATCTTAAAGCAAAGAATGGATAGCAATAAACCAGAGCAATTAGTCAGATTTTACTCTGGGTGTTGGACCGGTCCTCAAAAGAATTACAGCACTGTCAAGAAAGAAATCCTTGCCATTGTCGCTTGTATTTCGAAATTTCAAGATGACCTTTACAACAAAACTTTTCTCCTTAGAGTCGATTGCAAATCGACAAAAGAAATTTTGCAAAAAGATGTTCTTAACATCGTCTCAAAACAAATTTTCGCCAGATGGCAAGCCATACTTTCAGCATTTGATTTCGATATAGAATTCATTAAAGGAGAACTTAACTCCTTACCTGATTTCCTTATAAGAGAATTTTTGCAGGGAAAAACAAGAGTTTAAATGTCTCATTTCCCTCATCTCAAAATCTTTCAAGATCTTCAAAAGCAATGTTTGGAAACCTGTGGTGTGTTTAACTGCCTACAGGAAATCAAAACCATTTTAGCAACAGACTACGAGTTTGAAACCTCAAAAAACCTTGATTTGTGCATAGCAAGACTTTGGCTTCAACGTAGCAAATCTGCAGCCAGAAGACAGTTAACATCAAAGGTAAAAACCTCTGAACTTCATTTATGACAATATTCTTTAATTTTGCAGAAATGGCGGGGAGAGGAAACTCACGAAAGCAAACACCGACGGATTACCTCCCGACAAAAAGTACTAGTGAACTAGTTCCGGTTCATAACCAGTTTCAAAGTCTATCTCAATATCCAACCCTCTCAAAGACCTCAAGTCCAAAGACCCCTCTGAAAAAAGAGTCACAGACCAAATCAAAAGTCTTTCATAAGTATTTCATCAAGCAAACTCCCTTTGAAGAAATATGCCTGACCAAAGAGTTCGTAACCCATGAACCCAAAGAGTTCGAACCCTTCATTAAAAGCCTCTTTTCAAAAGACTTTCAGTGGTTCCCTTCTGAACCAGCAAAAACCCAAAATTTTTATGAATTCATTCTGGTAGATTCCCTGTCCGCAGAAATCTCCCACACCAAAGATGATAAAGACCCCAACCTTATACTTTTCTCCAAGTGCAAAATCCGCAATATCATCTCCAGAGAACAATGGGGAGATCCCACCATTCAAAAGCAGTTCTCAATTCCTTTCTTCCCTAAGGGATATTCATACTATGACTATCGCCTGGCATGGTCAAAAGCCTTTTTTATCAGACCCTTCAACCATTCATGGTTCTTCTTTTTCTGCAAAGATTGCCCTGACACCATACCAATCTGGTTTTACTCATGGTGGAACCTCTTTGGCCCTGTCCCAGAAATTTATCCTGAACTAGTCAAATTGGCAAAAAACTACTTTTTTAGTCATTGTTTTTGGCCAGAGCACGTCAAACCTGTTCAATTCCACAAAAAAATCGGCATAGCCTGGATTTTCTGATGGATCTATGACCTTAGACAGATCCTCCCGGCACCTCTCCCGTTTTCCCTCTGTAGACTTTACAAGGTTAGATGGTGGGAAAAGTTCGATTTAGAACTTATCACAATTGCCAAAATAAAAACCCTTATCCAATCAAAGAAAGCTGCCCAGGCTCCTCAAAATACCCAAACACATCCTTCAGGCGTCCCAGTCGCATCTTCTTCTAGTCCACCATCCTTATCTACAGCCCAGCAAAAGGAATGGGATGAGTTTCAAAGTTGGAAAAAATATCGTGAGAAAATGACAGCCCAGTCAAGTGCAACACTACCAAAGGCTGTTCAAACCAAGACCATACTGATCGAAGACGTCCAGTCCAAATCACAAAAGAAGAAATCTTGGGCTGACAAAGTCCAAGAGGATGAACTCGAGGCCCAAAGCAGCTCACCCAACCAAGATTACAATGAGGACTTTGACCCTTATGAACAGTATGCTCAAGATCCTTACGACTTGTAAACCCTCATCAAACTACCGGCCCAAAGACTATTGAAGCCCATCAAGCAGTCCTTGGACCAGTCCAGCAAAATTCTCAGTCTATTATCTTGAAGCCCAAAAGGTAATATGACCCATGAAAAGCAATCAACAAAAGTCACTTCCAGAACAAGATTCTGGCCGACAAAGGTCTCCAACAAAAGCAGATGACAACAAGATTTCCATTGGCAAAAGCTTATCTTCATCAACAATAATAGAGCTCCACCAGCAAACAAAGACAAAAACCCTTTTAGACCCACTAAGGCTCAACTGTATACATGAATAGTTGTACGACTTCCTTTTAGTGGTTCTCAACAGTCTCTTTTCATTTTCTTTAAATAGAAAAGCCCTTCAGTCTGTTGAAGGCACGCAAAAACTCTCTCTCTCTCTCTCTCTCTCTCTCTCTATATATATATATATATATATATATATTTCTCATATTTTAAGTTTTGGCTTTTGGTGTTCTTCAATTTCATTGTAAGTCCCCTTTGTACAATTTCTTTCAATGCAATCATAGTCCCTGTTTTCACAATAGTCCCAGTATTATGTTATTGTTTGTTCTAAGTTTTTCATATTCTCAAAGTTTTGATCCTTTTGGCCATCTTGAATGGATGTTCGGTGAGGAGAGATGGAAATTTGCAATTTTTGGTGATTAGGTTTGGGAGAGATACAGATCTGAAAAACAGAGGGGTAGGTGAGTGGGAGAGATGTTTACTTTTTAACTTTTATAATGATATCAGGTATTTATTAATATTTTATAAATTCTGTTTTAGATATGAATATTACTTATTTACCCTTTACTTTATACTTATAATCATAAGGTGTAAGATATACTTGTTTACACATTGTGTAAATGTACCTTTGTCCTTAGTTTCATCACACTATGGAGCATTACTTCCATTTCCATTTTGAATTTCGTATCACAACTATTATTATTTATGGCAGTTTCTTTCTACACTACATATTTTTTCTGGGTACACTACAGATTGAAACGCAACATTCAAATTTTTTTTTTAAAAAGTGAAACGCAACATCTTTGCTTAAGCAAAGATCTTGCGTTTCACTTTAAAAAAAAAATTGTCTTCGTACACAGAAACGCAAGGATCTTGCGTTTCACTAATTTTCTTTTCTTAAAAATTGCAATTTTTTTCCATAATCATGTAGAGAATTTCAATACGAGTCCGTACATATAAAATTCGTCAAAAACGGACATCGTTTGTCCCTCCAAAAGCCCAAAAAACGAAGTCTTCCTATCCTTTTTTTACAATTTGGTGTCCAGCATATAAGGTATTGTAGTGAAATTTTTTGGTATTTTCGGCATTTTTCTACTATAATTTTGTATAAGATTTTAATACGAGTATATAACTATACGTTAGAACCATAATATATAATTATAATATATAACTATATAATATAACAATAGTATATAACTATACGATATAACAATAGCATATAACTATAGTATATAACAATACGATATAACAATATTATATAACTATAGTATGAAACTATACGATATAACCATATTATATAACTATTCGTTAGAACCATAATATATAATTATAGTATATAACCATAGTATATAACTATACGATATAACAATAGTATATAACTATACGATATAAAATTTGTATATAACCATAGTACTTTAGAACCATAATATATAATTATAGTATATAATTATACAATATAACAATAGTATATAACTATACGATATAACAATAGCATATAGCTATAGTATATAACAATACGATATAACAATAGTATATAACTATAGGATATAACCATAGTATATAACTATAGGATATAACCATAGTATATAACTAAATGATATAAGCATAGGATATAACTATAGGATATAACCATAAGATATAACCAAATTGGATATAACTATAAGATATAATCATAATATATAATTATATGATATAACGATATGATATAATCAAATTTGATATAACTATAAGATATAAACATAGTATATAAATATAGGATATAACCATAAGATATAACCAAATTGGATATAACCATAGTATATAACTATAGGATATAACCATAGTATATAACTAAAGGATATAACTATAATATATAACCATAGTATATAACTATAGGATATAACCATAGTATATAACTAAATGATATAAGTATAGGATATAACCATAAGATATAACCAAATTGGATATAACTATAAGATATAATCATAATATATAATTATATGATATAACGATATGATATAATCAAATTGGATATAACTATAAGATATAAACATAGTATATAAATATAGGATATAACCATAAGATATAACCAAATTGGATATAACCATAGTATATAACTATAGGATATAACCATAGTATATAACTAAAGGATATAACTATAATATATAACCATAGTATATAACTATAGGATATAACCATAGTATATAACTAAAGGATATAACTATAGGATATAACCATAAGATATAACCAAATTGGATATAACCATAGTATATAACTATAGGATATAACCATAGTATATAACTAAAGGATATAACTATAATATATAACCATAGTATATAACTATAGGATATAACCATAGTATATAACTAAATGATATAAGTATAGGATATAGCCATAAGATATAACCAAATTGGATATAACTATAAGATATAATCATAATATATAATTATATGATATAACGATATGATATAATCAAATTGGATATATAACTATAAGATATAACCATAGTATATAATTATAGGATATAACGATATGATATAACCAAATTTGATATAACTATAAGATATAACCATAGTATATAATTATAGGATATAACGATATGATATAACCAAATTGGATATAACTATAAGATATAACCATAGTATATAACTATAGGATATAACGATATGATATAACCAAATTTGATATAACTTTAAGATATAACCATAGTATATAATTATAGGATATAACGATATGATATAACAAAATTGGATATACCTATAAGATATAACCATAGTATATAACTATAGAATATAACCATAAGATAAAACCAAATTGGATATACCTATAAGATATAACCATAGTATATAACTATAAGACATAACGATATGATATGACCAAATTTGATATAACTATAAGATATAACCATAATATATAATTATAGGATATAACGATATGATATAACCAAATTGAATATAACTATAAGATATAACCATAGTATATAACTATAGGATATAACCATAAAATATAACCAAATTGGATATACCTATAAGCTATAACCATAGTATATAACTATTGTAACACCCCGGGCCAGAGGTGCTATAGTGCCATAGTCCCGAACGACTATAAGGCGGGTGAAATAAAAATTTGCAAAACATATCCCATACATAATATATACCAAAAGCAGCACAGCGGAAAAACCTGTAAAACCTGTCCAGAGTTTGAAACCACACTCAATCTTAACATAGAGAAAGTACTAAAATTTTACAAACCAGAAACCAACAACCAAAGACCAAAAGCCAAAAGCCAATACAACAAGTTCGACCACTTCCAGGTCCAAAACCAAAACGATACATACAATCAAGTCAAAGTCCAAACCAAAAGAGTAACCTTCGACTCCAAAACCGACGGTGATCAGGATCCTCCTTGCTGGCGCTGAACCTGAAAAGCCTGATTGACTGGGGGACCCGAAACCCCAGCCAACCACGGTACGTAAACCGAAGTTGGTCAGTCCCACGAAAGACTATGGCAAGACTAGCCTAGCCAAAACATTTCAGAACACATACATATATCATCAATCAACTCACAACAACGACAACACGTCACACAATATATAATATCATAACTACACTTAATTATATCAACCAACCAATGCCAATCACACGTCAAAACATATACACACACTATCACATACCATTCATTACACATCCTTATCCAACTCTTCACCATACTAACCTCAATCAATCCATCCTCAAACTCATCACAAGCATAAACGAATAAAACGATCCAATCCAACTTCACTGACACGCCAATCCATCCTTCTCTCTATTACTAATACCTCAATCAATAACTCTATGCACATATACATCTCTTACTACTGACTTACAACCAAAGCTAACCAATTATACTGAACTCACTACTGCACTAACACAACAAAATCAATTAACCTTCACATCAACAACCACATAAGCATCAACGAGATAATCATCACATATAAACATAACAAAATAACAATCCAGGCCAACCACCCTTCTAGTGCCGCCTGTTCGTTAACATAGACTGTAACTCATACACTCAAATTCAAACCATGTGGCCCACACCCTCAAGATGGGAAACCAACCTTCACAACATCCACACAATCGACCTTCATAATCAATCAACATACCCTTTTATCCGAAACTAGCTAATACCAGCATCCACATCAACAGAGATCCTTAACTTTGACTAGTTACAATTAACAATATAACACACGAAATTCACAACCACAACCAATGGCCAACAATGACCCACAACCACAACTAATAACAATCAACGTCCAACATAAACCAATTATCAAACATACAACCAAATTACCAACACAACCACTTAATCAAGTACATAATCAACATTCATCACAAATCCACGTATTCAGGTACACAACCAATATCATTAACACAACCACTTAATCAAGTACACAACCAACATTCAATACATAATCAACACACAACCGCCAACCCTCCAATCCAATCTCCGTCTCCACCACCACATCACCGGGTGAGACAATTCACAATACCTCCGTCTATACCACCACATCACCGGGTGAGACAATTCACAATACCTCCGTCTACACCACCACATCACCGGGTGAGACAATCAACACACACTTTCCGGATGGGACTTTCACCATCCAACCCTTGGCCCTTAACGACGTAGGCGTGCACCCTACGCGGTTTGGTGAGACTATCATCACCTGACCCTTCGACCTTCGGGGGTTCATACCCACCGAGGCCCTAAATATAAGGACTTTCACCAACCAACAACATTCCACCACTACACCGACACCGATTCAAACACTTCATACGACAACCAATCAAATATCACATAATCACATACACACGCACAATCCAACACACACACACAAACTCAATCCAACACACACACACACATATTCAATCCAACACACGCACACACACGATCCAACACACGCACACACACACACACATTCAATCCAACACACACACACACACACATTCAATCCAACACATTATCACACCTCATCACACATTATCACACATCTCATCCAAGCCATTATACAGTCAAACAAACCAATTAAAATAATAGCTCAAGCAACGGTAAAATTAAACATAATCAGTTTATAAAAATATATAAGTTAGCAAGGATCCTCTTGCCTCAAGTCGAACCACAACGACCTCAGAGATCTCCAGTCAATCCGAACGAACCTGCAAAATCAATCCGAGCAAAACCCTGACGTTAATTAACTCATACCAATCCACAACCAACAAACCCCCAATTCCAAACCCTAAAATCATACCTAATTAATTAGGCCAAATCACATCCAAATTCAACCCCAAATTCCAAAATCACAAGTTGCACAATACCAACCAAAATCAGTCCAAAATTTCCCAAAAAGTTGAAATCAAACACCCAAAATTCACGTAGCATACCTCAGCCCAAAACAGAATTTATGGCTGTCCATCGCCCCCTGCAATTCATCCAAATCTGTCCAAAATTTAACAAACAAATAACAACTAATTCAACCCCCAAATTTCAGATTTAATTCAGCCAAAACAATTCCATACTTGCACAGATTCAACACAACAGCTGCAATACCTCATTAGTTGTCGAGCCCACGTCGCCGGAACTGGGCTTCTTGTCGCCGGAGGTGCAGCAGCTGAGGTCGGCGGCGCTCTACCGACTGTGCAGAAGAACCGTGCTCAACGATGGACGCACAGCAGCAGCAGCGGAGGAACAGCAGCTCGCGGTCTCGCATAGCAGCTGGTGACTCTCGGCTTCTCTCTGCGACAGGTCGTGGCTCGCACAGGGGAAGAAGGTGGTGGCAAGCGGTGGCCGGGTCGAGCTCACCGGCGGGAACCAGCAGCAAATCAGACGGGAGGAAGGCAGGAGACGCGGGGCTATCGCTTGAACAAGAAGACCCAAGGGGTTTTTATGCCCCAAATTTCTGATTTTTATCCCCTAAATTTCCTTTTTCTGATTAAATAAAATCCCAAAAATCTTATTTACCCTTTTGCCATTTTTTATAACCTTTGGGGTATTTCAACTATAGGATATAACCATAGTATATAACTAAAGGATATAACTATAATATATAACCATAGTATATAATTATAGGATATAACGATATGATATAACCAAATTGGATATAACTAGAAGATATAACCATAGTATATAACTATAGGATATAACAATATGATATAACCAAATTTGATATAACTATAAGATATAACTATAGGATATAACCATAAGATATAACCAAATTGGATATACCTATAAGATATAACCATAGTATATAACTATAGGATATAACCATAAGACATAACCAAATTGGATATACCTATAAGATATAACCATAGTATATAACTATAGGATATAACGATATGATATAACCAAATTTGATATAACTATAAGATATAACCATAGTATATAATTATAGGATATAACGATATGATATAACCAAATTGTATATAACTATAAGATATAATCATAATATATAACTATATACTATGGTTATATCGTTATAGTTATATACTATTGTTATATCGTATAGTTATATATATACTATTGCTATATCGTTCATTTATATACTATAGTTATTTACCATGGTTATATCGTATAGTTATATACTATAATTATATATTATGGTTCTAACGTACTATGGTTATATACAAATTTTATATCGTATAGTTATATACTATTGTTATATCGTATAGTTATATACTATAATGATATATTATGGTTCTAACGAATAGTTATATACTATGGTTATATCGTATAGTTTCATACTATAGTTATATAATATTGTTATATCATATTGTTATATACTATAGCTATATGTTATTGTTATATCGTATAGTTATATACTATTGTTATATTATATAGTTATATACTACAATTATATATTATGGTTCTAACTTATAGTTATATACTCGTATTAAAATCTTATACAAAATTATAGTAGAAAAATGCCAAAAATACCAAAAATTTTCACTACAATGCCCTATATGTTGGGCACCAAATTGTAAAAAAAAGGTAAGAAGACTTCGTTTTTTGGGCTTTTGGAGGGGCAAACGATGTCCGTTTTGGACGAATTTTATAAGTACAGACTCGTATTAAAATTTTGTACATGATTATGGAAAAAATTGCAATTTTGAAGAAATTTTTTTTTAGTGAAACGCAAGGATCTTGCGTTTCTGTATACGAAGACATTTTTTTTTTATAAAGTGAAACGCAAGATCTTTGCTTAAGCAAAGATCTTGCGTTTCACTTTTTTTAATTTTTTTTTGAAACACAGGTATTTTGCTTAAGCAAAATACCTGCGTTTGAAAATACATGCGTTTGAAACACAAGTATTAAGCACATGTATTTTTGTAATGTGTTTTGAAACACATGTATTTTTGAAACACATGTATTTTGAAACACATGTATTAAGCAAAATACATGCATTTCAATGTTATACAAAACACATTTTCTGGGTACCTTTTACAATGAAACGCAAAAATCTTGCTTAAGCAAGATTGTTGTGTTTCATTCTGTAGTGTACCCAGAAAAAAAATGTAGTGTACAAAGAGCGTTCGTTATTTATTCATATCATGGACAACAAGTATCAGCTCCCGGTGGAAGTCACGTGCAAATCTGCACATAAGCGAGCTAATTTGGTGGAAGACATTGAGAATATTCATGGACATATAATAAAAGTTTCCGCATCCTGCCGCCTTTGTCAAAGCCATAACAAGGATATTAATCATTTTTTCTTCACTTGTCCATTCATTCAAATAATGATTTCTAAATTCGATCAAAGGATGAACACCACCTTCTCACTATAACTATGTGCAGATTTCCTATCCAATTTTGACCACTTTTGACACACCAACACAATCACAACTCCTTTACTATTCCTATGGTGGTCTCTTTGGAATTATAGAAATGACCTCATTTTCAAGGCTCCTAACTCTCCAACGCATACGTCCAGTACTTGCCTAGTTAATCGTGCTTTTCTCCACTTGCAAGATTGGACTCTCTCTACATCAACCTCCACCCCATCACCCATTAGACGTAACCATCTACGCCTCACCAATCAGACATGGAAGAAATCGCCTACTAGCTGGATAAAGCTGAACTTTGACGGATCTCAAAAACAGGATGGTTCCTCCCATTTGGGTTATCTACTACATGACCACAACGATAATATTCTCTCTTTCCATCGCCAGCAAATCCAATATACCACCGTGCTCAAAGAAGAAGCATTAGCTGTCCTTTATGGAATCCAATTTGCTACCCAATATGGAGTTCGAAATCTTATTATTGGGGGTAACAATGTGATTGTTATCAACTCTATTCGAGCTACTTGGAAAGTACCATGGGAAATCCACAACATCTTTAATGACATATCTTCTCTTCTCTCGTTCTTTGCTTCTTTTCAGGTGTATCACTGCTTCCGTGAGGCGAACAAAGTTGTAGACTTTCTTGCTACTCATCCTCTTCTTCCCTCGGCTCTCCAAGCTTTTCAGCGGCTGATCTCCCCTCCTCAGCTCATTCCTTCTGTAAACTCTATACTTCACTACAGATATGAGTTCATCAGCCTAAACTCTAGCTTTGATAATTTTGGTTCTTAGTTTGTAAAGATCATTCATTTGGATGATTTAGGACAACCTTCTGGTGTGTAAGGGTCCTTCTGTTTGCCTTTATATAAAAAAAAATATAATAAAAGTTAGTTATAATATTTTTAGTTATTAGTTCAATATTTTTTAAGGATTTACTCATCTACTTTAAATAATAATTTAACAATATATATTTATGTGTACACATTAAAAATTCGTTTATAATTTGATGTAATTCACAAAAATAAAACACGAAGACCAATAATGACTCATAAAGTAATATTAATTAGAAAGATGGCAATCTAAAAACACGATTACTTTTCGGCGCATAGGCAAAATTGTCTTTCAGCGCATAGGGTCCACACGTTACGTGTGGTTAGGTTCCACACGTAACGTGTGGTTATTTTAATATATTATAATGTTGTGGATGTTGTATAAATATTATTGTTTATTTTTAGTATTTATTTGTGTCTCAATGTTGTGTATGAATCATATTATAATATTGTGTATGATTTGTAAATAGGCATTAGGGGAGGGTTACCCCCATTGCCCAACTTTTATCTAATATTAATAAAAAAACAATACAAAATAATGAACCTAGAAGACAAAAACAAATTATTCATTACGTTGGTTGACTACAACCACATTTAACACATAATACAGGAAAGAACATAAGTTGTTCATAAACTTAGAAAAAATAAGAGAAAATATATGACATTGCTTTAGCGTTTGAAGAAATTAGGATAGTCTCTGGTAAACGTTCGCTTCATATGATATCTCTGGTTTGCTAAATTTGCTTTCTCCCTACAAAGGTTGATAGTACATGAACAACATTACATAAAAGATACAACATTAATCACCTACGATGTATTTCATTTAGTAGTTTGAGGTTATACCTACGAATGTTATCAAAATCTTTAAGAAGATCTTGATTTTGCTTTACAAGATCTTGATTCTCCTTAACAAGATCTTGTTTTTCCTGCCATTGTTGTCGAATAACCGCGTGTGCCCTGTCCTCGTACATTGGATCAATCTACTCCCTGAAACAACACCCCAGTTCTGGGCATCCCCAATACCTCCTTCCGTAGTTCCACTGCAAATCCCAACTTCGGACAATAGCTTTCAAATTACAATAGCATAGCTTATCTGCGTATGTTGATGGTTTGGATGAAGATGCCATTATTTGTTGTAGTGTTTGGTTTGCTACAAATATCATGAATCCATTAATATAAAAAATTAGGGTTAATAAATCGAAAGAAACTGGAAGAAGAAGCTTACCAAAAAATGTATCTTCGAGCGCCGCTTGTGTTGGACTTGTTGGACTGAACACACAACCCTAATGCTTCTTATATATTGAAAAAGCAATGTGTTTGACAACTAATAACCAGCCTCAAAAAAAAAGAAATCTGATTGACAGCTAATAACCAACTGTAGTACATAGCCGTATACAACTGTAGTCATGAGCCTTTTATCCTAAACCCTATATCCTAAACCCTAAATCATAAACCCTAAACCCTAAATAATATACCCTAAATCCTAAATAATATACCCTAAACCCTAAACACTCCCAAAAGCCCTAAACCCTAACCCTAACCCTAACCCTAATGCCCACACGTTACGTGTAGATGATGCTCACACGTTACGTGTGGATGATGCTCACACGTAACGTGTGGATGATGCTCACACGTAACGTGTGGTTCGGTCTGTTGCAAAACGCATTGAATTAACCGTCTTGTCCCCACCTAACTGAATTAATGGTCTCTTTCATCTTCCCCGGCTAACCCACCATTTCGAGCCTAAACCTTCATTTGAAACACTCCAAAATTTGTTTTTACACTCTCAATTTATGCAAAACAAAATGCACAATACGAACAACAACGAGTATTGGAACAACAATGTCGAAGATATTCCACTTTCGAATGAGGTAATTTCCGTTATTTAAAGTTAAAATGAAGCATTTTTTTGTTTCGAACATGTTCAAAGTTTTTAGCTTTATGTTTAGGGTTTAGAAAACTAGACATTGTTTAGGGTTTAACCAAGTTTCACATGCTAAATTTTGTAAGTTTTGAACTTGACTTTTATTGTTTAGGAATTACAAACAAAGTTTTAGATACTAGATTTTATTTCTAGGATTTAGGGTTTAGAATGCGAGATGCTCGTTACATTGAAGAACAGTTCCACGCGTTCCGTGACAAGATTGTTCACACGTAACGTGTGGGACTCTTCAACACGTAACGTGTGGGGATGTTCCACACGTTACGTGTGAACCATTCCCACACGTTACGTGTGAACCCACAACCAGATACTGGTTGTTAAGTCCCTTCTGTAAAATGGCACGGGTTAGTGCACGGTTTGTCACAAACTGTGCCATTTAGCAGAATCTGCTTTCTTAAAGGGAATTATGGTTTTACAGTTTATAATTAGTTCACTACTTGATGAGATGATTCCATGAGTATGCAGACGAACTATTATTTGTACGAGGGGTTAAACAATATTTCCCTCGATGACTGGATCACCCCACAAAAGACATTTTCTGTTTGGGAAACACCTTATCAACCGTTGTCGGAATGGAACACAGATATACCATCCTTCTCACTTGGATCGTTTGACTATAGTGTTCCGCCTCCAGAAGCATCTTTATCTCATGCTACCCCACAATTTTGCTTTCCATCCCTACACACACAGCCTCAGTTTAGTGTACCACCAGAAGAGGATGTTTTCGTCTCTGCTGATTATTCAAAGTTCTTCACAACTGATCAAATCTGAGAGTCTAGAGAAGAAGCATTTATGTGGGCACGGGAGATTGCTATGTGTCACAACTTCTGCATCAAAAAGTGGAGGAATAAACCTTCCACCCCTTCGGCCCTTGGGGGGACTTGGTTACCGTGTGATAGGCATGGACAAAACGTGCCTAAACAAGCTGACCAAGTGAGAGACATTACAAGGTCGAAGAAGTGTGGGTGTCCCTTCATGTTGAGGCTGAAAGAAGGGCCAAAGGGATCGTGGAAGATCAGTGTACAACATGGAACTCACAATCATGTGATAAAAAAGAATTTGTATGGTCATGCATTAGCTGGGCGACCAAGCGCTGAAGAGAAGGAGATTATTAGGGTGATGACAGTCAATCATTGCAAGCCTCAAAAGATTCATACTACAATCAGGTCGTCTCCAGGAAACTTGACTAAGATGAAGCAAATGTACAACATCATGCATGAGATACGAAAGAAGGGCATGGAAGGAAGAACCGTTGTGCAACAGTTCTTCTATGAGTGCAATGAGAAGGGATACTTCGTGGAGCATAGATTCAATAAAGAGACCAACAAGATAACATATATCTTCTTCGCAAGCCCGGACCAAATGTCGCTGCTGAATGCATTTCCGTACATTGTGTTGCTGGACTCTACATACGCAACTAACTGGTTAGTAACACACATATCTATTATATTCTTCACTTGTTCATGTGATCATTTGCATGCCATAACGCACTCATTATGTGTGTAGTTATAATTTGCCCTTCCTTGAAATTGTCGGCATCACATCTGTTTGGAAAAACTACAATATTGCCGGGGCGTTTCTGGAGCATGAGGACGAAGAGAGTTACAAGTGGGCCATAGAACAACTTTCAAAAATGTTTGTCAAGGTGCAACGAGCACCCACATGTTTGGTCAATGATCGGGAGAAGGCGTTGATGAACGCCTTAGATAAGCAGTTTCCAGATGCAAAATTCCCTCTATGTAGGCGGCATGTGAGGAAGAATATTGAAGACTTCGGGAAGAAGGCCATGGACAATTTTAGGGGCACAACGTTTTCTAACAACTGCATGAAACTCTTCAAGAAAACGACCATACAAGGATATGAAGCAACACTGAAGAAGATTCAGTATGATTGGAGGAAATCTCTAAAATGTCTCCAGTACGTACAAAAAAAGGGGGGCATTGAATGAGAGCATAGGAAAGAGATTTACGCTGATAACAAACGTATATCTTTTCTGCAAGCTGAACTACAAAGTCTATGCGATTGCACTAGCTCGGTTGATTGAGGAATATAAGAAAGGCGAAGCTCCATTGTGGAACACTATATGCAGATGCCAGATGAGGGTCAAAGATGGCTTGCCTTGCGTGCATGACATGGCGCAGAATGTGATGAACCAGGAACCAATTGAACCTAGCTCATTGCATCCGTTCTGGAGGCAATTGACCTTGTTAGAAGTGTGGACAGAAGAAGAAGAAGAAGCCAGAGAACGCAGAGTGAATAGGTCGTTGCTTGAAGAATTTGCTGCAAGCGTCTTCCCTATATTGCTAGTGCAGGATCAACAAAGAGCTGTCGCAACACTAACAAGTATAGCACATCCAGAGCGGACTACTCTGCAAGAGCCAGCTAAAGTTAGGCATAAGGGTCGGCCTCAAGGAGCTGTAAACTTTGCCACCAAAAGACAACCGTCAACATGGGAGTACACTGACCAACAGATGGAGGGAACACCTCCGAAAAAACAAAAAGGAAGACCACCGAAGAAGGCTTCAACTATGCCTTCGGATCACACATCATTGATCAAGAACCACAAGCGATATATTACCCAGTTTCCCAAGTGTATAAGACCACACGTGGGAGGATGGTAGGAAATAGTGGGTGATGGAAACTGCGGGTACAGAGCAATTGCGCATGGTCTGGGTTTAAGGCAAGAGCAGTGGGCTTTTGTTCGACGTACCATGATCGCTACATTGAAACAAGAGTATGAGGTATTCGCGCCAATTTGGATGTCTACGATGACACTTGAGGCAATGGAGGCGAAGCTTGCATGGTTTCCTTCGCCCAACAGGCCTGCCCCATGGGAGACGTGGTTGGACCTCCCAGATATGGGATGTTTGGTGGCAACTGCATTCAATTGTGTGTTCGTCTCCGTCGGTACTGGTGTGGGAACGACATACATGCCTATGAGGGCGAAGCCAAACCAAGCAGTTGGCAAGAAGTTGAAGACGATATGCATTTGCCATGTCGAAGAAGAGCAACATTTCATTGCGGTACGTTAATACAATCAAATAAGTTGAAACTATCTTATGTTAAAACATATGTATGATGCATTGACTTTGATGTAGATTGGCCTTGCCGAAACCTCGCCCTTGCCGCATCTTTACGGGCCGTGGGTGATAAATCATGACCTGTCTGCGGGTGATTTGGTAGATCAAATCTATGATCGATTGATGAAGTACCAAGTAGCCGCCCCAAAGAAGCAAAGAGGAAATAAGAAAGTTGAAACGATCGATTTATGTAATGACTGATATGTATGAATTATGATGCAATGAATTTGATGTTCGTTGTATTTATAAGTTGTTGGTGAAATACACATGTTTCTTATTTTTCACAAGTTTCAATGTTACGAAACGTGTCGGGGTTCAAGAGGCGGACACCCTTATGAAACATGTCATCACAGATAAGTCATCACAATACAAAATGAAGACATCTTAATCCAAAGATATAATCCAAAAAAGTCATAATAAACAATCAAATAGAAGTCATAACATTCATTATTTCCCTAATGCAAAGTTCAATGGTTTGGAAGGAAGGGATACATTTGCTCCAATGATTGCCGTAACGCCTCGGCTACGTCTTCACATTGTTGATCTTCATGTTGGTGATCGCGATATGGATTCAGACGTCCGTATCAACCCTCGATGCACTGCACACAAGATAAGTGGATACGATTAAGAAAATAGTTTGTACACGAAATTAAACAAGATATAATTATTCAATTTCTTACTTGCTGTTGAGCATGATCACCCTCTGGAGGGATGATGAATGGATGTGTATGTTGGAGGTACCACTACATGTAATCACCGCTACACTGGTGGGGTTGAACGACTAGAGGGCCCATAGCTTGTAGGCTAATGGAATGTTGATTGCGGGCATCCCATGCAAATTGGGCTCTATCATATTGCACCGTGTAGCTGCTAATCTTCGTGCCCCTCCATGCCCTAATTGGCATAATCGGCGGTCTTGGACACTGTTGTGCACGCCCAAACTGCCTAGCTTCTCGATCCGGCATGTAAGGCTCGGTGACCCACAAACAGGATATGACTCCATGGAATCGCGATGAAGCAAACATCCGGTCGTTGAAGTCAATCGGGCCGTATGGCATCCACTCAACCTAAACATAATTGAATTTAAAACAACTAATCATGCCTATAATTTCATATTTTAACATACTAGATAAGGACCGTATATGCACTTACACTCTCATCATGCATCCCATCCAACTCCTCCCTATAATTTCTGCTCTGGTTGGGTGGCTGTGACATGTCCCATCGATGGGAGTATGGGATAGGCTGTTGGGGATCCCAGTATACACTCTGTGCAGGTCTCAACATGGGGAAGTGTTGATATATCCATGCCTATAAAACAATTACATGTAAGTCAATTTCCTAAATAACAAATATACATCTATAACAAAACTACTCTACATATGTTTTTATACAAGAAAATTTATACCTGGATCAGAGTGAAACATATGGACATGAGCCGCGCCTCTTTCCTTGTGCACTCGCCCAAGCTGTGGTACACATGGGCAAGAACACCGGTACCCCATGCATAGTTCTTGGTTGACGAGGGATGATAGGTGTCATTTCATACACCCTAACTAGCAATTATTAGCATTACTTAGAGGAGTTTATGACTAGATTTGAGGTTAAGTCTGTAATCCAGAAGATGTGGAGAGAATTGAAGATATCCAGGGATTTACAACTTAATGAAGGATGAAGATGATGAAGATCCGCTTGAAGACTAATTGAAGAAGCTACCAACACTTGGTAGTATGGAAGAGCGGAAGAGAAGAAGAAGAGATGAAGAAAGGAGTGGGCGAAAGTCACCGCCCCGCGGTGGATGCTGACGCCCCGCGGCCATTCACGTGAGGTAAAACAATGAATTTGAATAGAGGCCGCGTGATGTTGATAATGCTGATGATAGGCCAATTTGGAAAATGACGGAAGGAAAGGCCCAATAAAGTGCTAGCCCGTGAAGAAGAAGCCCGCGTGAAATCGGGAAATTGGAAGCGGAAAGCGGAGAGTATAGAAGCTGGAAAGAAGCGGAATGATGAAGTCAGTGTGACGTCAGCGAGCATGTGGAAGCCGAGCTGCTTGAAGTTGGAGATGGGCCGCGTGCTGGTGGGCCGCTGATGCTTGCACGAGATGGGCCGACCGAGAGGAGAAGTCGAGCGAGATACGAGATTAATTTCCCCGGATTTGATTTGTTTATTTTGCTTTTATTTTATTATTGTTATTTTATTATTTAACACACTTTTAGAATTAGGTTAAAAACCCATTAGTTAACCTAGTTGCCACAATCTAGAAATCTAGAGACTCGTTTTCTTTCTGCCTCTAGGATTTTAACCCATGGAGAACTAAACACCTTTGTTCTACTAGACGATTGAAGCATTGCAATGAATTGGTTGTGAGATTTCTATTCCTTGTTCTATATCTTATAAAGTTGGTTTAATTCTCTCGAGCATATTGTCTATTGGTTTATGTTGATTCTTCTAGCGTAGCTAACTAGGTTTTTCGACATCTATCATAGTGCTAGGGTTTGCATATAGTGGAATACGAGTACATACCTAGTGGCAAACACAATTGTTACATATAGTGGAATACGAGTGTGCAATTGTGAGAGGGAATTATTTGCATGTTAGTGGTAAGGTTTTCTTCTATTTGCATGTATCCTATATCCTTGTGTGCATTGCTATTGCTTTGTTAGTGGTAAGGTTTTCTTCCATTGATATTGTGATAAGTCTATCAACAACTGTGAGAATTGGTAGTATTTAAGATCAGGGTGGGAACAACTATAAGATTGTAAAAAGAACTTGGAATAATAGTTATCGAGGATCAACCTGTTTCATCTGCAGTCTGGATATTTGTCTAGTGGAACACTTCCACCCATCATACCTATTCTTTCTCTAAAGCTTGCATCCTTGTTACTCTGCGATCATACAAAAACCCCCCTGTTACTTGTCGGTTACACGTCTTTTGCATGCTAATCAACACTTAGAAAGATCACTTCCTCCCTGTGGGATTCGACCCTTGCTTGCCTCTACTACTTGTTTAGGTTTGTTAGGTGTTATTTTGACCGAGTTTAAGACGACTAAAAACCCGTCCGTCAAATTGGCGCCGTTGCCGGGGAGGCAAGTTTTGATTTTTCTGTGTGTTTGTTTGTGTGCATGTTACTTTGGTGTGGACCTATCTTACGGTCCACACCCGTGCTACTGACTTTTGTTTTTCCTTTTTGATTTTTGTCACAGATATGGATTTCTGGGGAGAGCCGCGCGATAACCCATACCCTTGCTCACTCTCTCCAGAGAGGGGATACTACCCCAGCTCGGGTGCAGAAAGACCAGTTAGAGCCTGCAGACTCTGTCATGATCCGCTGCATTCCACTGACGATTGCCCAAGACTTCCTGAATATGCAACTGCAGTAAACGCTGCAAAGATTTTGATCCACAGAGGCCGAGATGTGTCCCATACTCCTACACATACAACTCAGGGTGGAGGAATCACCCCAATTCGAGTTATGAGGGCCATCAATACTCTCCATATGGCCTTGACTGCCATGAGTTCTACCCAGGGCCACAATCGTTCTACCAGCATGGTACTCCACGGCAGTACAATCCGGCCTATGATCATAGTCCACCTATGTCCAATCCAAATATCGCCACTGCAGAGATGCTCAGGACCTTGACTCAGCACTTCGCCACTCATACTCAAACTAGGGAGTCAAGCTTCAAGAATATAAAAAGGCATGTGGACCAGTTGGTGGAGTCAATTACAAGTATCGATGCAAGGATTGCGGGGAATCTACCATCTCAAATGGTAGTAAACCCGAAGGAAAATGTTAGTACTGTAGTCCTCCGGAGTGGAAAGCAATTGGTCGTTCCTCCTAGTGCTGAAGAGGAGGACGAATATGAGATGGAGAAAATCGCCGACCGCCCCGCGTCACCTCCCACCACGACCCGACGTGAAGTCCCAGCTATCTCACCGCCCCGTGGCGACACTGACCACGACCCAGCGGTGAGCCTCAGTTATCCTCCATCACACCCACCGCCCCGCGGCGATGACCACCGCCCCGCGGCGATGACCACCGCCCTGCGGCGAGACCACCGCCCCGCGGTGGATGGAGTGCCTCCTAGTGAGATTTCGCCGCGACCCGCGGTGAGATCAGCGCAACCCGACGTCCAAAATTCCAGTTATGCTACTGAGGTTTGGGTTGATCCTTATTTTCGTCCAGAGCTACTTTCGGAAGAGGAGTACTTTTTGAGCATGGAAGAGTTCAACGACGATAAGGAGGAGTGCCGTGATCGCGAAAATACTCCAGAGACGCCCGTTCCCCTCAAAGATGCCCCGGCAGTCCCGGATCCTCTGGAGGCTGCCTATGATGAGTTTCTGCGTCTCAACTCCTTCCCGCTCGTCGCGCTGCAACCCGTCACACCCTTCCTTAAGGCTTCCCGAGTTACTCAAAGGCTAAAGAACAACGAGGATATCTATGAGGCCTTCAGTGACTGCATAAAAACCGTTCCCTTGGTCACACTGGCTGACAGCACCCCTCGCTGCAAGGAAATGTTAAAGGTGCTGGGCATGATCAAGAAGAAACCGAAGGGGAAGCACAAGAAGGAGAACTTGATGCAGGTGGCAATTTTTTACATACTGGATACGGGGCAAGATAAGCATACAGGTCCTGAGATGTTGGGTAGGCCATTTCTGAAGATGGAAAGTGCGTTCATGGGTATGCACAACGATACACCCACAAAGAAGTGCAGGAGATTGGGGGTCACGCTCAACATAGAGCATACAAAGAGACACCCCCCAGATCTAGATCCCAGGTGTTCAGTTGCTATGAGCAACCCAAGTTGAGAGATGGAGTAGTATGTCAAGCCATGACAATAACTAAGGCGCTGTCCAGAAGGCAACCCGAGGTATGTTTTACTTTCTTTGTTTTTCTTTCTTTATTTCTTGCATTAGTTTTGCTTGTTTTTGTTTTGGTTTTTGTTTCCGACTAACCTGCAGGGAAGAGACTCATGCCTATTGAAGAAGGTGTTTCCACACCATTGTAAGTCCCTTCCTTCCCTGCACTAAGTCACCCCCCGAAAAAACCTTAAACGGGGGGCAAAAAAGAAATCGAAAAAAAAAGAGGTACCGAAGGCCAGCTGTCCAGAGTTCCCTATGGAGATGGTGCGCATCATGTTGTCAAGGAGGAGACATTCGCCCCACATTTTTATTTGACAACGATGATGGTCCTACAATTGACAGTTGAGGAGGAGGAACACTAGAGCCCACACCATGATTATATCTGGGCTCCACCATGTGTTCCTAGAAGGCCGTGCAACCCCGACATCTTTGCTATACCACTATTCACCAAAGTGGTTCCCTTTTGGTTGCACGGTAGAAGAAGATGCTGAAGTGATGAAGACACCAGAGACTTGGGCATTTATTGAGAAGACCGCCAGCGACACCTTCAGTGTCCAAGCAGCTTGGTGACGTTTGTGAGTTATTTTTTGCTTTTCCCTATGCTTTTATTCCTTTGTCTTTCATTACATTAAGGACAATGCAATGTTTATGCATGGGGGAGAGTTCTATACTTGCTACGTTATTGAGGAGATGAAAAAAATAAAAAGAGCCAAATTTTTTGAAAAAAGGCTAAAATTGAAATCCTGGGATAGGTCGAAAACCCGAAAGGGAGGCCTAGGTAATAAGCAGGTGGCTTGGACCAGCATTAGGCTGGGGTAATATGTGGTCAAGAGTGACGTGAGCTTATGTGAGTACATCTATTGGAAAATGAAATGAGTGGCTTGGTGAAAACCCGAGAGGGCGCCTTGGCAAAATAAGCGAAAAAGAAGAAGAGTGATTTTAGGATTTCTCATTATTCTTGGCGAGGCATCATAAGAAGAGGAGATATAAGGAGGTTTCGGATAGGTCACTCTGGAGAGATAAGAAGATAGATGGGAGGCTAGGATTAATATTGTCACTCTATGGTGTTGTGTTGTATTGTGTTGTTGTGCTGTGCATATTGTTTTGGTTGGCTGGAGCTGATTGTTGAGTTGTTATAGTTGCTGGTGTCATATTTTCTTGTACTTCCTGAGACCTTGGTGTTTGATTGAGGGAGTAGGTTTATCATTAGCTTACTCGGGACGAGTAAAGGTCTAAGCATGGGGGAATTTGATAGGTGTCATTTCATACACCTTAACTAGCAATTATTAGCATTACTTAGAGGAGTTTATGACTAGATTTGAGGTTAAGTCTGTAATCCAGAAGATGTGGAGAGAATTGAAGATATCCAGGGATTTACAGCTTAATGAAGGATGAAGATGATGAAGATCCGCTTGAAGACTAATTGAAGAAGCTACCAACACTTGGTAGTATGGAAGAGCGGAAGACAAGATGAAGAGCTGAAGAAAGGAGTGGGCGAAAGTCACCGCCCCGCGGTGGTTGCTAACGCCCTGCGGCCACTCACGTGAGGCAAAACAACGAATTTGAATAAAGGCCGCGTGATGCTGATGATGGGCCAATTTGGAAAATGACGGAAGGAAAGGCCCAATAAAGTGCCAGCCCGTGAAGAAGAAGCCCGCGTGAAATCGGGAAATTGGAAGCGGAAAGCGGAGAGTATAGAAGCTGGAAAGAAGCGGAATGATGAAGTCAGCGTGACGTCAGCGAGCATATGAAAGCCGAGCTGATTGAAGTTGGAGATGGGCCGCGCGCTGGTGGGCCGTTGATGCTTGCACGAGATGGGCCGACCGAGAGGAGAAGCCGAGCGAGATGCGGGATTAATTTCCCCGGATTTGATTTGTTTCTTTTGCTTTTATTTTATTATTGTTATTTTATTATTTAACACACTTTTAGAATTAGGTTAAAAACCCATTAGTTAACCTAGTTGCCACAATCTAGAAATCTAGAGACTCGTTTTCTTTCTGCCTCTAGGGTTTTAACCCATGGAGAACTAAACACCTTTGTTCTACTAGACGATTGAAGCATTGCAATGAATTGGTTGTGAGATTTCTATTCCTTGTTCTATATCTTATAAAATTGGTTTAATTCTCTCGAGCATATTGTCTATTGGTTTATGTTGATTCTTCTAGCGTAGCTAACTAGGTTTTTCGACATCTATCATAGTGCTAGGGTTTGCATATAGTGGAATACGAGTGCATACCTAGTGGCAAACACAATTGTTACATATAGTGGAATACGAGTGTGCAATTGTGAGAGAAAATTATTTGCATGTTAGTAGTAAGGTTTTCTTCTATTTGCATGTATCCTATATCCTTGTGTGCATTGCTATTGCTTTGTTAGTGATAAGGTTTTCTTCCATTGATATTGTGATAAGTCTATCAACAACTGTGAGAATTGGTAGTACTTAAGATCAGGGTGGGAACAACTATAAGATTGTGAAAAGAACTTGGAACAATAGTTATCGAGGATCAACCTGTTTCATCTACAGTGTGGATATTTGTCTAGTGGAATACTTCCACCCATCATACCTATTCTTTCTCTAAAGCTTGCATCCTTGTTACTCTGCGATCATACAAAAACCCCCTGTTACTTATCGGTTACACGTCTTTTGCATGCTAATCAACACTTAGAAAGATCACTTCCTTCCTGTGGGATTCGACCCTTGCTTGCCTCTACTACTTGTTTAGGTTTGTTAGGTTTTATTTTGACCGGGTTTAAGACGACTAAAAACCCGTCCGTCAAGGGATCAACCACGAATGGAGTGTAATAAACGGGCAATTTATGCTGAGACTTGTTAGGAAAGAGACAAGACCCCACCAAGTACAGCAAGAACCCAGCCGTATGCGTCTCGTTAGTCAAATCCTGGCAATGAGCCTTAAAATCTCTCGCATGCACGGTACCGGCGACGACATCACCACCTTGCAACTCAAATAACTCATGCGCCTGCTCCACCAATGCCTTCTTCATATCATTGGGGCCCAGCTGCTCGTGCCATTTCTGTGGGGGACCCATGTCTTGCCCTTGTATGTTCAGCGCAAGGATCATCCACACATCATGGAGAGTTATAGTCATCTCTCCCCATGGCATGTGGAATGAGTTGGTCTCTGGTTGCCAACGCTCGACGAAGGCACCAATCAGCGTCTCATCCACATGCTCGTGCATGATGTCTGGTAGATGACATAGTCCGGACGCAGATGCCATGTTACCCCACTCGTCATTCGGTGTGCTACGCCATGAGCCTAACTGCTTGCCTCGCTGCTGGAACCTCAACGGTGGCACCGGCTGTATATGAACATATTTAACCAATCCATTAGACTTATTTGTAATAAGATTAAGAATTACAAGAAATAAACTTACAATGCGCTGGTACAGGAGGTACGCCACGTGGTTGACAAAACTCTTGAGGAGTTCAGGGCTCTCCGGACCTCCAGGAAGGCTCACCCGCAATTCAGGGTCATATCTCACCTTCTTCTTTGATCGGGGCGGTTTTGCCCGCGAAGAAGAGGCTTCCTGAGGCTCCTCGTCCACGTCTGGAGCGTCATCTCTTGGCATCCAGGCATTACTGGCCTGGTCCTGAGTCCCCCATGTATTGGCATGATCCTACATTTATTAAATAAATCAGAAATAATTACAATTTTTAAACAAATTCATGTTATACTAAATGTACTTACCATAGGCTGATGATAGGGAGCGTTCGGGTACACTGTCGGGTTCTCCCAAGGGTTGTGCTGATCCTCATCCCCTTGATAATGATACGAAGGGCTCTGATGAGGGCTCACATGCGGCGGTAGTACCGGCGGACTAAAAGTCCGCCCGTAGTAGTTATTCTGATCTATTGTATCAGAATAACCACGCAGCGGGCTCCTTCGGTAGTCCGGGTAGAGCTGAGGCTCAGAATCTGCCCTACCTCCATGAACAGAAGGCACCGCCATTAAGCGCTCAACTCCTATCATGCCAGCAACCCCACTACTGCTACCGACTGTAGTCTGATAGGCGCCAGTCTCATCATCCCGGTAGCAGACATTCCTCCATCGCCTTCTCTCCACCCTGTTCACCTCTTCTTCAGTCCTAAACAACTGTTCGCGGACAAGGTTGCGGTGCCTCCTACGTTCGGTTCTTTCCCCAGGCTCCATCTGCGGTTATATATCCACACATTTTAATCAAAATAATATATTCTGTATTCTGGATAAATACTACGCCGGAGAGTCGCCAGATTGTCGTCGGAAAACTGCAAATTCACACGTTACCTGTGAAATGGCTCCACACGTAACGTGTGGGACAGATTCACACGTAACGTGTGAATCTGCAATTTCCAATTGCCGGCGGTGACTTTCCGGCGATCCTCCGGCGACATTCTGTCGTCTTCTCCGACAACATTTTCGATTTCCGGCAAATTTTTTTCCCATCAAGTAATAGAATAAATTCAACAAAAATCACACTATTTTAACAAATCTACCAATACTATCACTTTCATTTGCATATTTTCACAAAAAAACTCAACATAAATCCTCAACACCCATTTTCACCATAGATCTAAAAAAATACTTCAAAATTTAAAAAAAAAATCAACAACAACCCCAAGAACATCTACACAACATAGATCTACCATCCTAAACATCTGCACAATATAGATCTACAATATGGATCTACAATATCTAACCAAACACTTCAAAATTAACAAAAAATAACCAAACAACAATTTCTACTAACTAACCTTTCAAAGATCTTGAACGTAATATGCGGAGTTCGTTGATTCGTAACGAGAAGATCCACGAGACGCGTTACACGGGTAGGGCAGAAGGGAGCGACCGCTGCGTTTTAGGTATTTGGCTTCGACTAATTTCAAATTGGAGGAAATCTGGCTTTAAGAACCCACACGTAACGTGTGGGGCAGCCCCACACGTAACGTGTGAGACTGCTCCACACGTTACGTGTGGGGCTTGAAAGGGTCTGCCCCCGCGCGTAACGTGGGAAGCCTATTCCCACGTTACGCGCGACCCTATGCGCTAAAATGCAAAATTGCCTATGTGCCGAATAGTAGGGGCCTCTAAAAAATCAAATTTGAAAGAGAAAATTAGAATGAGATTAAGGGTCTGTTCGACAAATAATGTTGATATTGATGTTGATACTTATACTTATGCTGATACTTATGCTGATGTTGAATTACATACTCAATTTAATGTTGGTATTGAATCCTTATTTTCAATATGTACGTTCGATAAACAATATTTATGGATACTCATAAATTCAAAACAAATGGGTGAAATTACCAAAAAGACCAAATTGAAAATTTTATTTTAAGTTACACGTGCACAACATGTGACCTGCTGAACAATTCCACCCAGCAAAATGAGGAAATTGATTGAGCAGAACAAAATGAGGAAATTGATTGAGCAAAACAATTCCACCCAACAAAATGAGGAAATTGATTGGAAATTTTATTTTAATATGTGCCTTCGTGCACATCATGTGCCTTTTTCTTCCTAAACACAACATCATGAATAAATTAACCCAGCATAACAAATCAACCCAAATTTAGCACAAATTGAAGAGGTGTTATCGAGGAATCGATGGCTAAACCCTAAACCCAGTGGAAGAGAGGAATTTTTTGGGGCTTCATGCAGCAAATTCAACCCCGCTTAGAAAATAAGCAATGCATTGTTTTCAACAATTATCAATGGAGATTCGTTTGCTACAAAGATAAATTAATGTTCTACTCGAACTGCTGAGATAGAGAGGAGGAAGAAATGTTCAAATCTGAAGAAGATAAAAGCTACGAAGATATTTGTGGTGTTCGATGTTCCGGTTCTCTTCGCGGTTCTCGAATTAGGGTTTAGTAGGGGATCGCCAAGAGGGAGACGATGGGTGGTGTGCGTAATTGCAAGGGGTCTCAGGTAAGCGTTGAGATCGAAAGTCCAGCTCGAGGTAGACTAATTCCTCTTTGATTTTAGTCGATAATTTTCTGCTACGAGCGGAACAGATGTAAAGAAGAATTACCGAGGAATCGTCAGGGCAAGACTGTAATATTTTTTGAGCGTTAGTCAGATAAGTACCAAAAGTATGGTTTGCCATCTTTTTCTGGAGCCTTTTTTAAGTGTTGGAAAGTGTTTGGACGTAGATGGAAGCATATGAAAGCACCAGGAGCCGAACGACCCTATGTGTACTTATTTCTGAAATAAAAGGATGAGGAAGTAGATGAAGTAGAAAAAAACAGAGGTGAGGATTCACAATGTTTTTCATGTGTCTCAGTTGAATTGTTGTATCGACGCCAATACATCAACATCGACACCACCATGCTTGACTACAAATGGTGATTGCCTTGATGCACCTACTTGAATCCTCGGTTCCCGCATCATGTATTCGCCTGCTAGTGACCCAATCACAGAGTGACTCATTCACTGGACCAACTTGGATGTAGCTGAGGCGATCTGGGAACCCGCCGACCACATCATCCACCAATTTCCTTCTTTTACTGGCAAGTCTTGAGGACAAACCTTCTTGGATGGGGAGGAATTGTCATGTACCTGTATAAGTGTAATTGAGCCAGTTGTGCTAGCTCGGCCATTGGGCCGTTGTGGATCAGTGAAGTGTAACAGCCTATAAAGGCTAACACCCGAAGGGTATAACGATCATGGATGAAATACCCAACAACCTTCTTCTTCCTCTATCTCTCTTCTCTCTAATCTCTCTCCCCCATTCCCTTTCTATTCTATTCCCATTTTGTTGCATAACATGTATTCTACTAGTTTTGTCTCATCATGGCTAGCTTAATCCTAAAACTTTAATAAACTTTCACGTGTTTCCAAAATCAACTCATAAAGAATATTACCCGACAACGATGTACCAACTTCAATCTCCACAGTTTTACTAATCAATTTGATAAGGCTATAGAGAAGGAAGATATGCTTTGGAGGGGATGATGTTACTAAGAGATTGAGGAGACACACATAAGTTGTAATCTTGACGACACAAGTGATTATCATAATGATATTCTATAGAACCTAGGGCTTGACTTATATAATAAAATTAATATATTGTGGTTATGAAAGACTAACGTGAACTAGTGAGTTACCGAAGTATTAAGGCCCAAACCATCGAATTCATTATCCCACGTTAAAATGCCTAGACTAGTTCCCAAAATATTCTAACAACTCAAAGTTTTCAATATAATAAAATAGTCGATCTAGTTCCTCCAAATAATAATGTTAGGACTATTTTATGAAAAAAAGATATAAAAAATACTAGTTAGGGAAACATGGTACTATAAACAAACTTAGGCATATAAGAAAACTTGAGTATTACATTACTTGTAATTGTCGAATAATTCGTATTGACATATTATAAACTAAGAGAAAGGAGAGTAGACAAGAGAGCTATAGAGTAAACTTTTATATTATTTGACCTTGAATAAGGATATATAGGAATTACAAATATTTAAAGAATAAGACAACTCTATGATTTAAAAAAGCTTAATTTTATACATCCATAAATAAAATATTATAAAATTTTGTAGGAGCCTTCCTTGGAAAAGATTCATCAACAAAGTTCCCTCATACGGCGTGTTTGGATTCTATTCTCCTTAACCATGTTTCAGCGGCTGACCGCCTGACCACAGTCACTCCCAACCTACACTTGTGCAACAGTACCGGTCCTAACATTTTCAAGGCCCGAGGCGAAATTTAATTAGGGCCCTTATATAAGCTCTTATTTAAAAAAAAAAAGACAAAGATGCAAAATTCTAAAAAAAATAAGACAAAGATGCAAAATTTTGGAATCGAACCCATGACCTATTGGAGAAAGGTGTGCTCTAAGACCACTAGACTATGCTAGCTTTTTGTTACCCGTATTTAACACATATATACATACCTAAAAAAAAATTTTGAGACCCCAAAAATTTGGGGGCCCTGGGCCGGCGCCCATGCTGCCCCCCCCCCCTCTGGGCCGGCCCTGTTGCGCAACCACCATCACTCTAAGGGCATGTTTTGTTGCTTGTCAAAATTTCACGAGCTTGAAAATTCTGGGAAGTAGCATCTAATACATATGTTTGTTTGCAATTTCTTTTTTTGTAAAACATGAAAAGTTAAATCTCTAGAATTTGTACTTTCTCCAAAATGGGGGTATTGTAATTAGCATGATAGGGTGAGTAAGATTCTCTTACACCCTTTTAGTATAATTTTTTTTTATCTTATATATCTTTTAACTTACAAATCTATTGTTTACCCATGAGTAAAATTATTAAATTTCATGGATAAGGATTGAAATAGTAATTTTAAAGGATGAATTTTGACTTTCAACCATATAAAATGTAGTAATTTAATCATTAAGAAGTTGATTTTAATCAAACATATTCTGTAAAATCTCAAGAAATATAATACCCTAGACATAAACTTCATGGAAATTAACTTTATAGGAATTATACTTCCCGTGTTCAATCAAACGAGCACTAAGTACCATCCTTGTACCTATATCATCTTTTCCAGTGCCAGGGTAACAATCATCTATAAATATATAAAGTAGATTAAGGATGCAATTAATGCCCAATAAATATGAGAAATTATTTCTTATTTTTTTGTTAATCTTTCATTACAAACTATATGTTCTAATATAGCTTAATGGTTAAAGACACTCTCATAATATAAGAAGTCTAGGGTTCAATCCCCCTTCTTAACAACTTTGTTTTACTCTTTTATCTTTCATTATTTTATTTATTTATATTAATTAGTTACTCAAATCATTATATCTTTCTATTTATCTATATATCTTCTACATATAAAATACAGTTTTTGTCCAATTAACAACTAGAATCTTACCATCTTGTTCTAGAAGGAACAAAGTCTTGTCAATTGTTCCTCGCCGGTATCCGTTGGAGAGAAGGAATTGTGCAAGTCTATCATACCAAGCACGGGGAGCTTGCTTAAGACCATACAGGGCCTTATCCAAAGCATACACATGAGAGGGAAATTTGACATCTTCAAAACCGGGGTGCTACTTCACATATACTTCCTCTTGAAGATATCCATTCAAGAATGCGGTCTTGACGTCCATTTGGTATAGTGTGAATCCCGTGTGTGCAGCATAGGCAATGAGAAGACGAATAGTTTCAATACGAGCTACTGGATCATAAGTCTCATCATAGTCTATCCCCTCTTGTTGATTGTATCCTTGAGCAACCAACCTTGCCTTGTTCCTTGTGACCACACCCGAGTCATCCAGCTTGTTCCTAACCACCCAGCGAGTGCCAATGGCATGCTTGTTATGGGGCAAGGGAGACGCCAAACTTTGTTCCTTTCAAACTGATGTAACTCTTCTTGCATAGCTACGATCTAGTCAGGTTCCTTCAATGCTTCCTTGATAGTCTTGGGTTCTACAAGAGAGATAAAAGCATGGAAAGCACAGAACAAGTTAAGTTTAAAGTGTAAACCTCTTTCAACAAAGGGAGTGTTGAGGATATCAGTGGAGTGAGCCTTTTGGATTCGAACACTCTTTGACACGTGAACGGACGGATCGTCATGTTGTGTCTCAGAGTCATCCGTCGAAGATGGAGGTAGAGAGACATCTTCGATTGGGATTGTTCCTTCAACATTACTCAGGGAATCATCAACGTTAACACCACCAGAAGTTCCGGAGGGAACAATGGTAATAGGTTCAGTGTTGTTGGGAGCCTCAACTGTTGTTGAATCATCAGTAGATGTGGAAGGAACATCTGTAGCTTGTGTAGAGCTAATGGGGTCATCATTGTTGTTAGAGGAATCATCGGGACTAGACGAATCTTGAGGAGACTTATGGTGACTACCAGCATTAGTACCACCGTTCCCACCATCTTTACCACCGTGAGGAGAAAAACCACCTCCTTCATTATCAGAGTCCTCTCTTTGCATTCTTGGGTAACTATCAACAGGGAACGTTGTCTCCAGCTCGCTACTTTTAAGTTTGGTGTTCTCATCAAAGGCAACATGGATGCTTTCCTCAATTTTGTGAGTGTTCTTGTTGTAGACTCTGTAATCCTTGCTTGCCTTGGCATATTCCAAAAAGATTCCTTCATCACTTCGTGGGTCAAACTTTCCTAAGTTATCCTTCCCTCTATTGTGAATGTAACACATGCATCCAAAAGCATGCAAGTGGGAGATATTAGGCTTGCGATCCCTTATTAGTTCATACGCAGTTTTATTCAATAGGGGACGCATCATGGCACGATTAAGGATATAGCATGCGGTGTTGATAGCTTCTGCCCAGAAAATCCTTGGAAGATTGCTTGCAATAAAAAGAGTTCTAGCCATGTCTTCCAAAGTCCTATTCTTCCGTTCCACAACGCCATTCTGCTGTGGTGTCCTAGGCGCGGAGAAATCATGCGAAACTTTACGTTTCTCACAGAAATTGAGAAACATAGAATTCTCAAACTCCGTTCCATGGTCGGATCTAATCGATTTCATCTTCTTACCCAAACTGGTTTCCACTCTCTTGATGAACGTCTCGAATGCGGAGAAGACTTCATCCTTTGAAGAAAGAAAAATTGTCCAAGGATATCTAGAATAATCATCGACAATTACGAAAACAGACTTGTTCCCTGCATGACTCCTTATCCTCATGGGACCACATATATCCATATGGATCAGTTCCAAAGGTTGAGAGGTCGTAACATCAGGCTTTAGTTTGAACGAGGAACGGGTATGTTTCCCTTTCACACATGCATCATATACGCCATGGAACTCAGATCTGACATTTGGGAGTCCACGAACATGTCCCTTTGCATGCAGTTTGTGAATCAATCAAAGATTTGCGTGTCCAAGACTTCTATGCCATAGTTCTGTCTCATCAGCTATAGATGCAAAGCATAGAACCTCCTTTGGCTTGAAATCTTTGTTAACAATGTAGACATCCATGAATCTGACTCCTCTAAGAATTATGTTCTTGGTTTCACGATCCTGGACATAGCAGTCTTGAGAAGTGAAGACTGTCTTGTTGTTCCCTTGGTTGCAAAGTTGTGCAACACTCAACAAACAGAAACCAAGTTCATGAACTAAACGTACATCTCTTACCATCATGCTGGAGTTTAGTTTAGTTTCGCCTGTTCCTATGATTTCCCTGCATCTCTTGTCTCCAAGGGCTACGCTCCCTCTGGAGTGTTTATGAAGTGAGGTGAGTTGATCTTCTTTTCCGATCATATGGCACGAACAAGCACTATCAATGTACCACTTCTCGTTCCCCCTCACTTCAATCTGCACAGAAAAAGTTAAGGTTTGGCGATCCAGGAAAGCTTAGCCTTACCTGGTCGAGACAAATAATGCAATTGTTTCCTAGGAAGAGCATGATCAATGACAATGGTTTTCTTCCTAGATCTAGCATGATTATGATTATGCACATGTGAATCATCATATAAGTCATTCAAGTTCACATTGTTACTCCTACTGTTCCTTCTCTTTGTGTGCTCTTCGGAGAACTTCTTTTTCTTTTCACAGTCTCTCTGTAAATGTCTATTGTCCCCACAATACCAACACAGCTTGAATTGATCCATTTGAACATACTTCATGATAGGCATAACACTCTTGCGTTGCTTAGCACGCTTTGGGCAAGGAACATTGGATTGCTTTCCTTGGGAGTGCTTGATGAAGATTTTATGAGCAGGTTGTCTAGTGTACCACAACTAGTTCTCATTCAACCCACTTTCAAGAACTTTCACACGTTTCTCAACATTGCGATTCTTCTCCCTAGCATCTTGTAGTTCCTTGTCTCTAGCTTCACGTAGTTCAAGAATGGATGGGTAATCTTCCTTTACTTTAGACCCTATGTACCCAATGCCATATCTAGCCTCGACAAACTGTATGTCTTCCTTTTCAGCTTTCTATTCCACCATCATGGAATGAATCTTGTGAACATAGGCTTTTATCTCGGACATCTGCACTTCAAGGTTAGTTTGACCAGCTACAACACTTGCATCATTATCATTAGAGACTTCATTCATTAACATAGAGACCTTCTCATTTCTTAACCTCTGAAGTTCCTCACGATTAGCATCACATGAAGAACAAGGAACAATTGAGCTACTAGCAGTTTTAGATATTTCTTCTTTTAAACTACTACACTCATCTTCAGAGTTGGCAAGTTCCTCTTATGTTTTTAAATTTTCAGCATATAGTTCCCTTATAAGAGCAATCAATGATTTGTTATCATAATTCATGAGAGAATTTAGAAAAGCTTCAGAATTTACCTCAAGTTCCTCAGAAGGAACAGTTGAATCACCAAGAGCCATGGCACACGTCTCACCACCCCATGCTTTAGGGTCTTGACCATCAGAATCATTCTCATCGCCCCAGATAGCAACGAAAGCCTTCTTGTCATTGTTCCCAGATGTTTTGCTTGGTTTCTTTTCCTTTGGGCAAGAGCTAGAATAATGACCCTTCTTGTTACAGTTGTAATAGGTGATATCTTTGATGTCGCGCTTGTCACCATGGTTCCCACCTTTGTTGTTTCTACCTTTGTAGTAGAGGGAACGCAATGACTCTAGTCAGTAAGACAACCTCAGGATCATCGGAGGCTTCATCGTCTTCTCGATCATTTTCAATCTTGTCTATAACTTTTTCAACCATTAAGGCAATTCCCTTGCCTTTGTCTGTCATTCTCCCAGCCTTTTCTTCATTATCATACTTTTGAATCTTGCTAAAGACCTCATGGAACGTCAGTTTGACGGTGTTGGGGTTTTCTTTTAGAATAGCCTTGTTCATAGCATGATGATGAGGTAGACCATCAATGATGATGAGGATCTTCTCATCAAGAAGGATCTCCTGATCACAAATGGAGTGAGCAATCAAGTTGGTTGTGATTGCTTCAAATCTGGCCTGGTAAGCATTCACTTCTTCATTCTCTTCCATCTTGAAATTGTAGAAGTCCTTTTTGGTTGTGAAATGATCAATTTCACGAAGATCTTTGCTTCCCATGTACATCTGTTCCAGTGCAAGCCACTTAGCATTTGCAGATTTACAAGATTGAAGTTTTTGCACATCTTGTTGATTTAGAGCATTGTTGATGATCATGGCCGCCTTGCAGTTCTTCTCCATGATTTGAAGATCTTATTGATCCCATTTCTTCATCTTTCTCTTTTTCTCAAGATCGGCAATCTCAAGATCTCTAAGAGAAATAATCAACCAGCATTGAAAGTCATGACTTTGGACCCACTTGATGAAGAGAGTCTTCTAGTGCTGATATTGACCAGCGAGCAACAAGGTAAGTCTTGAAGAGTTCAATCCAACTTCGACAGTGGTAACAGTCATCGTTACCTGAAAATCTATAAGTAACACACAATCTAGAACAAACTAGCTATGATACCAATTGTAGAATTGAGTGTGTTAGTACAAGGAACAATAGAACTGTTCCTTGGGCAGCGGAAAATAAAGACAGAAAACAGAGTAACAATAGCAACGTTCCTTAAAGAGGAAAACTCAATCAATCAACTAGTTGACTGAGAAAAAACCTCTACCTCTAGGTTCCCCTAGTAGGATATCAAATGTCTACTTGTGTTATTAATCCTGAAATTACAATCAAGTAAGTCTTATCTCAACCTAGTTCACTCCTAGATATCTAGACTTCTTGTGTAACGTTTCTAACAACACCTAAGACACCCAAAACCCTATCAAGTACTCGACTTACCAAAGCTTCGTACTTGCAAGTGTTTCTTTTCTTCTCTTCTTCTTCATCGAATGCTCAAGCTCTTGGAAATGCTATAGTCGTGTGTATCAAATGAATTTTTCAACTTTCTTTACTTATAATATGAGATATATTATTGATTTACCCTAATTTCAACTTTCCTAAATAATCTTTTACAATCTTTCCTAACAGCAAAATCTCCAACCAACTTCTTCCTTGCGGCCCAAGTTGATTCCAAAATATTTTTTTTCCAAATATAGAGGATTTGGCAAATTGCAAGACCAACAACACGCGCGTCTCATCGTTCCTTGGCGCTGTTCCCTTCGATTTTCCTCTTCACAAATGCGCATCTCTTTTCCCTGTTAGCTCTATCCCGTCATCCCCCCCCCCCCCTTTCCCCTCGCAATAGCCTATTCCCAACCCTGCTAGCAGTCCTTTGACCATCCCTCCCACCCCAACCCGCATGCCCTGATCGTCCCCGCGTTCCTTACGGTATGAGGAACATTGAAATGTTGTCGTCCTTCGAGCAACACATTGCTTATAGGATATGGCATCATCCAAGGGAGGCCCCTCGTCGTTTGAAGGATACATACGTCCCATCCATTTCGATTACTGGAGACCGTACCTTATTTTGAGGGGGAGGTGGTCGAGGGTATTTGGTGGCACAATGCGACACAGAGCGGGCTAATCGGACTCCACGTGTTTCAGTTTGGATCTGTGGACCCCGTCCTCATTTCTGTGTTTTGTGGAGAGGTGGCAACCAGAGACCAACAACTCCCATTTTCCATAGGGCGAGATTACGATCACGCTCCATGACATCGACAGGATCATGGGGCTGCCTATCGAGGGATATGCCGTCAGTGCAGTACTAGATGAGGGACCGTTAATCACTTTAAAGGAGGAGGTGTTTGACTACGAGGCACATGACGTGAGGAAGTGGGTTAAGAGTGCCGTGGTATAATCACTTTTTGCGGGACTTGGGTTGCATGATTTTGGATGGAGACAACCCCATGACTTGTGCAGCAAGGTATATATTCCATGTCTTGGGGTCCAGCTTGTTCGTGAACAAGTCAACGAACAAGCTGAGGTGTCAGTTGTTGCCGTTGTGCATGGATCACGAGCGTACCCAGCGAACGACATGGGGAGTTGAAGTTCTCACCAACCTGTACATGAACCTAGGTGAGGCTTCACATGGGAAGTCCAAGGGCATAGCCGGTTGTTGTTTGCTACTCCAAGTAAAATGTCGCTGATCTTTTAATTTTTTTAAAATACCGAACTTCAAATTTACCAATTAAAATAGATTACAAATTTCTTTTGTAGTCAATTGCAGTTGAGGATATGGGCCTATTTCCCGAGGTTTCTCGGAAACCCGCATTCCGATGTTAGGAGAGCCGATGATGAGCGACGAGCGGCATGGTATTGGGTCATGCGCCCCCCTCCATAGGATGCATCTCGGATTATGAGTTACCGCCACGTCCTCGACGAGTATCGGCGTGAGGATGTAAGTACATGATTCTATTATATTTTGTGATTATCATATAATGGTTACTCGTAACATTTTTTTGCTTGTAGGTGCGGTGGATGTCACACAGCCACCTGGATTTCCAGTCACAGTACAGAACTTCTACATACCGATGCACGCTCAGGTTCTAGAAGATTGTAGAGTCGTACATGCCTGACCGTGTAGTATGCTACTTTGGACGCACCCAGAGCAAGCCGCTCGACCCAATACCACCGAGGGAAGCTATATGCCATGAAAGCCTAAAAGGGAGGGATGCCTTAAAGCTACTATTTGATGCCCACATGGACGGTTGGGATCGCTTGGATGAGCATCTTTGTGCTGAGATCCTAGCTAGCCCGCTGGCTGTTGATGATTATGATATGGATGAGGAGTATCTATATTGGTTCCTTCCCTTTTCACATCTATATGTCAAACACAACGCCAACGAGCAACCTCGTTCCAAACGCCATGCTATTCCGGCTTTGGACGCATCTCGGGTATGTTTCACGATAATATCTATCATATTATGTATTTGTAATATCCTTATGTAATTTATTTGATTTAACATTATATGATTGAAAGACAACGGTTGACCATGGTGAGGGCGCATGTCCGGGAGGTGGCGGGATGGAGGACTGCTAGAGGCTTTCAGACATTATTGATGTCGACGAGATTCTGGTTGCTGATCCACCGATACGGGCGTCACAATGACAGTCCCATAGCCAAATTGAGAGGGGTGAGTCATCTAGTTAAGCCGCCCCATGTCCAAGTTTACCATCTATATATGAGAGGGGTTCATCATCCAGGTCGGCGGCTGAGCATGAGTATCGGCGTGAGGATGTAAGTACATCAACAGCCAGGGGTTCATCATCCAAGTAGGATGCATCTCGGATTAGGAGTTACCGCCACGTCCTCGACGAGTATCGGCGTGAGGATGTAAGTACATGATTCTATTATATTTTGTGATTATCATATAATGGTTACTCGTAACATTTTTTTGCTTGTAGGTGCGGTGGATGTCACACAGCCACCTGGATTTCCAATCACAGTACAGAACTTCTACATACCGATGCACGCTCAGGTTCTAGAAGATTGTAGAGTCGTACATGCCTGACCGTGTAGTACGCTACTTTGGACGCACCCAGAGCAAGCCGCTCGACCCAATACCACCGAGGGAAGCTATATGCCATGAAAGCCTAAAAGGGAGGGATGCCTAAAAGCTACTATTTGATGCCCACAGGGACGGTTGGGATCGCTTGGATGAGCATCTTTGTGATGAGATCCTAGCTAGCCCGCTGGCTGTTGATGATTATGATATGGATGAGGAGTATCTATATTGGTTCCTTCCCTTTTCACATCTATATGTCAAACACAACGCCAACGAGCAACCTCGTTCCAAATGCCATGCTATTCCGGCTTTGGATGCATCTCGGGTATGTTTCACGATAATATCTATCATATTATGTATTTGTAATATCCTTATGTAATTTATTTGATTTAACATTATATGATTGAAAGACAACGGTTGACCATGGTGAGGGCGCATGTCCGGGAGGTGGCGGGATGGAGGACTGCTAGAGGCTTTCAGACATTATTGATGTCGACGAGATTCCGGTTGCTGATCCACCGATATGGGCGTCACAACGACAGTCCCATAGCCAAATTGAGAGGGGTGAGTCATCTAGTTAAGCCGCCCCATGTCCAAGTTTACCATCTATATATGAGAGGGGTTCATCATCCAGGTCGGCGGCTGAGCATGAAGCAACTGAGCGGGAAGCTTATGATCGGGTAGTGACGAAGCGTCTTCAGGCTAGGTTGGATTCTGATAGCGATGATGATTAGGCCGCCCTCTGTATCGATTGTTTTTTGCGTTTTATTCTGTGGATACTATTATCTCTTTTGTACAGACATTTCATATTCTATTTGTTCCTACTCGTCTTTTATTATCATCAAACTTCCTTTTGTTTTGTCGTTGTTGTTCATACTCCTATTTTTAAGTAATCTTATTATCATCAATACCTTAGGGTTTATGGTTAGGGTTTAGGGTTAGGGTTTTAGGGTCTCGATTTTCTCACAATACATTATGGAGTTTAAAGCCTTAAGTGCCACTACATGGCATATACATTAGGGTTTAGGGTCTATAACATTTTAACGCTTCATTATAGTGTTTTATTCCTTAAGCGCCACTACATGGCAATCACATTAGGATTTAGGGTTTAGAGTGTTAGACACTATTATATGGCGTTTTGAAGCTTATGCGCCATTATGTGGCGGTTCACCTGGTGTGAGAGGGTTTTATTTCAGGTTTTTTTAAAGTTTAGGGCTTAGGGTTTCATAAATTACTGTATAAGGTTGGAGATTTGTGCATTTAATCTTCATGAATATCAAAGATTTGTGGCCAATGAGTTCACAAATATCAAACCTTATACTATAATCTATGAAACCCTAAACCCCAACCTAAAAAACCTATACCCTAAGCCCTACTAAACCCCAACTAAAACCATCTCATGCCATGAAAATGCCACTATATGGCGCTTAAGAGGTTATGCACCACTATATGGCATTTAACCTAATGTGAGAAGGTTTAGGGTTGGGGTTTTTTAGGATTTAGGATTTCATAGATTATAGTATAAGGTTTGATATTTGTGAGCTTAGTCTTGATGAATAACACTCAATAACTATATATGGTCCTAATGTTTAGTTCCACCCATTTCGTACTGAACTCTACAATAGCTTTCCTTAAATGCCCCTTGAAGTTCCACAAAGGATGAACCCTTCTAACATTATATGCTCTTGCTTTGTATCTTCAAAATTTTCGGACAGTTGGATTTACAACAATACCTGTCCAAGGCCATACAAACAACTCATCTTGATTGAAAACATAATTACAAAATAGCAGGGCCATATATACATATTGAACATATTTTCTTCAACCAAAATTCACAAATCTCAAATCTCAAACCTTAAACAATAATATATGAAACCCCAAACCCTAAAAACCCCAACTTAAACCCTTTCATACCAGCTAAAATGCCACAAAATGGCGGTTTTAGCTGGGTGAGTGAGTTTTAGTTAGGGGTTTTTTGGGTTTAGGGTTTTTGGGTTTAGGGTTTCATAGACTATAGTATAAGGTTTGAGATCTTGATGAATAACACCCAATAATTATATATGGCCCTAATGTTTAATCCATCCTCAACTCTCCAACAACTTACCCTAAATGCCCCTTGAAGTTTCATAAAGGAGAAACCTTTCTAACATTATGTTCTTTTGTTGTGTACCCTAAACCCTAAATTTCGATCACTTTCTCCCTCATATCTTCCATATTTTAAGACAGTTGGATTTACATCAATACTTGTCCAAGGAAATACAAACAATTTATCTTGATTTAAAATATAATACAAAACATTGGGGCCACATATACATATTTAATATATTTTCTTCAACGAAAATACACAAATCTCATACCTTAAATAGTAATCTATGACACCCTAAACCCTAACCCTACTAAATCCCAACAAAAACCCTCTCACACCAGTAAAATGCCACTATATGGCATTTAAAACGTTATGCACCACTATATGGCGTTTACCCCACAACTCTAAACCCTAAATACCCCAAACCCTAAAACCCAAAAACCCTTTAAAACTCCACATTGTAGCGTTTACACAATGCACAAACCATGCAACTTTATTGCACAGATTGTGCCACTCTAATGAGTTCTGTATGTTACGAATCTACTGCACGGTCCGTGCACCTAATTGCATGGACCGTGCAATAGCTTCTGTAACATACAAAACTACAGAACTAACTGCATGGTCCATGCAGTTAGAAGCATAGTCTGTGCTTTAAGTTCTGCATGTTACAGAGCTTAGTGCATAGTGGATTTTATGTTATTTTTTGGACACAATTGAATATATCAAAGTCCTTCCTTTCATATTCTGCTAATTGATATTACAAAGTGGAAAAGGAGTGGATTGACATTCATCAAATATATCCAAGCTCCCTCCCAAAACTACAAAACCACCCCGGGATGACCATCATTCTTCCTCTTCTTTTGATCATCCTTCTTCCTCTTCTTTTCCTCATCCTTCTTCTTTTGGTCCTTCTTCTTCTTTTGCTCCTCCTGCTTGTGCTCCAACCAAGTGGGGTCCCTCTCGGTCGAGTCCTTCTTCTTCTTCTTAGGTCTCCTCTTTTGGATCTCTCCGCATGGGGGCTATTCCAAAGTAAAAGTGCTCGGATGATGGTAGTCATCATACCTTATCGTGAGGCTGAACAACAGCTGCCCGAGCATTTCACCGTCTATAAACTCACGATACATATTGTGCATTAGGACAACTTGTCCCGAAATGTGCGTATCATCATCACGTCCTAGATCTTCAGAGCACACTCCTTCCCACTTTACTTGTTTTCAAAATATATGGATTTCATTTGGCAACATAGGGATACCAGCCTGTACGTATCTCTTGATCGTGTGTGGGCAAGGCAACCCTAGCGAGGATCTCCACCATACATCGCGACATTCTTCATCAAGTATATTTCCCTCCATTGCCAAATAGCTTGTTTGTATAGTAATCTTATGTACTCGTCCGATATCTTGTACTCAAGGCGACTAAGCAAAACCTTCACCCATTGGGGCCCATCCTTTATGACACTAGCCAACTTAAAAGTACTCTGCTCCATAGAACCCCTAATTACACGTACCTAATCATCGATCAATATAACTTCATATTATATTCCTCATAGGCACAAAGTAGTAGAAATGAAAAAAAATACAACGACCCCATTGCATGTACCTATTCAGTGAACATATTGTCGATTTGTACCACGATCGTGCCGAACCCTCTAACAAATGATTTTAGGGTGTCCTTGAGCATAGCGTGCTGAGACTCGACCCTGACAAAAAATAGGCATGTTATACTTCATAAACATTTATACGTATCTAAAGGGGAAATTTGTTATATAACTTACCTGTTTGATGATATTGTGGCGAAATGGAGAATATTATCGCACCATGCACATACTAGCTTCTTCTTGTGCTCTTTAAGCCAAACTTTGATGAGTGCCAACCACTTATCAACAAGGAGCTTCAAGGCCCGGTGATTAGGGCCTGGGCCGAGCCATGGCCCAAGCCATCACCACCCTAGTCCACCGTGCCCTCACGAGTCAAGGCATCGAAGAGCCGCCGGCCTTTGGGCCACACCTACTCTTGTGCCTCACCTTGGAGTAACCGAGACGCCGATGCCTCAATGCCACGACAATCAAGCATCTGATGCTTTGACTCCAAGGCATTCAAGCGTGCGTCCTTATCCAAGCCTTTATGGCTTTTATCCCTCTTTCCCTTTTATCAATTAATTCATGTAATTGCCTTTCCAATTTGGGACGTGTGGACCCATTTGCAAATGGGCTAATAGTCCCCCTCAAAACCCTAGACTATTTAAGCCTTTCTTGGATTCCCTTGTTCACTTGTTGAAGAATATAGAATTGGAACATTACCTTGGGTTAGATGAATTCTCCCCTAAGGTCTCCAATTATTTCTATAAACTCAAGCATTCAATCTCTTCTCTTTCTCAATCCTTCACGTTTTCATATCTAAATCACTCAACAAGTCTAGATCCAAGCTCTCTTCGGCCAAGGAACCTCCAAGGGAGGCTCCCTTGGCTCCCCTTTGCCGGCACCGCCACAAACCCTAACTTTAGCCGGCCACTCGTCCACCCGCGGTCACTCACGGCCAGTCTCCCCCTTTTTCTGGCGTTCCCCCTCTTGGCTGCCTCCTTGAGCCCCCAAGGGCCTTAGGAGACCATCCAACCAGAAGGAGAAGGGAGTCTTCAGTTGGCGTAGTCATGATCGAGCTTCTTGGGAAGGAAGGCCTCACCTTGGAGGTTTGATTCTCATCAATTGGTATCAAGAGCCAAAGACTAAGCTAAGCCCTCTTTCTTCTCTTTATTTTCAGTTTTTCTTATGCTTAGCTTCCTTTTGTTTGCATGATGACTTGGTGTTTATGTTCATGTTGCTTCTTCTTCTTGTTTGCTTGAGTTTTCTTCTTGTTCCATGGTGTTTTTGTGTTCAGTTTTTTCCCTTCCTTGCATGATTTTTCTTCTTCTTTGCATGATGAAATTGTGTTGAGATTAGTTGATCTTTATTTCACTCCCAAAATCGCACCCAAAAACAACAACAAAAAACCGTTTCCGCCGCCCACCACCACCGCCCTGTCGCCTTTTCTCCGTCCACCACCACCGTACTGCCACCACACATTCCCCCCATGTCCAATGTTGTACCCATGCCCTTGCTTGCTCCAATTTGAATCTCCCACCACTTACATGTGCCTTGTCCTTTGGGAGGGACCACACCCACCTTCCTCCTTGTCCTTTTTGGCTCCTTTAGCCTATTTTCGGTAAAGGACAATTTGTACCTTTGGCTGCTTGGTTAGTGGGAGGAAAGCAAGGAAGCTTCCTTAGTGGGTCTTCCAAAAAGAGGTGGAATCATTTGTGGCAAAAGGACACCTTCCTTTTTTTCTTTTCTCTAGCCTTGTCCCACCCCAAAAAAAGGACCTTGGCAAGTCAAAATAAAACACTATCCCTTGTTGCCACCCCTTATCAAAAGAAACCAAAATTATTGTGGCTCCACCTTCTTTCCAAGACACAAAGTTTTACATTTCGGCCTTGCCTTCCTTTAAATTAGAAAAAGCCTAACAAAATTCAAGAGGTCAAGAAAAAGGCAACAAGACCCGAATTCAAAAACAAAAACAAAGGGAAGGGAAGGTCAAGATTCTTTTATTCTATCTCTTCGGTTAGGCCACAACCCTTGGTGGGCTCTCCCACCCTCACTTGGCAACTTGGGCCACTAAGCCCTTCCCCCCATGTTTCTCTAGTCCTTTTCTATGACTACTCCCCTCTTTTATGGTCCATAGGGTGGCCGAATTGCTACTTCCACTAGGCTTGTCATCCTAAGTGTCACATTGGACTTTCCTACTTAGCCTAAAAGATACAATTTGGCATGGGTTGAAAGTGCCTCGGTTCCATTCCAAAGTCTCAAGAAACATGCAACTCTCCACCTTGCCACTTCTTGTTTGAGCCTTTGCCTTTGTGTGTGGTTGTTGTCTTAGGCATCATTTCGTTTTCTTCTTTCTTAAGTATAATTACTTGTTGCCTTTGAATTTGTTACTTGGTTTGCTTTGTGGCCTCTTGTAGGTGAGTCCACCAATGGAGGATCCCATGGATGCCGGCAATAGGAGCCCTCGGAGCTCCACGCCAACACTCTCACCCGAGTCATTTGCGGTTGGGCTTACCGAGGAAAGCCGAGCCAAGGAGGGTGCCGCCGAGGCCTTGCACGCGGCCCACACCGAATTGGCTGCGCTCCGCCGCGAGAAGGAGGCCGCTGACGCGCGCATGGCCGCCCTCGAGCTTAGCTTGGCCAGCCGACCCTCAAGCAACGGCGCCGACCGTGGTGCCGCACCAGCCCGCGCTCATCTACACCGGCGCATCATCCCATGGCCCGGCTGATCCCCCCCATGATCACACGGCGCAAGCTTGGGGAAAGGGGCCTATGCATCCTTCACCGCCTTCCGATGCCCGGGCCTTTGCCGAGCGCTTGCCAGCGCCCCGGGAGCCGAGCTACTACGGCCACCAATCGGCGCGTGCCGACTCACGAGGCCATCACGATGCTCGGCCGCTGCCGGGCCGGCATCCCCACTACTCCACAACCCCCTTTGATGGTGAGCCATATCCACGCGCCGCCCGGGCCCCCGCCGGTGATGACATACTGAACCCCCGGTATGGTTACGGCAATTTCGAGGGCTTTGATGAAGGAGATGAAGCGTTTGGCGCCCATGAGGAAGATGACGTGTTTGATGAAGTCTTCCATGAGCCATATTAGGATGACCCCTTGGCCGACTTGCTCCCTCGTCCTCATGGCCGAGGCCGTGCCCACCGCCGGCGCCCTTTGGATTGCCGCGACCCACAATGGCTCCCTTCACCGCCGACTGATTTCCAAGGCCGTGGGCAAGCGGCCTGCTAATTCCATGACCGCCGTGAACCGGCTGGGCCCATACAACACTTTGGCCAACGTCGAGAGATCAAGGTCCGCATCGAGCCATTTGAGGGGGAATACGACGCGGCCAAATTCCTTGATTTGAAGCAAGCCACGGAGTATGCCCTCAATCATTGCCAATATGAAGATCATGAGCAGGTTGAGATTGCCACGCTCCAATTCACCGGCCATGCCCGCGCTTGGTGGTTCCGCTTCACCACCGAGAGAGAGAGGTGCCGCTTACCGCCGGTCGTGGCTTGGAACCAACTCATCTATGCCATGACTAAGCAGTATGTGCCAGAGGACTACCTTGAGCACATGCGCCTCCAAATTGACCTAGCCCAACAAGGCGCCCGCACGCCGCTGGAGTACTTTGCCGAGCTCGAGGAGCTTATCCACAAGGCCGGCGTGTCCACCACCCCCGCCTTTCTCCGCACTATGTTCCTCCGCGGCCTCGATGTGGAAATTCGTGAGCCGTTGATCCTACTCCCCATCCGGGACATCAACACCCTCACCCACACGGCCATGGAGATCTACAATCAACTCCAAAGGAAGAAGAAGGCCGCTTGGGCCCGTTCACAGCCTCCTCGGTTCTCCACCGCTCTGAGCCCCTCCTTCGGCCCTCCCCCGGCCAGCCGCGCCGCCCCGCAGCCACGGTTGTGCCCACTGGCACCGCGCGCCTTGTTCCCGCTCCGAGAGGCCCCACGCCCGGCACGCACCCTCAAGCCCCTCCCACGGACAAGTCAAGTGATAGGGCTTGCTTCAAGTGCGGAGGCCTCGGGCACTACCAACGGGATTTCCCAAACAACAAGTGCATCTTGTTTTCATCCCAAGGAGGCTACGAGTCCTTTGAGGATGAAGAGGATGACCTGACTGAGGATGAGTTTGAGGATACTGAGGAGGCCGCCTATGAGCCTTTTGATTGTGCCCCCTTTGAGCTTGAAGTCGGCACCCCTCTTAGCCTCGTGGTCCGCCACGTGCTTTCGTCTCGGGAGGTTGACATCCGAGATCAAATAGAGAATCTCTTCCACAAGAGATGTCTCATGGGCTCCGCATCCTTGAGCGTGATTGTTGAAGAAGGCTCCTGCACCAACATCGTCAATGAGCAGGTGGTCAAGCATTTCAACCTCCCCATCACCCCGCATCCTCAACCATATAGCCTTCAATGGCATAGAAGGTAAAGGTGATGTAGTATCAAGACAATGCTACATCACCTTCTCTATTGGGCATTATGTTGATAAAATTCTTTGTGATGTTATTTCTATGGATGCTACTCACCTTTTGCTAGGTAGGCCTTGGCAATTTGACCGACGGGTGATACAAGATGGCTTCCTCAACACCTTTGTGTTTGTCCATGGCGGGAAGCGCATCACCCTTTTGCCCATGTCCCCCCGGGAAATCCTTGAAGATCAAGTTGAGCGCAACCACCTAAAGGCCTTGGAAGACTCCACGGCCACGGCGCCGTAACCCATGTATGGGAACCCCGACCCCGCTCGCGCGTTGGCCCCTCAACGCCAAGGCAAGGGTGAGCGCGCGGCCAACTCCACCGATGCGCTCACCAACGGCCCGACAGCCGCCTACCCATACGCGGCACCCGGGTCGTCGGCGACTATGGCGACCTCCGCCTCGGCACCACAACGCCCGGGCAAGGGTGGCCGCGTAGCCCCCGGTGCTTAGCCACCGCTTGGCGTGGCCACCACCGGCACGGCCTCCGCCACCCCCAATGCGGCGCCCGTGTCGGCGGCACCTCCCGCAGCCGCGCGCCGTAGCCCGGCAACCCTCTAAGGGCGGTGTGAGCCCCGCCTTCTCTTGGCCCGCCAATGCCACCTCACGCCGGTGCTTCAAGGTTGCCGGCCTTGTTTCTTCTTGGTGCCCCGCCGTTGCCTCGCCGCAAAGGAGGATGGCTCCTCTTTGTCGTCTTGTATCTTGGCCTTATTGACGGATTTTGTCGACGTTACGCCGGCCGAGCTTCCGGTTGGGCTGCCCTCGGTGCGCGGGATTGAGCATCAAATTGACTTGGTGTTGGGCGCTTCCCTTCCCAATCGGGCTGCCTACCGAGCTAGCCCCGAGGAGACCGCCGAGCTTTAAAAGCAAGTCTAGGAGCTCATGGATAAAGGCCATGTCCGGGAGAGTCTTAGCCATTGCGCGGTCTTGGTGCTCCTTGTGCCCAAGAAGGATGGTTCTTGGAGGATGTGTGTGGATTGCCGAGCCATTAACCAAATCACCGTCAAGTACCGCCACCCCATTCCGAGGCTTGATGATATGCTTGATGAATTTCATGGTTCCATCTTCTTCTCTAAGGTGGATCTCAAGAGTGGTTATCATCAAATCCGCATGAGAGAGGGTGATGAGTGGAAGACCGCTTTTAAGACCAAATATGGTTTATATGAGTGGCTAGTCATGCCATTTGGGCTCACCAACGCCCCTAGCACCTTCATGCGCCTCATGAACCATGTCTTGAGGGCCTACTTGGGCAAGTTCATGGTGGTCTACTTCGATGACATCCTCATCTATAGCAAGACCTTGGAGGATCACACGGCACACTTGCGGGCTATTTTTGAGTGCCTACACAAGAAGCTTTACTCCAACCTTGCCAAGTGCACATTTTATGCCCCCTCCACCACTTTCCTTGGCTACGTGGTGGGCAAAGATGGGATGCACGTTGATGATGAGAAGGTGCGCGCAATCAAGGAATGGCCACGCCCCACCACCGCCACCATGGTGAGATCTTTCCTCGGCCTTGCGGGCTTCTATAGGCGCTTCGTCCGCGACTTTAGCACCATTGCAGCCCCTTTGCATGAGTTTACCAAACAAGGTGCCGAGGTTGATTGGAAGGAGAAGCATGAAGCCGCCTTCACCTTGCTTAAGGAGCGCCTATGCAATGCCCCACTTCTTCAACTCCCCGACTTCTCTAAAGTCTTTGAAGTAGAGTGTGATGCCTCCAACATTGGCATTGGAGGAGTGCTTCTCCAAGACCGCCTCCACATTGCTTACTTTAGTGAGAAACTCTCCGGCGCCTCCCTCAACTACCCCACGTACGACTAGGAACTCTAGGCCTTGATCCGGGTGCTCAAAACTTGACAACATTATTTGTGGCCAAAGGAGTTCATCATTCACTCGGATCATGAGACTCTTGCTTACTTGAAGAGTCAAGCTTGAAATACCCCAAATAAGTCGATAATGGCAATTTGGTAATTTAATTAAAGGATTTGGTTAAAAGGGGGAAAATGGGAATTGTGGATCAAATTTCCCTAAGGAGCCGGTTGTCTTCCTCACGTGAAAATCACTCCTGATTTCTTCCTCCTATGCACTGTAGCATCATCTTCCTCATGAGCCCACCTGTGCCCAGCATCTCCTCCCTCTTATGTCCTCTTCCCTGAGCCAACCGAGCCAGCTTCTCCTCCGCGGCGTCGTCCTCCCTGCCGCTGGTTCGTGTTTGCTGCTCGTCGTGCTGCGGTCTCCGGCGTCAGGATCTTCCCGTCGTCGTGCTGTTGTCTGCGCTGGTGGTCGTTTCCGGCGTGGTTTCGGGGTCAGAAGCTTTCCGACGAGGCTAACGAGAGGTAAGAGGAGTGGGTTGTGTTGTTGTTGTTCGGCTAGGGTTCGAAATCTTTGCTGAAATTTTATATGTTCGAAATGATATTGTGAGGATCGAATTGATGTTGATTGTTCTTATGGACAGCTGAATTGGACTGAAATTAGTGGGGCTGTGCAGCAAATTGATAATTCGTGAGCTTTTGGGCTGAATTTGTGTGTGTAGTGCTGAAATTTTGGAAGGTATTGATTTAGGGTTTGGATTTGGGGGTTTTCTCTAGTTGTGGTTTGGTTTGATTTAACGCCCGGGTTTTGCTCGGATTGATTTCGCAGGTTCGTCCGGATTGATTGGAGATCTCTGAGGTCGTTGTGGTTCGACTTGAGGCAAGAGGATCCTTGCTAACTTATATATTTTTATAAATTGATTTATGCTTAATTTATTTCATAATTAAGTTTATCGTTGCTTGGTTGAATATGGGTATGTGTGCGTGATAGTAAGTGTCTGGTATCGTGATTGATTAAATGTGGACGTGGTAGTCAATTGTGACTAAATATGATTGATTGTTGTAAATAGTGTTGTTGGATTAAATGGGTGTGTGTGTTGAATGTGTGTGTGTATGTTGGATTGAATGGGTGTGTGTGTTGAATGTGTGCGTGTGTGTGTTGGATTGAATGTGTGTGTGTGTGTGGGATCGTGTGTGTGTGTTGGATTGAATGTGTATGTGTGTGTGTTGGATCGTGTGTGTGTGTTGGATTGAATGTGTGTATGTGTGTGTTGGATTGTGTGTGTGTATGTGAAAATGTGTTAATAGTGGTCGTGTGTAATAATTGATTGGTTGTCGGTGTGGTGGTTGGATTGTTGTTGATTGGAGGTCGATGGGCCAAGGGTTGGAATGGATTTCACCCAACCGCGCAGGGTATACAAGGTATACGCCTACGTCATTAAGGGCCAAGGATTTGAAAGGGATTTCACCAAACCGCATAGGGTATACAAGGTATATGCCTACGTCGTTAAGGGCCGAAGGTAGGAATGGATTCCACCAAACCGCGTAGGGTTTACGCCTACGTCGTTAAGGGCCAAGGGTTGAAATGGAATTGGAGGTCGAAGGGCCAGGTGATGATATACTCACCAAACCGCGCAGGGTATACAAGGTATACGCCTACGTCGTTAAGGGCCAAGGGTTGGAATGGATTGGAGGTTGAATTGGAGATTGGTTTGGAGTTGTGTTTGAGTTGTTTGTGTTTGATGAGTTGAGTTACTTGGTTGAATTGGTTGGATTGTGTGACTGTTATTTGTACCTTACTTGGTTGAATTGGTCGGATTATGTGACTTATGTGTACCTTATTGGTTGTGTGTTGAATAGTGAGGGTATACTTGATTATTGATTGTGTGTATATTGGTTGTATGTTGAATAGTGGTTGTGATTATGAATTTTGTGTGTTATAGTGATTGATTGTAACTGGTCAAGGTTGTGAATTTCTGTTGGTATGGTTATTGTTGGTAGCTGGTGGATTATGAATGTTGGTTGTGTTGTTTGAGTGTATAGATTGGGTTCCCATCTTGAGGTGTGGGCCAATACGAGTTGAGTTTGAGGTATGAGTTGCAGTCGAGGTTGACGAACCGGCGGCACCAGAAGGGTGGCTGGCCTGGATCGTTGTTTTGGTTATGATTGTATTATGTGATGTTTATCTCGTTGATGCCTATGTGTTTGTTGTTGTGAAGGTTAATTTGTTGTGTTAGTGTAGTAGTGAGTTCTGTATTATTGGTTAGCTTTGGTTGTAAGTCAATAGTAAGAGATGGGTATGTGCTTAGGGTTATTGATTGAGGTATTAGTAATAGAGAGAAGGATGGATTGGACGTGTCAGTGAAGTTGGATTGGATCGTTTTATTCGTTTATGCTTGTGATGAGTTTGAGGATGGATTGATTGAGGTTAGTATAGTGAAGAGTTGGATAAGGATGTGATAGTGTGTGTATATGTTTTGACGTGTGGTTGGAATTGGTTGGTTGATATGATTAAGTATAGTTATGATATTATATATTGTGTGGCGTGTTGTCGTTGTTGTGAGTTGATTGGTGATATATGTATGTGTTTTGAACTGTTTTGGCTTGAGGAATCTTGCCATAGTCTTTCAAAAGATTGACCAACCTCGGTTTACGTGCCATGGTTGGCTGGGGTATCGGGTCCCCCAGTCAATCAGGCTTTGCAGATTTAGTGCCAGCAAGGAGGATCCTGATCACCGTCGGTTTTGGAGTCGAGAACTCTACTTTTGGTTTGAGACTTTGACTTGATTGAACGTTTTGGTTTTGGACCTTGTATGGGTCGAACTTGTTGTATTGGTTTTTGGTTTGTAAAGTGTTGTATTTTCGGTATGTTAAGTTTGATTGTGGTCACAAACTCTGGACAAGTTTACAGGCTGTACAGGTTTTTCCGCTGTGCTGCTTTTGGTATATATTATGTATGGGATATGTTTTGCAAATTTTTATTTCACCCGCCTTATAGTCCTTCGGGACTATGGCACTGTAGCACCTCTGGCCTGGGGTGTTACAAAAGTTGTTATCAGAGCTTTCTTTTCAAAAAAATGTGTTCTTTCCGAGTTTTCAACTTGAGAATTTTTATACGTTGTTGTTATGAACGATCAGGTGATCAGGAATCCTTGCTGTCAACCTGTAGTGAGTTGCGTTGGTAAGTGTTGTTTGCGATGTTTTATGCTAATGTTTTATATGTGACGTTGAGTATTGATGATTAATTTCATATGTGATGTTTAATGTTGTTAAGTAAATTTTATGGTGCGTTCCCTGGTAAGTGGGACGTGCTAGAGATTTAAAAGGTATGAGTATGGTAGAGGATGAGGCCGTTGAGCTTATCGTCGAGAGGTTGATGCAGGTAGTTTAGTAGTGATGATTCGGTATGAATTTGTTGTGTGCTGCTGTTATTGTTAAGGTTGAACATGACAGATTAAGCGCATTCAGATATGGTTGTGTTCCGAGGTGGAATCTCGAAGGCGAGGCTCAGCTGTACGATCAGTGAGCAGTATGTTGATGAGTGATTGATTGTAGAGACTACTACAGATGATTTTGATTAGACTGTTGATATTGGGAGTAGTAAGAAACAGAGAACCCGATCTGTATCTGAAAGTGGGATTTTACGACTATGGATTTGGCTGAGCTGAGGAACAGAGTGTGACTGTGACTACAGAAAGATGACAGTTACCGTAACAACAGATTAGGGTTTAATGCATGTGTTGAGTCATGATCCTAGAGACTCAGGTAGAATTATTAGTGCAATGACAGCTGCTAGGCTGCTAAGTCAAGGCTCTACGGGATATGTGTGTTATGCTTTAGAGGATAGAAAGGATGAGGTGAGAATAGACGACATTCCCCTCGTTTGCGAGTATTCGGATGTGTTTCCGGAGAAACTGGTGGGTTTAGCGCCAAGTCGTGATGTTGATTTTACCATTGAGTTAGAGCCGAGAACTGCACCGATTTCTCGAGCTCCTTATCGCATGGCACCAGTAGAAGTGATAGAATTAAGGAAACAGTTAGAAGAACTCGTTGAGTCAGGTTTTATTAGACCAAGTGTATCTCCTTGGGGCGTACCCGTATTGTTTGTTAAGAAGAAAGATGGTTTTCTTCGTTTATGTATTGATTACACGGAATTGAATTTGAGACAGAGATGGTGGCTAGAGTTGATTAAGGATTACGATATAGACACATGCTATCATCCAGGAAAGGCCAATGTAGTGGCAGATGCCTTGAGTAGAAAGTTAACTCCAGAACTTAGAGTTGCTTGTTTAACAGTTCAGCCAGAGTTACGACAAGAGTTTGTAAGAGGTGAAATTGAGATTTGGTGTGAGAAGGAACAGATGATGCTGAATGTGATGGAAATTCAATCGATGTTAGTAGAGTCGATCAGGGAGAAGCAATCTCAGGACCCTGTGTTGAGTAAGTTGTGTAGTGAGGTCGCTCAAGGAAAAGCACCTGGATTTCTCGTTCATGAGGATGGGATATTACGATTCCAGAATCGGTTATGCGATGCAGTTATCCGCACCTGTTTGACTCTAGTTTCGAGGACGAAACTATTATAAGGGGGGAGAATGAAATACCCCAAATAAACCGATAATGGCAATTTGATAATTTAATTAAAGGATTTGGTTAAAAGGGGGAAAATGGGAATTGGGGATTAAATTTCCCTAAGGAGCCGGTTGTCTTCCTCACGTGAAAATCACTCCCGATTTCTTCCTCCTATGCACTGTAGCATCATCTTCCTCACGAGCCCACTTGTGCCCAGCATCTCCTCCCTCTTCTGTCCTCTTCCCTGAGCCAACCGAGCCAGCTTCTCCTCCGCGGTGTTGTCCTCCCTGCCGCTGGTTCGTGTTCGCTGCTCGTCGTGCTGCGGTCTCCGGCGTCAGGATCTTCCCGTCGTCGTGCTGTTGTCTGCGCTGGTGGTCGTTTCCGGCGTAGTTTCGGCGTCAGAAGCTTTCCGGCGAGGCTAACGAGAGGTAAGAGGAGTGGGTTGTGTTGTTGTTGTTCGCCTAGGGTTCGAAACTTTGCTGAAATTTTATATGTTCGAAATGATATTGTGAGGATCGAATTGATGTTGATTGTTCTTATGGACAGCTGAATTGGACTGAAATCAGTGGGGCTGTGCAGCAAATTGATAATTCGTGAGCTTTTGGGCTGAATTTGTGTGTGTAGTGCTGAAATTTTGGAAGGTATTGATTTAGGGTTTGGATTTGGGGGTTTTCTCTAGTTGTGGTTTGGTTTGATTTAACGCCCGGGTTTTGCTCGGATTGATTTCGCAGGTTCGTTCGGATTGATTGGAGATCTCTGAGGTCGTTGTGGTTCGACTTGAGGCAAGAGGATCCTTGCTAACTTATATATTTTTATAAATTGATTTATGCTTAATTTATTTCATAATTAAGTTTACCGTTGCTTGGTTGAATATGGGTATGTGTGCGTGATAGTAAGTGTCTAGTATCGTGATTGATTAAATGTGGACGTGGTAGTCAATTGTGACTAAATATGATTGATTGTTGTAAATAGTGTTGTTGGATTAAATGGGTGTGTGTGTTGAATGTGTGTGTGTATGTTGGATTGAATGGGTGTGTGTGTTGAATGTGTGCGTGTGTGTGTTGGATTGAATGTGTGTGTGTGTGTGTGGGATCGTGTGTGTGTGTTGGATTGAATGTGTGTGTGTGTGTTGGATCGTGTGTGTGTGTTGGATTGAATGTGTGTATGTGTGTGTTGGATTGTGTGTGTGTATGTGAAAATGTGTTAATAGTGGTCGTGTGTAATAATTGATTGGTTGCCGGTGTGGTGGTTGGATTTTTGTTGATTGGAGGTCGATGGGCCAAGGGTTGGAATGGATTTCACCCAACCGCGCAAGGTATACAAGGTATACGCCTACGTCGTTAAGGGCCAAGGATTTGAAAGGGATTTCACCAAACCGCGTAGGGTATACAAGGTATACGCCTACGTTGTTAAGGGCCGAAGGTAGGAATGGATTCCACCAAACCGCGTAGGGTTTACGCCTACGTCGTTAAGGGCCAAGGGTTGAAATGGAATTGGAGGTCGAAGGGCCAGGTGATGATATACTCACCAAACCGCACAGGGTATACAAGGTATACGCCTACGTCGTTAAGGGCCAAGGGTTGGAATGGATTGGAGGTTGAATTGGAGATTGGTTTGGAGCTGTGTTTGAGTTGTTTGTGTTTGATGAGTTGAGTTACTTGGTTGAATTGGTCGGATTGTGTGACTGTTATTTGTACCTTACTTGGTTGAATTGGTCGGATTATGTGACTGTTATGTGTACCTTATTGGTTGTGTGTTGAATAGTGAGGGTATACTTGATTATTGATTGTGTGTATATTGGTTGTATGTTGAATAGTGGTTGTGATTGTGAATTTCGTGTGTTATAGTGATTGATTATAACTGGTCAAGGTTGTGAATTTCTGTTGGTATGGTTATTGTTGGTAGCTGGTGGATTATGAATGTTGGTTGTGTTGTTTGAGTGTATAGATTGGGTTCCCATCTTGAGGTGTGGGCCAATACGAGTTGAGTTTGAGGTATGAGTTGCAGTCGAGGTTGACGAACCGGCGGCACCAGAAGGGTGGCTAGCCTGGATCGTTGTTTTGGTTATGATTGTATTATGTGATGTTTATCTCGTTGATGCATATGTGTTTGTTGTTATGAAGGTCAATTTGTTGTGTTAGTGCAGTAGTGAGTTCTGTATTATTGGTTAGCTTCGGTTGTAAGTAAGTAGTAAGAGATGGGTATGTGTTTAGGGTTGTTGATTGAGGTATTAGTAATAGAGAGAAGGATGGATTGGACGTGTCAGTGAAGTTGGATTGGATCATTTTATTCGTTTATGCTTGTGATGAGTTTGAGGATGGATTGATTGAGGTTAGTATAGTGAAGAGTTGGATAAGGATGTGTAATGAATGGTATGTGATAGTGTGTGTATATGTTTTGACGTGTGGTTGGCATTGGTTGGTTGATATGATTAAGTATAGTTATGATATTATATATTGTGTGGCGTGTTGTCGTTGTTGTGAGTTGATTGGTGATATATGTATGTGTTTTGAACTGTTTTGGCTTGAGGAATCTTGCCATAGTCTTTCAAAAGACTGACCAACCTCGGTTTACGTGCCATGGTTGGCTGGGGTATCGGGTCCCCCAGTCAATCAGGCTTTGCAGATTTAGCGCCAGCAAGGAGGATCCTGATCACCGTCGGTTTTGGAGTCGAGAACTCTACTTTTGGTTTGAGACTTTGACTTGATTGAACGTTTTGGTTTTGGACCTTGTATGGGTCGAACTTGTTGTATTGGTTTTTGGTTTGTAAAGTGTTGTATTTTCGGTATGTTAAGTTTGATTGTGGTCTCAAACTCTGGACAGGTTTACAAGTTGTACAGGTTTTTCCACTGTGCTGCTTTTGATATTTATAATTTATATGGGTTATGTTTCGCAAATTTTTATTTCACCCACCTTATAGTCCTTCGGGACTATGGCACTGTAGCACCTCTGGCACGGGGTGTTACAAAGCTCACCTTGGTCGGCGCCATGCTAGGTGGGTGGAGTTTATGGAGACATTTCCATATGTGGTCAAGCACAAGAAAGGGCAAGACAATGTGGTGGCCGATGCACTCTCAAGGAGGTATGTCCTTCTTTCTCATCTTGATGCTAAGGTATTGAGTTTTTCTATGCTTAAATCTCTTTATTCACATGACCCTTTCTTTAGCACCATTGTTGAGAAGTGTTCCCTTAGAGGTGAGTTTGAGAGTTATTTTATGGATGAGGGTTACTTATATCGAGCCAGAAAGTTGTGCATCCCTAGCTCTTCAATTAGGCACCTCTTGATTAAGGAGGCCCATGAGGGCCGTGGACACTTTGGTGTGGCTAAAACACTTGCAACCCTTAGAGAGCACGTCTTTCGACCCAAAATGGCCCATCATGTCACCATGTTTTGCAAGGCTTGCATTACTTGCCATCAAGCCAACTCTAGGACCCAATCCTACGGCCTATACACCCCCTTGCCCATTCCCTCGACCCCTTGAGAGGACATCTCCATGGACTTCATAACCGGATTGCCAACCTCTAAGAAGGGGAGGGATTCCATATTTATAGTGGTTGATAGGTTCTCCAAAATGGCACATTTTATTGCTTGCAAGACCACTAACAATGCCTCGGAATTTGCCTCCATCTTCTTTGATCACATTGTCAAGCTCCATGGAATCCCTAGGACTATAGTGTCGGATCGGGATCCCAAGTTTGTGGGACACTTTTGGAGGACCTTGTGGGGGAAACTAGGAACCAATCTCTTATTTTCCACTAGTTGTCACCCCTAAACGGATGGCCAAACCGAGGTTACTAACCGCACCTTAGGAGCCTTGCTTAGAGCCGTTCTTAAGGCTAACCCACGCAAGTGGGAGGACTTACTTTCGTATGTTGAGTTTGTGTATAATAGGTCCATGCACACGGCAACCAAGCTCACACCATTTGAGGTGGTCTACGGCCGCAATCCCATCACTCGTCTTGACATGGTGCCGCATCCTGATGTGACCATGGGTCACCCCTCAAGGACATGCCAAAGTCGGTTCAATGAAGAGGAAGAAGCAATCGAGCTACATGGATGTGACCATGGGTCACCTCAGTAAAAGTGCCGTATCTTCTTATTCCCAACTCCGATCACTCTAAAATTTTGAGGAGTGAAACTAGACTTCAAGATCTATCTCTGTGCGTTGGAATCACTCCATTCCGATCACGGACGGGAGAGAACGAACCTTCTGAAACTAGGCCAGAAACTGTCTCTGCGGAAGATGTTTGATTTGTGTTTTATTGTTATTTTCATTAATTAATTAGCTAGTTAGTTTCTAATTAGTGGAACACGTAGTGGCCTTAGTGGTTTAGATACGTTAGTGGGTAGGTTAGTGGGTAGTTAATTAGTATTAATTTACAATTTACATATTGTTATTTGGCACCTATTTAAAAGTTGCCTAGCATTGTATTTGGTAGACTTGAATTGGAGATTAATTAAAAAAAACGTGAGTGTTTTGTTCATTTCAAGCCTCTTGGACGATGGCTTCAAGGTGTGTGATATCCTTGAGTGTCTTAGTCTTGTTTCGGTGAGTCGTATCCGAAACACCCTTTGGTGTGTCATATCTGAAGGTGGTTGGGTGTTTATGGTGTGTCATATCCATGAGTGTTCAACCTCGTCTCAAGGTTCTTGGTGAGTTGCATCCGAGGGTCGTGAGATACCTATCCCAAACTCTTCATGAACCTCGTTCATGAGAGTTATATCCATTTCCTTTTTGAGTCAAATCTCCATCAAGTTCTTGTTAGAGTCACAATGAAACACAACAAATGTCCTATTTTGAGAGTTTTGCCAATAAGTTGCCAAATCAATGTCTTGGTGCCCTTCGTCTTGTACTGTACGGATCTTGGCATGTGCTTACGCACAACATTTGGTATCAGAGCCATTCAAGGCGAAGGGACCCTCGTCGGTGCGTCGAAGCAAGAGCCAAGTCATTGAAACAAGAGAAGGCCAGCCAAGATTTCCATCCCGGATCTTTCAACAGCATCTCAGTAAAACATGCATATCTTTTTATTCCCCAACCAGAAAATTCTAACATTTTGAGGGAATAAACTAGACTTCAAGATCTAACTCTGGGTTTTGGAATCACTCAATTCCGATTCCGGACGAGAGAGAACGATCCAGTTGAAGACAGACCTGTTTTCTGGAAACTGATGGCCAAGCTGAAGAAGGAACTTCGAAGGCTTTCCTTACACAAAACAATGAAGATTCGAGGTCGAATCCTCTCAAAGGAGGAGAGGATGATGTGAATATGGATCCCATCAATGGCTCGGTTCGTGCATAAGACGAGAAGGCTAAAGTTGAAGTTGCTGTAAGTGTTTCTAGTTATTTATTTAATTTAGAAATCAATTAAATTAGCTAAGTTAGTAGGTAAAGTAGTGCTAGATTAATACAATTTTCTTTATTAATTAAATTAGCTAAGTTAGTGGATTAGTTAGTGGGTAGAGTTAGTGCTAGAATATTAGCATTTTCTAGCATTTTCTTTAATTCACTTTTATAGCCTATTTAAGGCATGTTTTCCATCATTTATAAGGTAAGCTTGAATTGGAGATTAAAAAAAACGTGAGTGTTTGTTCCTTTGAAGCTTCATTGGACGATGGCTTCAAGGTGTGTGATATCCTTGAGTGTCTTAGTCTTGTTTCGGTGTGTCGTATCCGAAACTCCTTTGGTGTGTCATATCCGAAGGCGGTTGGGCATTCTTGGTGTGTCGTATCCATGAGTGTTCAACCTCGTCTCATGGTTCTTGGTGAGTTGCATCCGAGGGTCGTGAGACACCTATCCCAAACTCTTCATGAACCTCGTTCATGAGAGTTATATCCATTTCTTTTTTGAGTCAAATCTCCATCAAGTTCTTGTTAAGAGTCACAATGAAACACAACAAATGTCCTATTTTGAGAGTTTCGCCAAGAAGTTGCCAAATCAATGTCTTGGCGCCCTTCGTCTTGTACTGTACGGATCTTGGCATGTGCATACGCATATTATTAAATGTTATGCGTAAGCACATGCCAAGATCCGTACAGTACAAGACGAAGGGCACCAAGACATTGATTTGGCAACTTATTGGCGAAACTCTCAAAATAGGATATTTGTTGTGTTTCATTGTGACTCTAACAAGAACTTGATGGAGATTTGACTCAAAAAGGAAATGGATATAACTCTCATGAACGATGTTCATGAAGAGTTTGGGATATGTATCTCACGACCCTCGGATGCAACTCACCAAGAACCTTGAGACGAGGTTGAACACTCATGGATATGACACACCATAAACACCCAACCACCTTCAGATATGACACACCAAAGGGTGTTTCGGATACCACTCACTGAAACAAGACTAAGGCACTCAAGGATATCACACACCTTGAAGCCATCGTCCAAGAGGCTTGAAATGAACAAAACACTCACGTTTTTTTTAATTAATCTCCAATTCAAGTCTACCAAATACAATGCTAGGCAACTTTTAAATAGGTGCCAAATAACAATACATAAATTGTAAATTAATACTAAATAACTACCCACTAACGTAGCTAAACCACTAAGGCCACTACGTGTTCCACTAATTAGAAACTAACTAGCTAATTAATTAATGAAAATAACAATAAAACACAAATCAAACATCTTCCGCGGAGACAGTTTCTGGCCTAGTTTCAGAAGGTTCGTTCTCTCCCGTCCGTGATCGGAATGGAGTGATTCCAACGCCCAGAGATAGATCTTGAAGTCTAGTTTCACTCCTCAAAATTTTAGAGTGATCGGAGTTGGGAATAAGAAGATACGGCACTTTTACTGAGGTGACCCATGGTCACATCCTTGCAGCTCGATTGCTTCTTCCTCTTCATTGAACCGACTTTGGCATGTCCTTGAGGGGTGACCCATGGTCACATCATCCTCCCCTCCTTTAAGAAAGATTCGTCCTCGAATCTTCGTTGTCTTTGCTTGCCAGAAAATCGAGGAGTGAGCACAACAGGGCCGACAACAACTTCCCGGAAAATCGTCCTGACTTCAATAGGGTCGTTATCCTTTCTCCGAACTCCAAATTGGATGATTCCGGCGACAGTAGTTAGATAATGAAGTATAGTTTCTGTCCTCGAAATTTGAGAGCAATTGGATCACGGAAACAAAAGTTATGACGATTTTACTGAGCGGTCGCGGTCGCTGCCTGAGATGCCGCGGCGCGGTTTTCCTTTGCCTTTGGTGCGGGCGTGGCTGTTAAGCCTTCCTCGCGCTCTCCGAGCACACGAACATCCCCTCGCCTTGAGATGGCTCTGATACCAAATAATGTGCGTATGCACATGCCAAGATCCGTACAGTACAAGACCAAGGGCGCCAAGACATTGATTTGGCAACTTCTTGGCGAAACTCTCAAAATAGGACATTTGTTGTGTTTCATTGTGACTCTTAACAAGAACTTGATGGAGATTTGACTCAAAAAAGAAATGGATATAACTCTCATGAACGAGGTTCATGAAGAGTTTGGGATAGGTGTCTCACGACCCTCGGATGCAACTCACCAAGAACCATGAGACGAGGTTGAACACTCATGGATACGACACACCAAGAATGCCCAACCGCCTTCGGATATGACACACCAAAGGAGTTTCGGATACGACACACCGAAATAAGACTAAGACACTCAAGGATATCACACACCTTGAAGTCATCGTCCAATGAAGCTTCAAAGGAACAAACACTCACGTTTTTTTTAATCTCCAATTCAAGCTTACCTTATAAATGATGGGAAACATGCCTTAAATAGGCTACAAAAGTGAATTAAAGAAAATGCTAGAAAATGCTAATATTCTAGCACTAACTCTACCCACTAACTAATCCACTAACTTAGCTAATTTAATTAATAAAGAAAATGCTATTAATCTAGCACTACTTTACCCACTAACTTAGCTAATTTAATTGATTTCTAAATTAAATAAATAACTAGAAACACTTACAGCAACTTCAACTTCATCCTTGTCGTCTTATGCACGAACCGAGCCATTGATGGGATCCATATTCACATCACATCCCTTGGGCATTGCCGAGCACCCTCAAGGCGCCAAGCGGGCTGACTTCATCCGAGAGCTCCACGAGCAAACCCGGGCCCATCTAGAGCGGCACGCCATCCAATATGAGAGCTATACCAACAAGGGCCGGCGTCGTGTCGTCTTTGCACCCGATGACCTTGTGTGGGTCCACTTGCGCAAGGAGATGTTCAAAGACCACCGCAAGTCCAAACTCAACCAACGCGATGATGGCCCCTTCAAAGTCCTCCGCCGCTTCGGGGACAATGCTTATGAAATTGAGCTCCCCGACAAGTACGGAGCCCATCCAACCTTCAATGTGGCCGATCTCACCCCTTATGTGCCCCCGGAATATGATGAAGAATTGGGGACAATTCTACCTCAAGAAGGGGAGAGTGAGGAGTGTCAACCACTCATCAACAAGGAGCTTCAAGGCCCGATGACTAGGGCTCGGGCCCAAGCCATGGCCCAAGCCATCACCGCCCTAGTCCACCGTGCCCTCATGAGCCAAGGCACCGAAGAGCCGCCGGCCCAAAGGCCACCCCTACTCTTGTGCCTCACCTCGGAGTAGCCGAGACGCCGACGCCTCAATGCCACGACAATCAAGCATCCGATGCTTCGACTCCAAGGCATTCAAGCACACGTCCTTATCCAAGACTTTATAGCTTGTATCCCTCTTTCCCTTTTATCAATTAATTCATGTAATTGCCTTTTCATTTTGGGACGTGTGGACCCATTTGCAAGTGGGCTCCTAGTCCCCCTCAAAACCCTAGACTATTTAAGCCTTTCTTGGCTTCCCTTGTTCACTAGTTGAAGAATATAGAATTGGAACATTACCTTGGGTTAGAGGAATCCTCCCCTAAGGTCTCCAATTATTTCTATCAACTCAAGCATTCAATCTCTTCTCTTTCTCAATCCTTCACATTTTCATATCAAAATCACTCAACAAGTCTATATCCAAGCTCTCTTCGGCCAAGGAACCTCCAAGGGAGGCTCCCTTGGCTCCCCTTTGTCGGCGCCGCCACAAACCCTAACTTCAGCCGGTCACTAACGGCCAGTCTCCCCCTTTTTCCGGCGTTCCCCCTCTTGGCTGCCGCCTTGAGCCCCCAAGGGCCTTAGGAGACCATCCAACCACAAGGAGAAGGGAGTCTTCACTTGGCTTAGTCACGATCGAGCTTCTTGGGAAGGAAGGCCTCACCTTAGAGGTTTGATTCTCATCAAACTTGCTCGATGTACTCCATCAACGCATGCCACTTCCCCCTCAAATACTCAAGTCGTGCCTCGTACACATCCTTCATGGATGACCTCAGCAACCAACGAATATTACCCGCAAAATGCTTAAGACTTTTAGAGCTCATCCTCCCGGTAACATATGCTTCAACATCGCGGTTCACATGGACCTTACACAACAAATGATGCGCATTAAGAAAGACTATTTTGACAGCCTTCATGACTCCCAACTCTCGATCTGACATGATCGTCATAGGTTCTTGTTTACCGAACAAGCCATTTAAATTCTGCAGGGCTCATTCGTAGTGCTTCGCTGACTCATTTTGCATGAATACGATGGCAATACAGAACGTAAGGTTTGTGCAAGTGAATCCAACAAACTCCAAACAAGACATATAATACCTATAAATGTACAATCAAAAAAAAAAAATTAGATGCAATTGCATAGTGTAGATGTAGTCAAAATGAAACCTAAAGATTTCATGTTGGTCTTGTAGGTCGTATCCATGATGACGACGTGGGGGAACAAACCCAACAAGTGCTTAGCGTCAGGGTGACTAATAAAAATATCACTCACAACATACTTTACCTTATCCTTCTTTTATCCTTCCCCTTCCCCTTAACCTTATCAACCCATTCGACGTCCGCAAAATATCATTTGGACCTTAGAAATTCCAACGTGAATTGCGTCATCGTCAAATTGCCCATGGATTTCTTCCTCTCCCTAGCCTTACAATTGTACACTTGGCTCCTTGATGTCAAGCATTCTGGATCTATATTGAAAAATAAAGAAATAATGTTCTTCGGCATCGAGCCGGTGGATGACAACAACTTCACTGCCTTGATTTGTTCCGCATTAAGGCGTCCAACAAAATTATGACCAATTAAGGATGTTGGAATGTCATGGGTGTGCCATCCACAAATGACCTTTAAGGTATACTTACTCTCTTTTGATAACAACCTGTGCATCTCAAATAGGCACTCACTCTTCTTGTCCTCGTTGACCGATTCTGTTTAGGGGTTGCCTCGGAACCTTCGATCGTCTTCTTCTGTATGATCCAGACTTCTCACACAATAATATGACCTTTTGAGCCCATGATTTTTGTATGACAATCAAAATGTTCAGTTCCTTACCCACTGAACGAACCCATTGGATCATACTCTCTCTATCACCCCATTCATCATCAGTAGTAAAATGAGAAGAAAAATCGACACTCGTAAAGTTGGTAGCACTAGAATCATCCTATTTATTTCACAAATATGGATATACATTAGAAATATGCATAAATACCAACTTTCCCCCCCTAAGATCAATACTCATGTTCTACACTAACAAAGTGTTCTATACCTAACATAATGTTCTACCCTAAAAGCCGCGGTGTAAATATGATACACGTAGAAAAATTAAACCCTTGTCTGTTCTCATCACTCACCTAAATTCAAACAAATGCTTTCCAATTCTACACTAATTATATAATTTATCACAATTGTACACTAACTTAATATTCTAAACTAAAACATATACTAATATTCTACACTAACATACCTAAAATATGTGTAACATATAATTAATTACTAATATTCTATACTAACATACCTACAATGTCTATAACATATAATTTACTACTAATGTTTAACAGAACAAGAATATTTGTAATATATAATTTACTACTAATAATCTACACTAACATACCTATAATATTTATAACATATAATTTACTACTAGTATTCTACACTAACATACTAATATTCTATACTCAATTTAATTCGAGTGTATACGTACTAGTACATGATCTTCACTAATCGATTCAAGACCAGACACATCAACTCCGTTGAGACCGACATTTTCTCTCTTAATATTATGAATTCAAATTGTGTGAATGCTAAGGCATTTTGAAGAAACACATATATACAAGTGGCCGTTTGGAATTTCGACCATTAAAAAAAAGAGTCCTTTTCACCTGTGCGCGCGTAAATGTCCAACGATCACTTTTGAGCCATGTACGTGGTGGCGTTTAAATATGGCCGTTGGACATTTTGAACGCCATCACATGGCGTGAAGGGCTCGATTAAGTCGGTTGAGTTTAAACGCTAAGTTGTAGTGTTTTAATTGGATCCGGTTTAATCGAGCCAATTCCATTTCTATTTTAAAATATCACTATTTTCCAAAAAAAACCTCTTTTGAAAGCCATGTTATGACGCTTAAAAAAATATATTATTTATGTGGTACGACATAGAGTGTTTCTACTTTGCGAAAACCTCTTTTGAAAGCCCGTCACAGTGCTTCACCATTTCCCTCCCCAGTTTCTCCCATTCCACCTCATCGTCATCTAAACATGACAAACATCGATGCAACATCGGTCAACTTTTATTATATTAAATTCATTTACTTGGATTGTTATTACAGACATTATTCTAATTAAATGAGCTGCTTCATGTTGGAGCAAAAAATGCATGTATGAACAGGTTCATTTGACCAATTTCATTGTGTCCAGGTGGTACCGATCGATTCTCCAACTAAAAACAACATTATCAAGAACGAGTATCGCCTTATATGGTCATAGTTTTTTCAAGTAATTACAAATATTTGGTATTTTTAATTTTAAGCTTTTTTAAGACAAACTAAAAATAGAAAGTAATTGAGTTAATCTATGAGTAATTAATGAAGGATGTGAATTGGGGTTAAAGAACAAAGCCTTTAAAACTACACCTAATTTTTTTATAAAGTTTTAGTATTAATTACATGTAGATGGTCAAATAATATGAACTGAAAAACATAACTAATATAAAAAGATCAAATATTGTGAAAGGAAGATACTATTATATTATAAGCTATGTGTTTCCACACTATTAATATTGTTATTTATTCTAATAAAAAGGAAGAGAGAAACTAAAGGTAGTTCGGTAGAATTAAATACTCACACTATAAGAAGTATTGTTGACAAATGAAACAACCAAAATATGAATGATAGTTTCATATTGTAAGTACATGTACTCCCTTATCTTATCAATTCCTTGAGTTGTAATCTATGTAACACAGAAGCAGAAACAGGAAACGGGAAACGATAGGACATCGGGAAGCGGTAAACCTAAAAAATAAAAAAACAGAAACAACGGAAAACAACGATATGAAATATATATTATTGACAAATGAAACAACCAAAATATGAATGATAGTTTCATATTGTAAGTACATGTACTCCCTTATCTTATCAATTCCTTGAGTTGTAATCTATGTAACACAGAAGCAGAAACAGGAAACGGGAAACGATAGGACATCGGGAAGCGGTAAACCTAAAAAATAAAAAAACAGAAACAGCGGGAAACAACGATATGAAATATATATTATTTTAAAGATCTTGTAAAGAAGAATACACTGACATTAATAAGCACTAATCCAATGGAATAAAAATGGTTAATAACAAAACATAAAGAAAATTAACGGGTAATAACAAAACATAAAGAAAATAAGCAAGTGCTGGTACAAACAAAATGAAAATAAACAAACTAACAGTCCAATAATTCAACATAACCATAGAAACATAAACCTAAGTAGTTAAAAAGAAAGGTCAAAACATTGAAATTGATATTAAATTATATAGTAATATATATGTAATTATATACTCGTATGAGTCGTATATTATATCATATGAGACAAATTGACAAAAACGATATTAGTCATATATATATAAGTATATACAAATAATACAATTATACATTGCATATTCTGACATTCATGATTCAAATATTCAATAAAATCATAATTGCACTCATGATTCAAATATTTAATAAAATTTGAATTGCACTAATGAAACTCAAATCAAGCAAGTGGGTTACTAAAAGCTCTGAAAAAATGAACCCGAAAATGCTCCCATTTCCTATCCCCAACCCGCCCCTTGAAACCCTAAATTTCTCTCGATCATCGCCGCTCTTTCAGCTCAGATGCTTCAAACCAATTCTCGATCTCAATCTTCAATTCGATCTCAATCTTCAACATGTCCAAAGCACTTCTCAAAAACTTCTTCTCGCTGGTTGGTTTGGTTTCTCTGAATGAGAATCGATAACTTGTGTGGGTTGGGGGGGGGGGGATGTTTCATCCTTCCTCGCGTCAGATTGGATCTCGTTTGCTTCCTGCTTCCGATTCCACTTTGAGGATCTTGTCGCCTCAGTTCGTTTCTTCGTGTGTCGACAGAGGGAGCTTCCTGGAGCCGGTCTGGGATCCGGGCTTGCTTGAGGGTTGGACTGCGGTCGGCGAGGGTAGAGATGCCTCATGCGTGGCTGTGCTTGCTTGGCATCTCGAGGATCTTTACCTCCACCACTGTTCAAAGGTGGAGTTTTGGTATTGCGATGGTTACCTTGCTCTTGCTTCTGCTGGTCGAGAGAAGATATATCTGTTGTGGTCTACCGCTCAATTCTTACCATCCGGGGAGATCTTGGATGCTCCTGCACATGTGTTTTCTATCCTTACCTCTCTCTTTTTTGCTACAGCTTTGCCTTTTCCTGAACAATGATAGCATGATTTCGGTTCTGTCTTTGTGTTATTTCTTTGGTTCCAGCTTCTCCTTTTGTGGTTGGGTGGTTGATTTTCCTTCATCCATCTCATTGCATAGAGGGAAGAGGTCCATGATTCTTTGTACCCCTATCGGTGCCCCTCACTCTTTTGGTGAACAGGTGCTTCCTGTTTGGGCCAAAATCCCCAGAAATGATGAAAATACTCACTGCCTCAAGATGGCCTTTAGCTGCTTTGAACCCTCAGACTCTCATCTTTTTATGCAGTTGTTGAACCACCTCTTGAAGGTCTATCAAAGCTCCTTAGAGTCTAAGAATGAGGTATTGCTCTTACTGAACTTCATTGACTACTTCTGGTATAATTCTAACTTGATTTGTGAAAAACAAACAGGAATGTACAATGTGAAAGTTAGTGTGAAAAATCAAAACATGAAATCTGGAGTTGATTCTTATACCAATACACCAGCGAAATGTGAAGCCATGGAAAATCTCCTAGTTCTAGAAGACATGGAGGTGCAATATGACCAAGCTGAACAATGGATGCTCTATGAACAAATCTGACCTGAACAAAACACCTCACAAACCCAGATATGTGTCTTATGCCAGTCTGTTTCAGATATGGTGGATGCTTGTTTTTGAACAAACAAATCGGATGTTGATGCTTTCTGAATGCATCTCTCACCTAGGGAAGGACTACCTTTATAATTCTTACCGTTATTTATTTATTTTGAGAGTGTTCAAGTCTTAGAAAAGTTTAGTGTGTTTTAGAGAATCTATTAATCAACCAAAATCTCTGCAGCTATATGACCAGATTGTCTCTTATGACTTTCTTGGAATATACGTCTGTATTACAGAACAAATAATATTACTGAAATGTTATGCTATTTACCATAGCTTTTTCCCAGTTCTGTATTCTAGGTCTTTATTCTGTGTAAATTTGCATTTGTCCAGGCAATATGCTAAATTTGATTATACAAAATTTCCATACTGTTTTCAATTTATTTTGTGGATTTATATGAAACAGTTAACTGGAAAATTCAAGAACAAAACACTTTATTACACTCGGCCTTTGAATTACTAGTGGTGTGACACTGTGAACTCTTACGTCTGCAATAGTGCACTCATGAACAAATCCATAAAATGAGAGTTGGAATATTACAAATATCCGTACCATTTTTCTTTTCAACATACTTTATGACATGTATAACTTATATGAGAATAATACCAGATTTGGTTTGAACCCAAGCAGATTAACTCTTGCTGAACAAATGATATTGATGCACTGTTGGTGTAGTCATTGGTTGCTGACCACGATTGTTCAAATTGGACACTTACAGGATATGTATGGAAAAACTCCACTAAGATGGAAGAATATTTGTTATGAAACTATTTCTATGAAGGATGAATACTATAAATATCATCCTGAACATGGACACAACCTAGATGATTTAGTTACAAATAAAGGAATGATTCCTCCTGTTATTAATAAGTCCACAAAAAACATATTACTATTTAGAAATGATTATAAGTCCCCTAAATGTCTTATGATATGGGGAAAAATTACAATTGGTTTTTTATGAAGATCACAACCTGGAATTGTCGCGGAATTGGAAAGAAAACTTTTTGGATGGATGTTGAATCCTTCTGCAAAATTGAACGAATACAATTAATTGCACTCTTTGAAACAAGAACAAACAAAGAACCAATTGAAAAAGTGTGGAAAAAAGCGGGATTTGATCAATTCTACTGTGTCCCGGCTACGGGCTTCTCAGGTGGCATTTGCGTAATGTGGAAGACCTACCAACTTATAAATGAGATCCTCAAAATTGACCAAATTGAAATAAGATTTATTAGTATCAAGTATACAAACCTGCTCACGAACAAAAAACTTATGTTAATCCTTACTTATGCTCCACCAAATGAATCTACAAAGACTGTGTTTTGGGACGGACTCATTTCCTTTATTAGAAATTTTTCTCTTTCGTGCATTATTATGGGAGATCTGAACGAAATACAAGACCCATCTGAAAAATTAGGTAGTCTAATACCACCTTTGACAAAATTTGCAAGATTACGACAATTTAAAAATGAATGTGAACTATTAGAGACCCCTATTCAAGGGAACATCTATACCTGGCGGAAGAACAGAACAGAAATACATAATATATATGAAAAACTAGATAGGGTTCTTATTCATCACCAGATCCTTCAATGGTATCCTGATATCTGCACTAAACACTTTGCTTTTACCAGCTCAGACCATTGTCCTATCTCTATTGAGCTTGACTCAGCAGTGCCGTTCAAAAATCAGCCATTTAAATTTGAAAAAAAATGGATGACCAGAAAGGACTTTAGAAATGTTGTTAAACAAGCTGGAGAACTAACTATCATGGATCTAGATTGTATAATCTTGTATCCAAGACAAAATTACTTAATAAACATGCCAAGATCTGAAATAAAAATACCTTTGGTAATTTATTTACTCAATTATAAACTATAGAAAATCAGCTTTCTGAAATCCAAACTGAGATCTGTAATTACCCTACAAATGACCTCATTAAAAACAAATAAGAATCATAGAAAAAAAAACTTCTTTGTTTCCACAAAATTTACTGGAACCAAAGAGCTAAAGTTAAACACATCAAATTTACAGATACGAATGCTAGCTATTTTCACAAAATAGCAAGTGGAAGAAGAAATAGGAAAATTATAAAAGAAATTAAAACCCAAGAAGGAACAAGTTGGAGAAGAGAACATTTGAAATGAAATCAGAAATGATTTCATTAGAAGGTTCAGAAGTGAGGATATGGACTAGAGATTACTCCAGGAAAATCTAGAATTAATTCAATCTGAAATCTCTACAGAGGACAACTTAGAATTAATTAGGAACATATCCAATGAAGAAATTAAGAAGGTTTTCTTTAACATTGGCTCGGATAAATCACCGGGTCCTGATGGTATGACAACAAAATTCTATCAAAAATATTGGGACATTGTAGGTCCTTTTGTTATTCAAGCAGTAAAAAGCTTTTTTCTATCTAGGAAATTACTCAAACAAATAAATCACACATTTATTTCTTTGATTCCAAAATGTGACAATCCAAACTCCACTAACCACTATAGACCCATAAGTCTGTGTTCTACAATTTATAAGATTATCTCGAAAATCATAACAACAAGACTTAGAGGAACCATGGAAAAATTAATCCACCCTTTACAAGGTGCCTTTGTTGCTAATAGAGCCATCCAAGATAATATCTTGATTGCTCATGAAATTTTTCACTCATTTAAATCGAAAAAAGGAACTGAAGGATTCATTGCCCTAAAATTAGATATGGAAAAAGCTTATGATAGAATTGAATGGAATTTCATCATTAAAATTATGAAAAAGTTTGGATTTCATGAAATTTTATCAACTGGATAAAAGAATGCAGTACTACGGTATCCTTCTCGGTACTTGTAAACAACGGACCCATATAAAATTTTAAACCATCAAGAGGGCTTCGACAAAGAGACCCCTTTTCCCCTTTCTTGTTTATTTTAGGATCTGAAATCCTTGCAAGAAAACTCCAAAAAGCTTTAGAAAGACCTCGAAAACCACTAGGATTTCAAATCACTCAACAAGGAACACGAATTCCGTTCCTGGCATTTGCGGATGACATTGTGATCTTCTCGAAAGCTAAACAGGAACACTGCAAGGAAATTAAGGATGTTGTTGATGAATATTGCAAAATCTCAAGACAAAAAGTTAATTTTCATAAATCGGCTTTTCAAGTCACAAAAAAGGTTACCAACCAAAAGAAATTAGCAATACAAGGTACTCTCACAATCACAAATATGATATCTCTCGAAAATATCTAGGTTGACCTATCATTAATGGTAGAGTCAACTCGAATACCTTTGTTGATCTCTTAATTAGCACACAACAACAACTGTCTAAATGGAAAGCGAACTCTCTTTCCCAAGTAGGTAGAACAACACTAATAACAGCTAATATGGCATCAAGACCAAACTATCTTATGCAAAGCTTTATGTTACCTACACACACACAATGAACTTGACAAGTTAATTTTTTTTTTTTGGAACAAAGACAGCTCCTATAAACCTCTTATAGGCTGGGAAAAGATATGTAAACCGACACAACAAAGAGGTCTTAGATTGAGAAAATCAAAGGACATGAATAAAGCCCTACAATTTAAATTATTATGGAAAATTCTAGCAGAGCCGAATAATTATTGGGTCAGAGTTGTTACTGAAAAATACTTGAAAACAATCCATATTTTTCAATACGAGAAAAAAGGAAATGGCTCTTGGTAATGGTCCAAAATTATTGAACTCATGGATGAATTCAAATCTGGACTAATTTGGCAAGTTGGTAATGGCAAAACAATCAAATTCTAGTCGGATAATTGGGTCTCTAAAACCCCCTTATGTGATATCATAAACAAACAATTAATCATGAATAAGGATGCCTTGATAGCTGATTTTATGTTGCCAAATAAAACCTAGAACAATGACTTAATAGAACAATGTTTACCCCATGATTTAGCAAATAAAATAATCTCTATCCCAATACCTTTGAATGATATTCATGATAGAATGTACTGGGAAACTAGCAAAACTGGTTGATTTTCTACGAATTCTGCTATTGGAATTGATTAACAAAAATAAAAGATACATTGCCTATGATTCCTCATGGATCTGGAAGATGGATATATATCCCAAAGTTAAAAATTTTATCTAGAAAATAATGAAAAATGGACTTTCAACCAAAGCTAGATTAGCAGAAAAAGGTGTAGCAATCCCCTAGGGTTGTATCCGATGCAATGCTCAATTATAGGATTTGAATCATCTCCTATTCCAATGTAACCATACCATGAAAACAATAGAAAAAATGAATTATCATTCCTATGGTATCATTAGATCCCTAAACATATGAAATATAAAAAATCTATGAAATCATTGAAGAAATTGGACAAAAAATTGATCGATCATAATTTATAGAATTAGTGGTCTCTTGGTGGGGAATTTGGTTTTATAGAAACCAACAAAGCTTTAGAAGAACAAATGATGATGCAGATATCATAAAGGATGTACCAATTTATATTAAAAAACAAATTGAGAACTGGAATAAGACATAGAATTGGAACCCTAACTGTTTAGCAGAGGGAAAACAAAAAAAACACATACAATGAACAATGCTAGACGACCAATAAGGAAATGGAAAAAAAAACTCCGGATAACATAATTAAAATCAATACAGATGGATCCACCAAAAATAATGGTGAATTTAGTTTTGGCTACATTTTCAGGAACAGCATGGGTAAACCAATCTTCCTCTTTGGGGAGAAATATGGTATCTCAACCCCTTTAAAAACAGAAATGCTTACAGTAAGAAATGCCCTGGTAAAGGCCTATGAATTAGGCATTACCGACATTCAACTTGAATGCGATAACCTTACCATTGTGAATGTTCTTAATCAAATCTGGCACTGTCCATGGGATATTGATATGTTAATTTCTGATATCTTGTGTGTTTTACAACTATTTTCTTCAGTGCAGATTTTTCATGTCTTCCGAGAAACAAACGTGGTGGCCGATTTCATTGCAAAGATGGCACAACGGAGTTCCTTGGAAGATATTCGAGCTAGTTTAGAACTTGTAATTCTCATCCGTAAGGATGCTATACACTGAGAAACCGTCTCTTCTGTGGTTTCCAGTCTAATTTTTACCTAATAAAAAAGGCAAGTGGGCTACTGGGCTCGGCTGAAAAAGAGAAGTAAGATGAACTGGGCGGTGAACTAAGTAAGCAGTGCGACATAACTTAGCGATAGGGAAGTGGGGCGAATGATGGCGACCGGCTGGGCGGAGGTGAGACAGAGGCCGCAGTGGGATGATCGATGACAGTGTGCTGAAGAGTCGATGGGGGGTGCGGATTTGCTTCATATCAGATGTTAGGGTTCTAAAATAAAAGAAGAAAATTGTAATTTTTTAATCAAAATGCAGTGTTGCGTGTCCGGGAGTTTCTTGACCGTTTACGAGAGGTTTTCGAATGTTTGACAGTGTCTTGATCGCTTCCTGCCATGTCCTGTCGGTTCCTTGCTGCTTCCCCGCTTCTGACTCGGAAACCTCCCCTTCCTATGGGTTTCCGTGCTTCCCAGGTTGTGATAGTTCCTAACTATCCTCGGGGCTTAGAGGTTTCAGGGGATGAAGACATCCAGAAGAATCAACATGCATGTTGTAGCAAGTCTTGTTTACGCGTGGGGTGAGTAGTATCTTGCTAAAATAACTTTTGATTGATTAGAGAGATGGCTTAAGTCTTTCCCAAGCTTGATCACTCCATATATCATCTACAACAACAAAGCATTTCCTCTCTTGTATGTATCTCTCCGGGCAATTGTTCGACGCTTAGCTCTTTTGCCCTCTTCTTTGCATCCTCACACTTAGTAAGCCCAAGTAAGATCTCTTGGAAAATACGAGTCCTTTCAAACACTGTAATGAGACGATAGGCAAGTGGTAGTTAGCATATAAGTTGGTTGGTCACTGTTGTAACAACCATTCATTGAGCAATTACAGATTTCTACCTCTCTCTCTCTCTCTCTCACTCATATATCCCTTTCCTTTCCTTTCTAATCCCAAATCTCCTCAGAGTACAATCTTCCCTTGATCGGATAGTACAATTGGTATCAGAGCCACTTTCCTTGGCCATGGCAGAGGGCACCAGCTTGAGATCCATGGAAGCACAACTTGTTAAGCTTCAACAATTCGTGGTGTCCAGCAAAGAATTCATAAATTCGACTCAGCAATTCATGGATCAATCACGTCAAAAACAAGATGAGAACAAGCAATGGATGGAGAATCAAGAGGGTAAAACAGAAGAAAGATTCAAAGAATTGGCAGATCTGGTATGATCGTTGATGGTGAAGGATCCAATTCTGGGAGCTTCAAACTAGAGAACGGAGATTCGCAGCGTTCTTCGTCCAGGTCCGGCTGATCGAGTCAGTGAAACTAGGCAACCCAATGTCAATGTCAATGACAATGGCGCACAAGAATTTGGTGAGTTTATGTATGCTAGCTTATGACTCTCACCTTCCCGAACCTACTTTGTTTACAAATTGATTAGTGGACTTAAAAGTGAAATTTTGTCACTAGTCAAGCTTGAATTGGCCAAGCTTCATTACAGTTTTCTGCAAGCTATTATGAGATTGAGTAAACCTAGCTGGAGACCTAATTCTTTTCCTTATACCTCTATTGACAGTAACAGATGGTCTAAGCCCACTGGATCATACCAAGCCTCAAGCAACCTTCCTGCTAAAAGTGTGTTTGTCAAACCAAGGGAGTGAGACAAGAAAAATCCATGGGTTATGTTACAAGTGTGGAGAAAAGTATCATGTGGGTCATAAGTGTAAAATCCAGTCATTGCATAGCTTGTTGGCCACCTCTATGGAGACGGTTTGTACTAAGGAAGTCTATGGTTTAGATGAAGATGACTGTGAGCAAGAGAACTAGAAGTTTATGTGCACTCTATCACTGGTAGCAGTCCCTTGACTACCATCAAAATCAAGGGTATTGCCATGGAGAAGATCATTGCTATCTTAATTGATAGTGCAACCACTCATAGCTTTGTGGATCCTAGATTTGCAGGAGAAGCATATCTTGACTTGCTGAAAGTATCAGTCATGGAAGTGTTAGTGGCCAATGGTCACAAATTGTAAAACAATCAGTGGTGTAAGGAATTCGTGTGGGAAATGCAAGGCATTCAATTCTAGTATAATACTAGAGTGCTAAAGTTGGGTGGCTGTGACATGGTCTTGGGAGGTGATTGGCTACAAGAGCATAGCTCTGTGTTGTTAGACTTAAAGAAATTAAAGATTTCTTTTGTCAAGAATGGAAAACATGTGCAGATAAATACCATGAGAGAAGAGGCAACATTGAAGTCTATGACTGGCATGACACCTCATAAGTTGTTTAAGAAGAGAGTGCCTCTTATAATTACACTGGTTGCTCAATTTTTTTCTGTAAGCATTGTAAGTGTGGAAGAACCTTTAGAAATTCAGCAACTCTTATCTCATTTTCCAAATGTTTTTGAGGAACCAAAGGGGCTACCTCCTAATCGAGGTCACGAACATTGTATTACACTCAAACCTGATGCAACACCTGTATGTACTAGGCCATACAAGTATTCTTACTTGCAAAAGACTAAGATTAAAAAGCAAGTTCAGGAAATGCTGCAACAGGCTATTATCCGCCCAAGTTAAAGCCCATTTTGCACCTCTAACACTGCTAGGGAAGAAGAAAGACGGGAAACAGAGATTTTGTGTGGATTACAGGCGTTTGAATGAGATAACAATCAAGGACAAATTTCCAATTCCTCATATTGAAGATCTTCTTTGTGTGGATTAAGGGCAAGTTATCATCAAGTGAGGGTAGTTGAGCAAGATATTCCTAAGACTGCTTTTAGGACTCATCATGGACACTATGAATTTCGAGTAATGCCTTTGGTTTAACCAATGCTCCAACCACTTTCCAATCTTTGATGAATAGTATTTTTAGACCTCATTTGAGATAGTTTGTTCTAGTATTTTTTTATGTTATTTTGGTGTATAGTGCTACCTTGGAACAACATGTAGAGCATCTGAGAATGGTGTAAGAATTGCTTAGACGGAATAGATTGTTTGCTAAGGCGTCGAAGTGATCTTTTGCACAGTCCATGCCTTGTCCTCAATGGAGTCTAAGTTGATGACTGGAGTAATTGCTAGTTATGAGAATGATCTTGTGGCTCAACAACTTATGGCTTCACTACTATCACTCATTCTGCAGAGTATAAGGTGACTAAGGGCATTCTATGCCTCAACAATCGCCTTTACATTGGCCATCACATGGACTTACAACTCAGGTTGATTAGTGCCTTTTATGAATCTCAAGTGGGTGGTCATTCTGGTATACGGGCAACATATCAGAGAATGAAATCTCTGTTTTACTGGCCTGTAATGAGGAAGATGATTGAGGAATTTGTTGCCAGTTGTGACAACTGTCAAAGAAACAAGTCAGAACATGTAGCTAGTCCAGGGTTATTACAACCATTGCTTATTCCTGAGGTAGCTTGGACCCACATTAGCATGGATTTTGTGGAAGGTCTCCCTAAGTCAACAGGCAAGGACTCCATTTTGGTGGTGGTGGATCGATTAACCAAAATGCTCATTTCATTGCTCTCTCCCATTCTTTCTCAGTTGCCACAGTTGCCAATGAGTTCATGAACTCCATTTTTCGCCTTCATGGTTTATGATGACTCATGGCATGCGTACACTTGAAGGGACTTGGAGATGTTGATTCGAGTGCCATGAAGGTCAAGAGGACCATGACTTGGTTGGACAAGCCACCTTATCCACATCTTGACATCCTGATTTTTAATCAGGCTTTGGAATCACCAGATTCGGAGTTACGAAGCAAAAGTTATACTTCGCCAAAGACGGTACCCCCAACCGAGATCTCTTGTGCGCCAAGGCGAGTTCTTTCCATCCAAGAACGTGGAAACCAAGTGATTTCACATCAGTTTACCTATGAGATAGTATTTGACAATGACAAAAATTTTGTGAGCCATTTTTTGGCGTGAGTTGTTCACCTCCATGGGTACTTCCTTGCATATGTCAACCGCCTATCACCCTCAGAGTGATGGACAAATTGAACGTGTAAATTAGTGCTTAGAGGCTTATTTGAGGGGGATGACTACTTCCAAACCCAAGCAGTGGGCCCGATGGTTGTCTCTTGCTGAATGGTGGAATACTACTAATTACCACACATCCCTCAAGCTCACTCCTTTTCAAGCTCTGTATGGGTATAGTCCTCCTCAGCTAGGGGTGGATGCATATGCAGTTTCAACATCCTTTGTTGAGGATTGGTTACGTGACAAAGAGTTGGCATTGGTACAATTCAAAGAGATTATGCAACAGGCTCAATCCAGATTGAAGCAATAGGCTAATAAGAAGTGATCTGATAGACAACTCTCCGTGGGTGATTGGGTTTATTTGAAGCTTCAACCCTAAAGACAAAGCTCAGTCACTCACATTCATCCAGTTATAGCCCCTTCCAGGTATATTATTGGCAGAGTTGGTGAGGTTGCTTCTCGCCTAGCATTACATTCTCACACTCGCATTCATCCAGTTTTCTATGTGTCGCAATTGAATGTTAGGGTGGGCGACATTGTGATTCTCAAACCCACTTTGCGTGCTTTCACTACTGAAGGCCATTGTGTGGTTGCCCCAATTGCAATTTTGAACACTCGTGTGACTTACCTAGCCAATGGGGCACCTATAATAACCCTAAGTTTTGAAATTTTATATTAAAATATGTTTCCTATGATAATTAATAGAAAGTAAAGAATTTTTTTCTTTTATTTAGAAATATATGAAGTAAAACAATAGCATAATTTAAGATCAAATTATTTCTTATAGTATTATTTTTCAAAAGAAATACAAATAAATATATATAATTGGGTACAAATATTATTTTTTATAAATAATATTATCCAATATATAAGTTGAAAAGTTACATTGGGCAAAATTATTAAGCATTGAAAGTTTTTTAATTCATAAGCAATTAAATGAGGATAGAAAGGCCTTGAATTCATAAGCAATTAATCGAATGTGAATCTTCAAAATTCGATCCGATTCGGATCAATTCGAGCGAAACAATTTCGGAATTGTTTGCATTTCAAGCAAGTCTATGAACTCCACATAAATACCAAGCAAGTCGATGGGTTTTTGTCATCCAATTTCGCTCAAAACCGATCGAAACCTCCATGTCCTCTGTTTTAGGTTTGCTACTGTTATGATTGTTTTCCGATGTCTTTGGTGGTCTGCCTCCTCCACCAAGCATCCTCGGTTGTAGCCCTCGACGATACGAACCCATAGCCACTAACCCCGCTCAATTCCGCCGCTGTTTAAACCTCGTACGAGTCAGTTGAATCCGGTGTCGCATCGCCTCTATTTTGCTCAAGTTGTTTCTATAAATCGAGTATTCTGGTCACTTCTGACCACAAATAGAGAAGATTTTGGTGCCCAAAGAAGTGACTTTAAGTCAGGATCCAACGCCACCGACCATGATCCATTTGGTTTAGAAACGAGCCCGGTACGAGCAAATTACAGAGTGGTTGTCCACCAAGGTCGGGTTGTATGTGGTTTGGCTTCAATCCATATTGTTGAAGAAGACGTGGGTCCCACCCACATATCCATGCTACGTTAAATGTGGGAGTTGTGCTCCCCTTAGAAATGCTTGATAATTTTAAGATGAATGTTTACGTGTTTGAATCTGAGGTTGTACAACACCCTATTTATGTTTATCTGTGTACTTTTTATTAGGCCATGTAATTTCCTATTTTATCTTTTTTGTATTTTCATTCTCTTTTTTCTACTATATAGCTTTTGCTCTTTGTAAATACACTCATGTTTCTGTAAGATTTACCCTCCTGTCACTGACAAGCGTTCAACTAACACACACTCACACAAAGAAGAAGGCGAAAAAACCGCATACTACATTTTTTTTACCTCGCACTCCGTTTTGGGCGGCACCTATTGCCGCCCAGAAAAGGCCCCAAAACCGGGTTTTAATCTTGGACGGAACTACGTGCAGCACAGACAAACCGGATTTTTGAAAACCCGGTTCAGAAGTTGTGCTGCACGTATTGCCGCCCAATTTTATTTTATTTTAGCGAACCCGGTTTAGGAGTTAGATATTATTTTTAAAAAAATTAATTTTTTTTAACTCGGTTTAACTATGGGCGGCAATTATTGCCGTCCAAATAATATTCAAATTTTGAACATGGGCGGGAATAATTGCCGCCCAAATGCTATTCAAAATTTGAACATGGGCGGGTGCCGCCCAGATGTAACATTTAAAAAAAATGCCCTTCGGCGGTATTTATTGCCACCGAGATCGTCTTCTCCGAGATCGTCTTCCCCGAATCGTCTTCCTCGGAAACTTGGTTTCAACAAAGGATAGTGCTTAGATGGCAAATTCCGGCGAGGTGGCAGCGATTGACGAGCTACTGCAGGATGAGATATGGGCGGAGGTTGATAGGGAGGAAAGAGAGATGGCGGTGGCGGGAGATCACGGCGGCCCCGATCCACTCGATTTGACGGCGGACTCGGCGGAGGCAAAAGGTGGTGCCCTCGAAGCAATGCGAGTACGTAACCATATTGCAAGCAGGGCGGAGGAGACTCGCCGGGGCGGAGGAGAATCGCTGGGGCGGAGGAGGAGGATTCTGGGCTGCACGAGGTGCCGCCCAGATCCGGGGACGATGACGAATCTGGGCTGCATGAGGTGCCGCCCATATTTCCGGCGGTAGAATTGCCGGCGAACGTGGAGGCTTTCGGCGGGGCCGTCGGCGGCGGGGTCGTTTCGGGCGAGGAGGTTACGGCGACGAGGAGGATAGATTGCCGGCTAGGACCGAGGAGGTGGATATCGGGGCGGACAATGCTTTCGACGTGGCTTTAGCGGTTGCTATGGAGGCAGTGGATGAGTTGGCCGAAAATCCTGTTTGTCAAAAGCGGAAATATGAACGGAGGGCGACCGAAAAGGTATGTTTTCTCATTAGTTTTAATTTGTTAAATGTAATTTATTTAATAAATTTTTTACTGTAATTTTAGGCTTTTAGACTTATTTTTTGTTGTATTTAATCATAATTAAAAATGACATTATAGGTAATAGGCTTAATTTTGTTGCTAAATAAGATTAAATGTTACGCATAATAAAACGATTAGTAATTTATTTAATTTTGTTGCTAAATAAGATGAAATGTTATGTATAATAAAACCATTTGTAATTTATTTATAATAGTTTTTTAGATTTATATTGCGTAGTTTGCCCTATTGAAAATGAAAATATTTAATATATTGATTTTATAAAGAAAATAATTTTCTTTAACAATTGCTAAGGTATATGTAACTACAAGTTATTATAAACAAATTTAATAATAGTAAAATGAAAATAGTTATATTTCTTGTGGCAAAATAGGATGTATTGGGTAAAATCAAATGGTCGGATCGAGACAGTCGCCCTACTACTGCATCTGCTCGCAAGAGGAGGGTTGTGGGTGTTTCGCAGGAGATGGAGGTGCTTAGTGAGGATGATGTTTGTCCTGTCCGTTCAGATGAGGACGTGGTTATGGAGGATGCCCCTACCACTACAGCTATCGAGGATCCGGACTTTACTATCGGCCCTTCTACTATCTCGAAGGATCCATTACCCACCTCTGTCAGCATAGATGTTGAGCATATTGCTTCTACATCAGGGCCACCAGAGCAGGATCCACCAGAGCAGCAGCCACCTCAGGAGGACCCACCTCAGCAGGTCCCACCTCCGCCTAAGCCAGCTCAGCAGTATCCTTCTGTGTTGAGGAACTTTGATACGCACATTGTGGAGCTGATATGGAGGAGGGCATTACCGGACCCTCCAGAGGACGTTGTTAGGAGTTTGAGGGTTCAGACACGCCCTACACAGTTTGCGTTTTAGAGGGATCATATTCCCAGAGGGGTCCCAGAGGAGGGTTCCTGGTTTTGGATTGCTCAGCAGACGGGGTTGACCGATTTGCTTGATATTCAGTTCGGCAATGCTGATCACACCCTCATTTCAGCATTCGTCAAGCGCTGGCATCCAGAGACGAACACCTTCCGTTTTCCCTTCGGCGAGATAGGTCCTATGCTACATGACGTTATGATGATTCTAGGGCTGCCGATTGAGGGATTTGAGGTGACGTCACCATGGACCGGTCAGAATAGCAAGCTGGAGGAGTGTGAAGTGTTGTTCGAGTATCTGTTTGCATTGATTCGGAGTACAATTTAGATGAGGATGATGCTGACATGGTCTGTGATCTTAGGAAGGGCTGGGTCAAGCAATTTCAGTTAGGGAGGCATGTGTTGAGGATGATTGAGGAGGGTGCATATCCAGAGGATATAGCAGCTGGTTTCTTGTGGCACACCATGTCGGCTAGTATTTTCGTTGATAAGTCGACGAATGAGCTGACGACTACGTTGTTACCTCTTTTTGTGGATTGGGAGCGTGTCGTTCATACAGCTTGGGGCACCAGGGTTCTAGCTTTCCCTTTTAGAAACCTTGGAGAGGCTTCTCGACGCGGAGCTGTGCAATTGGCCGGTTGCGCACGTCTCTTAGAGGTAGACCTTTATTATAGTTCGATTGTAATTTAAATCATTAATATAAGGTGTTTAATTGTTTATAACTAATGTCTTTCTTCCTCCATACACAGATTTGGATTTGGACGTACTTTGTATACTTCCCGGGCAACCCTAACCTCAAGGAAGGTGCGGACGATGACCTTCGACGCGTTGCACGATATTGTGTTGGCCGGACCCCTGTCCGTTTAAGTGGCAACCAGTTATAGTATATACGGATACTGGACGAGTATAGGCCAGAGGATGTACGTATTCTTATTCCATTTTAATATACTATAAGATAGGCTTAATGAATTATTAATATATGTTTTGTATTTTTATATTAATTGCAGATACGGTGGATGCCGTATGAGGGTCTTGATTTCCGAGGTGCTCATAGGGCCTCCACGTATCGAGGGACTATTCATTTTCTCGATGTAGAGGAGCCCTATATGCCGGATAGGCTTACCCGCCAGTTCAGTTATCGACAGAGCAGGCCCCTCGATATCATAGAGCCTCGGGTTGTAGTGCGTCCTCATAATTTTAAGGGGAAGAGGCGATACGTCATGTCGCCGACCACGTACAACGAAACCTCCTCACGATTGGTAAGGTAATTTATCGCTGCTATGTCTTCGGCCCCTACAACTTGCTTCAACATACGAGGTAATATGGCGGAGTACGGGTAATAAAAGACCCTTCTCACAACGGGCCACTCCTCTCCAGCAATCAACTTCACGAACTCCAAGGACTCTAACCCAGCGGTAACGATGTCTTCTTTCACCTCTACGGTCCCCTCTTCATAACGGTGTGAATAGCCCACCTCTTGGGCCCCGTCAACCCGGACCAATTGTCCGCCCCGATAGATTTTTAAAAGCATAGCGTGGCGGTAAGTAATATAACGGCTTGGACTTGGTGATGACATAGAGGGTAATACAAGGTTTCTTTTTATATCCATATGATGTAGCAACAAAATGAGGTTTCTATTTATAGCCATTTCATTTGACCTTTTGTGACAAATTTGACAATTATGGGCGGCACATGGTGCAGCCAAAACTTTTTATTGGACAAGTTCTGGGCGGCAACAGGTGCAGCCAAAACTTTTTATTGGACAAGTTCTGGGCGGCAACAGGTGCAGCCAAAACTTTTTATTAGGCGGCTTTATGTGTCGCCCAGCTCGTTCATTTTTGTTTTATATGCTGCAGGATAACAGACACCAACCTTGCTGATTTGCTGATGTTGCAGTGACTTTTCTAGTGACTTTTGCAAAATATTAATTAGTACTATGACTTCTTTGTTCATCCATAATGTTCTAAAAGTCACTAGGCAGGATCTAGGCGGTGAGGGGGGGCCTAGCGCCTAGGCGGGGCCTAGACGGACTAAAACTTAATGCATGATCCATGTGATTATTTGATTATGTTCTCCCAAATCAATTAATCTTTATAAAACTATGTTAGGATGAGATTTGATATTATATTATGGGCCTTATTCTACAAAGCTTGACCCAAAATTATGTTACATGCATCCGTCATCTTCTAAGATGTTGCTGATTCCACAACATTTGAGGATTATTCTAGCCTAGGCGGGTCCTAGGCGGAGGGTGACCGCCTAGCGCCTAGCCGGGGCCTAAGCGGGGATTTTTAGAACATTGTTCATCCATATTGCTTTTTGTAGATTTTTGTTTTGTTATTTCTACAAAAAATTGAGAACAGATTACTTCATTAAAACCATAGAATACAATACAACATTACAAATCCACACGATTACATCCAAATAATTACAGGATTGAGTTGGTGTCATTGCATTGTGCAGATTATCCCGTTGACCGACTGAAGAATCCTAAAGGAGGGTGAGCCTACAATGACCAAGTCGAACCCGTCGAACCTTCTGATTTGCCCCTTCTTCTGGCAGCGGCACATAAATACTTGAAATCCACAAACCTCCTTTCAGTATCATATAAGGAAGACGCACCACATGATCAAAGAATAGATCGACAATCTCACTAGAACTATGGATAGTCTTACAAGCTATAAAATGTGTCATCTTAGAAAATCTATCGACGACCACAAAAATAGAGTCTTTACCTCGTCTAGAGAGGGGCAAACCCGTGATGAAATCCATAGATAAATCTTCTCAAGGGGCACTAGGAATGGGCAATAGGGTGTAGAGGCCGTGTGGGCTTGACCTAGCTTTGGCTCTTTGGCATGTCACACAACTTCTACAAAACCTAGTCACTTGGTGGGTCATCTTAGGCCAAAAGAAATGTTCTCTTAACGCGGCCAATGTCTTACTAATCCTAAAGTGTCCACGACTTTCGTGTGCTTTCTGAATCAAAAGGAGCCTAATGGAAGACCTAGGGATGCAAAGGCGACTAGCCTTGTATAAATAACCCTCAGAAAGGAAATATGACTCAAACTCACGCGATCTCAGGCAATGCTCTAAAATAGGTGCAAAGAAAGGATCACTAGCATACAATTCCTTAATCAAAGCAAAACCCAAAACTTTAGTTTGCACATGAGTCAAGAGAACATACCTTCTAGATAACGCGTCTGCGACAATGTTCTCATTTCCTTTCTTGTGGACCACGACATAAGGAAATGTCTCCAGAAATTCCACCCAACGAGCATGGCGTCGATTGAGGTGGGCTTGGCTCTTCAAATAGCTCAAGGCTGCGTGGTCGCTGTGGGTGACAAATTCACGCGGCCAAAATTAATGTTGCCATGTCTTTAGCACGCATATGAGTGCATACAACTCTTTGTCGTAGGTGGGGTAATTTAGTGTGGCCCCTGTGAGCTTCTCACTGAAATATGCAATGGGCCTCTTCTCTTGGTGTAGCACACCACCAATGCCTATGTTTGAGGCATTACACTCCACCTCGAAGTGTTTGGCGAAGTCGGGAAGCTAGAGCAATGGTGCCTGGCACAAGGCCCTCTTCAAAGCCGAGAAGGCTTTTTCGTGGGACTCAAGCCACAAGACATTGCTTCCCTTCTTTGTCAATTCATGCAATGGCGCGGCAATGGAAGATAAGTCTCGAACAAAGCGCCTATAAAATCCTGCGAGGCCTAGAAAGCTTCGCACCTGTGTCGGCGTCGTCGGAGTTGGCCACTCTTTGATGGCTGTGATCTTTGCCTCGTCGACGCATAGACCATCACTACTCACGACGTAGCCCAAAAAATTTGTGGACGCGGAGCAAAAACTGCACTTGGCCAGATTGGCAAACATGCTCTCGCGTCGAAGGCATTCGAGCACAAGTCGAAGGTGATTGACATGCTCTTCCAGACTCCGTGAATACACAAGGATGTCATCGAAATAAACGACGACAAACTTGCCAAGGAATGTTCTCAAGACGTGGTTCATCACGCGCATGAAGGTGCTGGGCGCGTTCGTGAGCCCAAATGGCATGACAAGCCACTCGTAGAGCCCGTACTTTGTCTTGAACGCGGTCTTCCACTCATCACCTTCTTTCATCCTGATTTGGTGATAACCACTCTTCAAATCTATCTTGGAGAAAAGTGTGGCGCCATGAAGTTCATCAAGCATATCGTCGAGGCGTGGAATAGGATGCATATACTTGACGGTGATCTGGTTTATCGCACGACAATCAACACACATTCTCCATGTGCCATCTTTCTTGGGCACAAGGATCACATGCACAACACAAGGAGAGAGAGATTCCCTTACGTAGTCGCGATCCAACAACTCTTGCACTTGGCGTTGTAGCTCTTTGGTCTCTTCTGGGCCAGCTCTATATGCAGCGCGATTGGGCAAGGAAGCACTTGGTACAAGGTCAATCTGGTGCTCAATGCCTCTCAGTGGAGGTAAACCTTGTGGCAACTCATCAGGAAATACATCATCGAACGCGGTGAGCAAGGTCGCGATGACTGGCGGCACGGATGCGGTGTTCGACGACTCAGGGATGCATGGAGTTGGCACAAGCAGAAAACATGGAACTTTGCCAGTCAAACACTTAGTGAGGTCACTGGGCCTGGCTAAAAGAACGCGTTGCTCACACTTACCTTGCAAAGGAGTTGTCTTCGGCAACGGCGCGACAAACTTTGTCGATGGCGAGGCGCTTCTCGACTTCCGTGGGGCACTTGGTGTCCTAGCTATGGCGTTGTGCGTCTTCTTGCCAGTGCTTGGAGGAGACGAAGTGTCACCAGATTTGGAGAAGTTTTGCCTCTGGAGTGCCTTTGGACACTCTTTTGACCTAGTGGACGCGGCCTCTATGGCTTTCTGGCGATCGCGTTCAACCTGGTCCTGCAAGATCTCATGGGGAGACATTGGATGCAAAGTGACGCGCTTCCCGTGGTAATTGAACATATAAGTATTCAAATAGACATCATGGAGCACGCGCCTGTCGAATTGCCATGGGCGCCCAAGAAAAATATGGGTGGCGTCCATTGCAATGACATCACAAAGTATAGAATCACAGTATTGCCCTATGGAAAAAGAAATTAAGCATTGGCGAGATACTGTGTTACCTGGACTTGAAGAAATCCATTGGAGGGCATAAGGTTGGGGATGAGGAATCGTAGGCAACTTGAAGTGTGTGATGACCTTTTCATTCACAATATTCGCACATGATCCTCCATCAACAATAACACTCAAGGAGCCGTCTGGACGAGAGCTCTTGTGTGGAACAAGTTCTCGCGTTGATCGCGTAAGCTTGCTTCCTTGATTGTGAGGATACGACGCGTCACCAAGCTCAATGGTGTGCCCGTGTGCAGTGAAGCTGGTTCACAATCGTAGGCGTCTTCCTCTTCGTCGATGCCTTCATCGATGGCATCTAGGGTTTGCCCGTCGTCGTCACAAGACTCGTAGCCGGCGGCGGTTGTGGAGAACAAAACCTTTCGAGCGTTTGGGCAATCTTTCTTATAGTGGCCTCTTCCACCACATTTGTAACACTCAACGTCGCGCGCGCGATCTGTGCTCACTAGAGCCTGTCTTGGTAGTTCTGGCGCGGCGCGGTGCTTGGCGTCAGTGGCTTTGCTTTGGGGGCTTGGCTTGACGCGGCTGTGGTAGAAACACTAGGGCGAACATGAGTAGAAGGTAAACCATTAGGGTTAGAAGAATACCTTTGTTGGCCACTTGGATAAGTGTAAGACTTCCGGCGAGAGATTTGTGCATGAATTTGCATCGCCGTATGTGTGAGGGTGTTCAAATCTTTGATGGGCAAAATCTCGAGTTGATCACGGATGTTGGTGTTTAAGCCACTCAAGAATTTCGTCCTCAATGTCGATGGTGCAACGAAGATGTTGGCCTTGTAATACATGTCTTCAAGCTTGGAAAAGAACTCGAGTGGAGACAATGACCCTTGGCGAGCCATGGCTATCTCCATTCGCATTTGATTCCTATAATCTAGAGGCACATATTTCTTTGTCATCACGTACACGAGTTGGTGCCACTCCGTGACCCGTGTCCTTTGGTGTCGGGCGCATTCATCCTCGAAGCGATGCCACCACACTCTCGCCGCTCCTCGGAAAATAAGTGTCGCAGCGTCGACATGCTCCTCGAGGGGCACTCGACAATATCGAAGTGTGTACTCCGTAGCCTGCACCCATTCAAGAAAAACAGAGGGGTTGTATTCACCACCGCGACCATTGCGAGACCCAGTGCATGTCTCCGCCACCAATTGCGCTGAGCAAGTACAGGAGCTCCATCGAAGAACTAGAGACCAATTGGAGAGAAGGGCCGCGCAGTATGCATCCCAGAAGAACACTGTAGTGAGTGATAGGGATTCTAAGTTCGTTGGTCATTTTTGGAGAACTCTTTGGGGTAAGCTAGGAACCAAACTCCTATTTCCACTAGCTACCACCCCCAAACCGATGGCAAAACGGAGGTCACGAATAGAACTCTAGGAGCCCTCCTTCGCACGATGCTCAAAGCCAACCCTAGGCGTTGGGAGGACTTACTATCACTTGTCGAGTTTTGTTACAATAGATGCAGGCACACGGCGACCAAGTTGGCCCCTTTTAAAGTGGTGTATGGCATGAACACATTGACACCGCTTGATTTGTCATCGCGACCACTGCGAAACCCAATGCATGTCTCTGCCGCCAATCGCGCTGAGCAAGTACAGGAGCTCCATCGAAGAACCAGAGACCAATTGGAGAGAAGGGCCGCGCAGTATGCATCCTAGAAGAACACTGTACTTGCACCGATGATGGCCCGATATTCGACAGTTGACGAGGAGGAGCACCAGAGCCCACATCACAATTACATTCGAGCTCCCATTCGGTGTTCGTTGAAGGCTCGTGCAACCCCGGTTCTTTGATGTACCACTACACCTTACAGTGGATTTATTTGGTTGCATGGTAGAGTTTGATTATGAAGACGCCGCAACACCATCGACATGTGCTTTTATTGATATACCGCCAGCCCCCACATCCACATCCAGGCCACCTCGGCGACGGTTGTGAGTACTTTTCTGCTCTTCCCTGTGCTTCATCTTTTTGTCTTTCATTACATTGAGGACAACGCAATGTTTAAGCATGGGGGAGTGTTCTATACTTGCTAGTCGTCTGAGGAGGAAAAGAAAAATAATGAAAAAGAAAAAGTCAAAAAATTGAAAAAAAGACAAAAATAAAACCCTGGGATAAGTCGAAAACCCGCAAGGGCGGCTTAGGCAATAAGCAGGTGGCTTGGACCAACATTAGGCTGGGGTAATAAGAGGTCAAGAGTGATGTGAGTTTTTGTGAGCCCATCTATTGAAAAATGAAATGAGTGGCTTGGTGAAAACCTGAAAGGGCGCCTTGGAAAAATGAGTGAAAAGAAGAAGAGTGATTATTAGGATTCCTCATTTTCCTGGCGTGGTGACATAAGAAGAGGTGATATAAGGAGGTTTCGGGTAGGTCACTTTGGAAGGCATAAGAAGATAGATGGAGGCTAGGATTAGATATTTTTATTCACTCTATGGTGTTCGGGATAAGCTTGGGGGAAGTACTCTGCTTTCCTTTAAGCTTGTATGTTTTGTGTGTTGTGCGTATTGTGTTGGTACCTTGGAGATTCATGTTTAGGTGCAATTCATAGTGGAGATAGTTTTACTGTGCTTCCTGAGACCTTGAGGATTTGATTGGAGGAGTAGGTTTCTATTAGCTTACTCGAGGACGAGCAAGGTTTAAGCATGGGGGAATTTGATCAGCGCTATTTTGTAGGGTTTAACTAGGAGTTGTTACCGGAGTTTTAGGTACCATTTGGATGAGTTTAGAGCACAATTATGAAGAATGGAGTTGAGGAGTAGAAGTGTGGATTTGGTGGTTTTGAAGAGCTAAAATGAAGACTTAAAGAAGATGGAGAAGAAAGCCACGAGAGAAGAGGAAGGAAGAGTTGAAGAAGCTACAGGAGCTTTTCCGCGGTCGCGGAACAACACGGAGCGAGGAGAGCTACAGCGAGTAATCCGCGGTCGCGGAAGCCAAAGCCGCGATCGCGGCAACATGAAGCAGCGAGCCTTTACAGAGCATTTCCGTGGTCGCGGAAATCCATCCGCGGTCGCGGAAGACTGTTCATCAGACGCGCGCGTGAAGTTTCGTCCGAAGATTTTGTTTTACTTTATTTCCTTTTCTTTTATTTCGTTAGTTTATTTTATTTCCTTTTAGATATTATTTCCTATCTTTAGTTTTAGGTTTTTCTAGGGTTTATAACCTAGTTTCCTAGCAGCCTCTTAATTAAATCTAGACATTATTCAGTTTACGTATTGTTTTTCCCTTGGAGTTTTTGTGTTTCAAGACTATGAAGAACTAAGCAACTTTTGCTTAGTCCGACGATTGAAGCCTTCGTTTGCATTTGATTGTGAGATTATAACTCTATTTCCTTTCCTTTGATTATATCTCTTCTCTTTGTGCTTATTCCTATTGATTCTTGCTGCATTGAGTGGCCTGATCATCTAGTTGATATTAGTACTTGTCTATTGCTAGGGTTTGGATATTTCGAGTTGAAATCCCTTATCTTGTGTAGCAAACATGATATTCTAGGACTAGTTGGACTAGTTTATTGTGAAGAGAATTGATTATGTGTTAAATGTTGTGAGTTATGGTGTTGCATGTATCCTGGTTAATTCATATGCTTACTGCTGCTATTGGATTAAATCTTGATAGTTTCTTGTGCATTCGATAGTTAGGGTTGCCAAGACTAGTTGGACTGATAACTATTTCAGAATAGGGACATGAATATTCATATGAAGGAATTGAGATAATCTAGGATCAATCAATCAAATGAATGGTGGATATTTGTCTGGCTAAGTATTTTCTCACCAATCGATTACAACATTTACTTTGATTTACTTTGTTACTTGCAAACAAACCAAAAACCCTCATTGTTACCTTTGACATACAACCTGTTGCACTAAGAAAGATTGCTACCTCCCTGTGGGATTCGACTCTTACTTGCCTACTATACTTAGTTAGGTTTTTAAGGATTACTTTGATAAGGCATAACGACTTTAGCCCCGTCAATATGATTATATCCCATAGTTATATCATATCGTTATATACTATGATTATATCATATAGTTATATTCACTATGGTTATATCATATCGTTATATACTATGGTTATTTTATATCGTTATATCCTATAGTCATATACTATGGTTATATACTATGATTATATCTAATTTCGTTATATAATATGATTATATCCTATAGTTATATCCACTGTGGTTATATCATATGATTATACCTATAGTTATATACTATAGTTATATCATATCGTTATATACTATGGTTATATCATATAGTTATATCCACTATGGTTATATCATATCGTTATATACTATGGTTATATTATATCGTTATATCCTATAGTATATGACTATAGGTTATAACTAACTTCATTATATCATATGATTATATCCTATAGTTATATACACCCTGTTGGACGAACCTAGTGCAGCACAAAGTAGTACACAAACTCAACCAACAGTCCCATCTCAGAGATACCCTCTTGGACGACACCTAGTGTAGCCCAAAGGTACCCTTTTGGACGGCACCTGGTGCAGCACAAGTAAAACACCCTGTGTTGCACTATGTGTCGCCCAAAACGGTCATATTTTGCCACTTTTAACCGTCACGAACCCATTATAAATACAAAATGAACTCATCTACTCATTCACACTATTCCCACTCCATAACTTCTCACAAACTTCTCGTGTGTTCTATTTGTTCTAATGGCGCCTTTGGTTCTCAAAGTTTACCAAAATGGGTGAATCACCTACAATCGAATGATATGCCAACGAAGTGGGATGGACATGTTTTTCCATGGCTACAAAGGTGGTGAGGTCCGCATGTTGCATATGAGGGATGTCTCGCTTGGAGAGGGGGGGGGGGGGGGGTTATCATTGGGTTACTTGTTCATGGCGTTATTTTACAATCCATCAACTAGGGTTCACCCTGGGTGGATTTTTTACTTTCCACCGGGTGTGGATCCTCCCCGACTCCGTGAGGTGGTAGATGAGGATCACGTAGCTAAAATTATAGCTTTTTACAGACTTGGTGTTCCATTCACCCTTTACACCGAGACTGCATACCCGAAACATCATATCCCGGGTCTTTTAGAAGATCCGGAATCTGAGGTGGACGGCGATAGCTCTGAGGATGGCGGGGAGACCGATTCTGATGAGAATTAAAAAGCTTTTTATGATTCATGTTCAACTAGTGTACGCTTTAATGTTTATGTCCTACTTTGTATTTGTTAATGATTCCCAAGTAATATTATTGTCTCGTATTGCATCTTCCCGAATCAACAACAAATCGAATCAACACAAACGATTATAAACACAATATATGGTCAATCTCAATCAAACTAAGCAAATCGAAATACAATGACATAGATAGAATCAATTACAATCCAAAAAGCCTAGGGAAGTATGTCGGGTCGACCTTGTTCTGCCCGCTCCTCTACATAATTCTTGAACCTATCCTTAAAGCGCTCATGACTATCCCATCCATCAACACTTGGGTACTTGTAACTGAACCACTGCCTCAGAGGGGGTGGAATTGGACAACGATCATCAACAAGCCAAATCTGTAAACATAAACAATAACATTATAATAATTTTTGAAAGAATAAGTAAATACCATAGGAGTAGCGCTTCACGTATCGGTACGTAATGGTCTCGCTTGCCTACATGTGCTATCGCATAAACCTTTGTCGGAGGCTCAGCATCCGGGGGGCCCACAATGGAAGACATGTGTGCGGTCCAAACCATGATAAGACAACAACCGCCACTTGGTGTTCCGTGGCAAACACCAAACCTGTAATAGGCATTATACACCAGAAGTTCCTTGTGCACGGTAAAGCAATATAATTCGACAAGGGTCTTGGGATGATCTTATCTTTCAAGTGAACCATTACAGAAGCCCTTGCTTAGAAGTATACTGGCTTCACATGTCATTGATGGGTTTAGTGTTTGCCACACTATATCAGGTTGGTCTCGTCTTATTAACGTGGAAAGCTCCGACGTTTTGCTTACCGTTGAGTAATAGGACATCAAGCATAGGACCTCCAGACAAGATTCTTGCCATGGCACACGTAGGCAATCATGATCACTTCATACCGGTACAGGTTTTTTCTAATAAAATATTTATGAAATTAGGTTACATTGTTTTCACTACTCAAATAGTTTGTGTGTGTATATGTAGGTGGTGCTTAAGGAAGGGTCGCCAATACCGCACACTCCTGGGTCGTGACACAGAAACGTAAATCGAAACATTTTGTGGTGGACAACAAAGTTTGAGTGGAATTTGAAGATGTATCGAGATTACCGCATTGCAAATGGTCGGGCACCAGATCCTTTTGTGTATGTGGGAGACGGATCCGTTCATGTACTTGATTGATGATACGAGTATGTAATGTAATATTTAGACGGCTTTGATGTGTTGATATTACTTTGATGTGTTTTACATTACGTCTACGTTCGAAGTAGTACAAACTCGCTTTTTATCTCGATTTAATGGGCCTATACTGGCGCAAAGTAGTACAAAACATAACAAATCACACCCCCTCTTTCACTAATTCCACTTGATTCCTTTTCGATGTCCCTCTTTCGCTAATTTCGCTTGATTCCTACAAAACATAACAAATGGTTACTTCTATCTTTCTAACACCTACGATGTTATTTGTTATTTCCCTTAAACAATACCTACAAAGACCCTCATTCTGCTTTAGAAGTTGATTTTTTTCCTTCCACAGCCCCATAATGACCTCGTGTGCCCTCTCGTCGTATGGTGGATCGAACCACGCAAAGAAATCACATCCCCCTTTATTACCAGGTTTGTGGACATCGTACCTCCCCAATTCAAGGCATCCCCAGTACCTTCTTCCGTACTGCCACTGTCGGTCACAAGTGTGTATGACCGCCTTCAAATTACAAAAGCAAAATCTCTCTCCCGTAGTTGAACTCGAACTTGACGAAGAGGCCATACTAACTTTTGGAGAATTAAAACACAATTAGAGAGGAGAAGGATGTATAAGGTTTAGGATGGCATTGTTCGTATTTGTAGGGTGAAATAGAGTCGTTGGAAAAATGACCGTTACAAAAATACACGCTTAAGTTAAGCGTGTAGTTACACGCAAACCTTAAGCGTGTAGTTACATGCATACCTTAAGCGTTTAAACACACGTTTAACATAAGCATGTAGTTTGTAACGGTCATACGCTTAACATAAGCGTGCAGTTTGTAACGGCCATTTTTCCAACCACTTTATTTCACCCTATAAATACAAACAATTTCATACAAACAATTACACCCTTCTCTTATCTAATTGTGTTTTAATTCTCCAATAGTTAGTATGGCCTCTTCGTCGAGAAATGTGATAGTAATCAGCGATGACTCAAATTCCTCTGTTGTCGAAGAAGACAGCAGCTACACCTCTGATGATGATGCTGGAAATGTTGGAAATTCAGCATTAGAAAGAGCTGAAGCTATGCGACGTGATCCTCAGAAGAGTTTCATTATTGTACTAAATCAAACCATGTTCTACCCAAAATATCGGGTGGTAAGCACCGCATCCTTCATTATGTAAATTTATGATTCGGATTACTTCATAATATCAACTTTAAATGCACTTACTGATATGTAGAGTATCCCGAGGGAGCATGCTTTGAAATTCTTGAGTTCTGCAACAACAACGGAAGTCACCCTGAATTGTGGTGATGCTACTTTTCCTGTGTGTATCGCAAAGAGTGGGAATCGATACAGATTTGGCAACGGCTGCGGGATTTTGTAAGATTCCATGAATTGGAAATCAATGATGCATTAGTGTTTGAACTAATATGTCGGCGTCCCCAAGTTATATATGTAGTAACCATATTCAAAGCATAGGGATATTATGTTTATTTTGTTATGTATGAATTTTTTCGGATGACATGAATTGGAAATCAATGATGCATTAGTGTTTAATTCATGAAATGGCTCAAACTCAAAACAAAAAAAACATAATGGCCCAAACTAGGCCCAATAGTACAAAAAAAACTTAATGGGTCCAAACTAGGCCCAATAGTACAAAAAAAATTAATGGGCCCAAACTAGGCCCAATAGTACAAAAAAAAAGCTTAATGGGCCCAAACTAGGCCCAATAGTACAAAAAAGCTTAATGGGCCAAAACTAGGCCCAATAGTACAAAAAAGCAATAAATCAAGAAAAAAATGAGTTTCTATTACTTTCTCGTATTACATAAGTATACTAACATGTAACGAGTTCCTATTACTTTCTCGTATTACATAAGTATACTAACATGTAACGAGTTCCTATTACTTTCTCGTATTACATAAGTATACTAACATGTAACGAGTTCCTATTACTTTCTCGTATTACATAAGTATACTAACATGTAACGAGTTCCTATTACTTTCTCGTATTACATAAGTATTGACAGAAGCTAAAGTCGTATCGCCTTATCAAAATAAAATCCTTAACAACCTAAACTAGTAGAATAGGCATGCAAGGGTCGAATCCCACAGGGAGGAGTTGTCTTTCTTTATGTCAATTTGTATGCAATAGTAACAAAGGGGGGTTTTGGTTGATTGTTTATAAGCTAGTAAACAAAGGAAACAAAAGCAAAGATTTGTACTCAAATTGGGAAAAACACTTAGCCAAACAAATATCCACCTTTAGTTTGGTTGATTGATCATTGATTATTCCTAGTCCTCAATCCTCAGGAATGTCCTAATCCCTGTTCTAAATTAGTTACCAGTCCAACTAGTCCTGATAACCCTAACTATTAAACAATCAAGAAACTATCAAGATAAATCTAACAGCAGCAGTAGGCCCAGGAATAGATAGGTTCATGCAATACTTAACAACTCGTCAGTACTCGACATGCAATCAATCCTCTTCACAATAAACATTCACAACTCGTTCCAGTAAATCGTGGTTGCTACTCTGAATTAGGTATGAACAATATTAATCTCAACAAGTTGACCATATTAAGGTAACTAGCACTATAGATAATATCAATCTCAACTAGTTTGTCAGGCTAGGGAAACTAATATTAATAATACTAATCACAACAATTGATGAACTAGATCAACCAATAGAATTCAAAACCCTAATCCTGCAATATGAATAATATCAATAAAACTAGGTAGCTAATCTAGATAAATCAATATGACTCAATGGAATGAAGCATAAGAGAATCAATAACATTCAAAGATAGAGTAAAGGAATAATCTCACAATCAAATTCAAACCAAGGCTTCAATTGTCGGACTAAGCAAAGGATGTTTAGTTCTTTATAGTCTTGAAAGAAAAACAATACTGAATGGAATAAACAATGATGTAGACTCCCTATTCAAAAGTTGCTAAGGAATTAGGTTAAATAACCTAAAAACCAAACCTAATGCTAAAAAGATAACAAGTCTAATCTTAGAAGGAAATAAAATAAAAAAAATTGGTACAAAGGATTAAAAGAAAAACGGAAAATAAATAAAAGTAAACTTCAGACGAAAACAACCGGACGCGCTGAGTAGATTTTCGTGACCGCGGAAGAATTTCCGCGATCGCGGAAAATTCAATTCTTGACTCATTTGCTCTCGACTTATCCGCGACCAGAATTCTTGCTCGTCCACGATCGCGGTTTTGTCGACTTCTTCTTCTCGCCTTTCGTAGATTTCCGCGACCGCGGCCTCAACCCCGCGATCGCGGCTTCTCGCGTTCTTCACTTCTCTTCTGAACTTCGTCCTCTCTTCGGTCTTCTCAAGTGGTTCTCTTCTTATCTTCTTAATGTCTTCTTTTAAGCTTCTCCAAACCACCATATATACACTTCTACTTCTCAACTCCAATTTCCACAATAACACTGTAAACATCTCCAAATGGTACCCAAAACACAGGTAACAACTCCTAGATATGCACTACAAAGTAGCGCTGATCAAATTCTCTCATGCTTAAACCTTGCTCGTCCTCGAGTAAGCTAATAACAACATACTCCTCCAATCAATTCCCCAAGGTCTCAGGAAGCATAGCAAAAATCATCCCCACTAAGAATTGCACCTAAACATGTAACTCCAAGGCACCAACACAATCAATCAACACACAACATACAAGCTTAAAGGAAAGCAGAGTACTTCCCTCAAGCTTATCCTGAACACCATAGAGTGAATTTTGGCTTTTTCATTTTCTTCATTTTTTTCTTTCTCCTCAGTGACTAGCAAGTATAGAACACTCCCCCATGCTTAAACATTGCATTGTCCTCAATGTAATGAAAGACAAAAAAGAATAAAGCACAGGGAAAGGCAAAATAAAATAAAATAATAACTCACAAACGTCGTTGAGTTGCCTTGGACGCGAAAGATGTTGTTAGAGGTAAATGAATGAAAGCACATGTATCTGGTGTCGCGCCGGTCTTCAAACTCAAACTCTACCGTGCAACCAAAAGGAATCCACTGGAAGGTATAGTGGAATAGTAAATGAATCGGGGCTGCACGGCCTTCAACGAACACATAATGGAGCCCAGATGTAAACGGGGTGTGGGCTCTGGTGTTCCTCCTCATCAGCTGTCGAATGTTGGGCCATCATCGTTGCCAGATAAAATTGTGGGGCGAATGTCTCCTCCTTGGCAGCATGATGCGTACCATCTCTCAATGTAAAATCTGGCCTTCGGTAAAACCTTTTCTTTTTTTTCGATTTTTTTTTTGTTTTTTCGAGCAGGGATGAGGAGACTTACAGTAACTTTTCCGCGATCGTAGAAAAATTTCCGTGCCCGCGGAAAAGACTCTGGTGCGTAGATCACCGTCTTTAAATTTTCTTCGGGTCTCCTACCTGCAGGTTAGTCTAATGAAAAAACAAAAGCAAGAACAAAAACAAAATAACTAAAAACATGGAATGAAAAGACAAGGAAAGAACTACATACCTCGGGTTGCCTCCCGGGAAGCGCCTTAGTTATTGTCGTGGCTCGACTTGGTACTCTCCCACTCAACTTGTGTTGCTCACATCAATTGAGAACTTGGGGTTTCCATCCGGAGGGTGTCGCTTTGAATCATCTATGCTGAATCCGACCCTTACCCCGTCGAATTCCATTGTGAGCGAACCGCTGCTCACATCAATCTTAGTTCCTGCCGTGTTCATAAACGGCCTTCCTAGCATCACAGGGGCCGCATTCTTGTCCTGCCCCGTATCCATCACAAAGAAGTCCGCAGGGAAGAGCAATTTATCAACCTCTACCATCACATCCTGCACTACTCCCTTGGGGTACACATAGGAATTGTCCACCAGTTGGATCACAATCCCCGTCGTCTCCAATGGTCCGACCTCCAGAGATTCGTACAGCGAGAGAGGCAGCACATTAATGGAGGCACCCAAATCAAGCATGGCCTTGTCAAACAAGGTGCCCCTAATCTTGCAAGGAATAGTGAACATGCCCGGATCACTCGCCTTCTTAGGTAACCGCTTTTGCAGCATAGCGGATACATTCTCGCTGACCTGCACTTTATTCTTCTCCTTTACCGCCTTCTTTTTCTTTATCTTGCACAACTCCTTCAAGAATTTGGCATAGCGAGGGATGCTTTGAACAAGTTTTATCAAAGGAATATTTACCTCGCAGTTGCTGAAGGTCTCAAATAATTCCTTGTCATTCGTCGGCCTTCTAGTGTCCTTTAGAGCTTCGGGAAAGGGAGCGGGAGGCTTCAATGTGTGATACCCCGTAATTCTGTAAGGATTATTTTGGGAATTTTTAGAATTTTCCCGAACACCCGTTTAGTACATCGGATTTAATTCAGAAAGTTGGAGGCATTCTGTGATGTGCTCTGTATCTGTAATATTTTTCTCAGTGAAATAAAATACAGACGACGTACTTTGGATTTTAATACTCGTTCGTGTACGATTATTTTTATCCCGGTTTAAGACGACGTCGTCCAAAAGCTGAGGAGGGCGAAGCCACAGTGGCGGTGACCGCCGTAGTTAAGGCGGCGCCCGCCGCGAAGGGCTCGAGGCAATAGTAGCCTCGTCTTCTAGCTGGGCGCGACGACCAGAAAACGGCGCCCGCCGTAAGTGCCCGCCGCAGGGTATTTGCAAGGTGGCGACCAAGGGCACTACGGCGCCCGCCGTTTCCTAGTGGGGGCGTAGCCCTGTGGTCGCCGGAGTCGTCTGACAATCGCAGTTTTAGCCCCGCCACGACACCCTCCTAGCCATCATTGTGCTCCCTCGATCTGTGGCTATAAAAGGAGAGGCTTGGGGGTCGGATTCGAGCTAAAATCAGAAGCTTCAATCCCTCAAAATAGTCTCGCCGGAAAAGCTTGCCCTCGCCGGAGTTCTTTGGAGTGATCGCCGGTGTAGTGTGGTGTTGTTCCAGTGGCCCTTATGAAGCTTTTGGGTAGTCTTTGAAGGTTAGAACCCAAAGCAAGTCGAAAGGAGGCCAAGTCGCGTGCCATTTGGTGAGTCTTTCACGCCGTTATGTTTCTGGGCTCTTCACGGCGCCCGCTGTGTTCATGGCGGCGACCGCCGTGATGAGGCGCCGTGATGAACCCGGCGCCCGCCGCCAGAGGCCAGAATGCCTCTTTGGATTTTGGCTTTGGTGGTCGTCGTCGAGGCGTGTTTCTTTCGATTTCTTTCGTCGTTTTTAGATTCGTACTGTGTTTATGTTGGATCTAACTTAGGGTTTCTCTTGTTGGTCGACTCGGAGGTTGTTGTGTTATCGGAGCTATACCCGTGTCGAGCCCGGTATTCCGTCATCGTTAGGCTTGTTCCAACTCTGCGGATTAAGGCAAGTGGCGGTTCGCTCTTGCTTAATCATTCCATGTTTCATTAATTATCAATTATTTAATTGTTAATTAAATTGGGGTGAACTATTGTTTTGCTTGGGAACTAATTTCATAAATAAACGTGATTAAAGTAATGTTATGATAGGTTGTATATCTGTTAGAACAACGCTATTATATTTAATAATTACCGTGATGGTATTGTTGTGAATTTAATCTTAATGCTAGAATAGCATATGGGTTAATAGGAAAACTAATCCAAGTAAGGATTAGCCGTTTCTATTACCTCTATGTTTAAGTTGATTGCCTGGATGACTTTAATGTGAATAATTGTTGTGTTAGACTGTTTAGTTAACACGAGTGTTCGTGGGAACGCTAATCCAAGTAACGATTAGTCATTTCTTTATAACTTAATGTTCGTAGGAACGCTAATCCAAGTAAGGATTTGTCGTTTCTTTAAATCGTAATACTCCTCGGGTTAATTTCCGGATAATAATTTAAGGGTCATGACCTATGCTTCTTATCCACCGTTAAGGATCTGAAGTGTTTTAAGCGTCATTGGATGAGCATAATTGTAGTCCTGTGTATTAAGCACATAGCTAGTGCAATTGGGGTGGACGTAACTGTCATCCTGTAAATTACAGTGTAAGCACTGTGGCAGTGCAATCTGGGTGAACGTAAGATCATCCTGTGTAATAATAACTCCGTTGTTCTCGGAATAATGTTAAGTCTCGTGTGTGTAACGTGTGTTGTGTTAATTTGGGTCGACATGATTGTCACCCTGAGATTTAAGCTTTGTGCCGCTCTTAATAACATTAACGTGTTTCAGTAAAGTGTGTTTGGTAATTAAATAAGATATGTGCCCGAGTGCACATGATTAATAAACCTTCGACGAGTAGTGCATCTAAGTTATAGTGCAGCTAGGAAAACTCGTCTCGACTTTGATCATAGTACGTTCTCTTTTCAATATGGATTCGCTGTATGCGATGAGGTTGGTTGTGAACTGAAGCATCTCAGTCAACTTTTAAATCATTTGTGTGTGTAACTTTAATGTTCCCTAGCAGTTGTCATAATTTCCTATAAGGCTCATTTCAGTTGGAGTCTTCTCTTCAGTGCATATCTTAATTGTTCAATAATTCCGTGAAAGTGTCGGGTTATATATCGTTCCTTCGGTTTTTATTCAAGGGACAATGATAGTAAACGGTCACGATCACTCAAACCACTCTGCTTTGTACCCTTGCTAGTCTATTCAGTAGACTAACCCACGAACTTTGTTCTCTGCATGTGGGCTGGTGTCATCCGTTCGATTTGGCACATCAGGAGTTGATTCCCGGAGTTTAAGTAACCTATTGAAGGATAAGAATCTTGCAGACGAAGATTAAAAGTCAGTGTTTTAAGTTGTTAAGTGTTTTAAGATTGTTAAAGTGTTACTTCAATGTATCTTCATAATTTAGCCATGTTATAAGTTGGCTCTTTAAAGTCTTCCACTGTGTAATTTAAAGTCTTCCGATGTTTAATCTTTCCATTATTATGTAATTATGTTATGTATTTAAGCTTAATTGTTCTGGAAAAGCCTGGGGTGACTTTGGACGGTAAAGTCTGAGGTCACTGGCATGTAATATCTCTGGTATAAATTAGGGGTGTTACAGATTTGGTATCAGAGCAATGGTTTTAAAATTCTTGGCCTATTGTTAGGTTTGAGAATTTTCAAAAATTAATTTTGAAACTGTTTTCGAACCTAGTTTATATTTAAAAAGAAATTTTGAGAATTTCAATGTTAAGAGTTATAAGTAACTCGGTGATTTAATATTAAAGGATTTAGCATTTTGAATTTCAAATGCTATTCATAAATTGGTTTATAAAAGTGTTGTGTTATAAGCAAGTTTAAAGGTCTGAAGTTTGAAATAAGGTTGTTAATAAGTGGTTTCAAACTTCTGCAAGCTTCAAGTGTTACTTATTCCTTAGATCCATTCTTAGGAATATTTTCTATTCTAGGGATTGGTGTCATTTAAAGGTTGACATTTCTCCCAGGTTCTCAGTCTTTAGTGAGCAAAAGAAGGTCGTTCTTGCAGTTAACAGTGAAGGATAGTCAGACTAATATAAAGTTATTAGTTTGGACCTCTATAATCTGTATCATGACGTATTTGACTAAAGTGTCATAATTAAGTTGGATAAGTTCTAAAGTAACGTTATGATTCACCAGAAGATGGTAAACACAAGGAACATAGCCCATGCGGGTGCTGAACCAAGGTTGATTCTGAGGAGCGCCGCTAATCAAGGGGAAGAGCGTGAGGCTGCTTCTAACAATAACCAGGGAGGCAATGGCCAAGCTCAGGCCAACGCTCCGATGATGTTTGATGCTGTAGCAGTGGAGGCAATCCGAGGAATTGTCATGCAGGCAATCACAGATGTTATGCGACCAGTTGCACCACAAGCACAAGGTGGTCCAGTTCCTCAGGCTATTCCTGAAGTTGAGGAGTCAGTGGAGCAAGTACCTCGGATCAATGTTGTTAGGGATAGAGGAACTTACGGGCAAGCGTTAAAAACCGTGAGTTCAATGAGGCTCGATAGCTATGACGGTACTGGAGAACTGGTCAAGGTGACATATTGGTTCTCGCATATGGAACGGTTGCTCCGGAACATTAATTGCACTGAGGCTGGGAAAGTGCACATCGCCTCTCTTCAACTCAAGGATGTGGCTAGCGAATGGTGGGAGAGCACCGGTCTGGCAGATCATCCCGAGCTGAATTGGAGCATGTTTAGAACAAAGATGACTGACCGTTTCTTTTCCCGTGCTATGAGGGAGGAGAAGCATAAGGAATTTCTATACCCGCAGACTAATGGGTTAAAGGTGACCGAGAACGCAGCTAAGTTCAATCACTTGATGCAGTACGCTGGACCTGAGGTGTCAACCGAGGAGCAAAAGATCTGGTACTTCCATGGATGGATGAATCCAGAGATCAAGCCTCTAATGTTGCGTCATGGTTGTTCTACGTTAGAACAATATGTGGATGCAGCCTTCAAGACAGAAGTCACATTGGAGGAGTCTGCCCTTAAGCGGGAGAAGCAAGTTAAAGGAAAGGGTGGGCAATAGGATCGCCAGGTTGGTTCATTCAAACGACCGATATCGCCTACCAAGTTTGAGAAGTCTGGTCGTGCTAAGACCGAGACAACTCAGTCTGACTCTGCCAGAGGCTCAGGTTGGAGCAGCGGAGTAATTCAGTGCCACAACTGTGGTGAAGTTGGGCATAAAAGTTTTAATTGCCAAAAGGACAAGAGATTATGTCATAATTGTGGAAGAGAAGGCCACATAAAAGCCTACTGCAGACTGAAGGGTCAGGGACCAATGCATTCGTACCAGGCGTCAAATGTTGGAGGTGGGCAGAACCCAAGGCCAGAAGTATCTGCTCCTGAGCAATCTATGGCTCGTAATAAAGGCAAGGCGCCTATGGGGTCTTCAGGCCAAGGGCAACGACTCTTTGTAATGAGCCAAGCCGACGAAGAAGAACCCTGATCCATTAAGTTGTAATCGTGTTAAGTCTTTCTTTAAGATTAAGGAGTAACGACGTGTGTCGGTAATCTCCGTAGCATTGTGATCTGTCTGGGCAACTTTTGACAGTTAATGTAATGTTTAATGACATGAAGTGTTTCTTTGTTTTGGAAATTTCTGAATGCGTTATCAGTACGGATTAGTTGTTCATACAAAACCCCGTAAGTGTCGAGAATAGCTTATGCCAAGTAAGGATAAAGATTGTCGGACTTATGGTGGTGGAGTATTGTGGGCAACGTAGATGTTCGTCCCCTATAAGGTTAATCGGAAAGTCGACTCTGTTGTTTAAATCTAAATCCTTTCCTAAGATTCTTCTTCATACATAGAGTATGTCATCTACAAGGCTAGGTGCAACTCTTTGAGGAAGATTAAGTTGTGGAGTTGTTGTGCTAAGAAGAAAGGTTGCAGTTAAGGATGGGATATGTTGATGATCCCGATGTATTAAAGATTCCGTAAGGAGAATTGTCTAGCGAGTACAGTGGTAAGCGTTATCTCGTACGCTGAGTTCTTCCGAGATTTCTTAAGGAAAGGGAATGAACTTGTAGAGTTTTGTTCAGAGAGATCAGGAGCTATCTCTCATGCGTGAGTTTGTGCCATAAGCTTTGAGGCGGATGAATCATTTTCAGTATGATGTCCTAAGGAATTAAGAGTAATATCTCTGGTGATCCATTTCAAGGATGAAGTGATTACGGATGTTGGATCCAGGTGATAAGATTGGTTTCGATGCAGTGTCCTCATTGGCTTCCTGCAAGTTTCGGGGTCGAAACTTCTTTTAAGGGGGAGGTGATGTGATACCCCGTAATTCTGTAAGGATTATTTTGGGAATTTTGGGAATTTTCCCGAACACTCGTTTAGTACGTCAGATTTAATTCAGAAAGTTGGAGGCATTCTGTGATGTGCTCTGTATCTGTAATATTTTTCTCAGTGAAATAAAATATAGACGACGTACTTTGGATTTTAATACTCGTTCGTGTACGATTATTTTTATCCCGGTTTAAGACGACGTCGTCCAAAAGCTGAGGAGGGGGAAGCCACGGTGGCGGCGACCGCCGTAGTTAAGGCGGCGCCCGCCGCGAAGGGCTCGAGGCAATAGTAGCCTCGTCTTCTAGCTGGGCGCGACGACCAGAAAACGGCGCCCGCCGTAAGTGCCCGCCGCAGGGTATTTGCAAGGCGGCGACCAAGGGAACTATGGCGCCCGCCGTTTCCTAGTGGGGGCATAGCCCTGTGGTCGCCAGAGTCGTCTGACAATCGCCGTTTTAGCCCCGCCACGACACCCTCCTAGCCATCATTGTGCTCCCTCGATCTGTGGCTATAAAAGGAGAGGCTTGGGGGTCAGATTCGAGCTAAAATAAGAAGCTTCAATCCCTCAAAATAGTCTCGCCGGAAAAGCTTGCCCTCGCCGGAGTTCTTTGGAGTGATCGCCGGTGTAGTGTGGTGTTGTTCCAGTGGCCCTTGTGAAGCTTTTGGGTAGCCTTTGAAGGTTAGAACCCAAAGCAAGTCGAAAGGAGGCCAATTCGCATGCCATTTGGTGAGTCTTTCTCGCCGTTATGTTTTTGGGCTCTTCACGGCGCCCGTTGTGTTCATGGCGGCAACCACGGCGCCCACCGTGATGAACCCGGCGCCCGCCGCCAGAGGCCAGAATGCCTCTTTGGCTTTTGGCTTTTGGCTTTGGTGGTTGTCATCGAGGCGTGTTTCTTTCGATTTCTTTCGTCGTTTTTAGATTCATACTGTGTTTATGTTGGATCTAACTTAGGGTTTCTCTTGTGGGTCGACTCGGAGGTTATTGTGCTGTCGGAGCTATACCCGTGTCGAGCCCGGTATTCCGTCGTCGTTAGGCTTGTTCCAACTCTGCGGATTAAGGCAAGTGGCGGTTCGCTCTTGCTTAATCATTCCATGTTTCATTAATTATCAGTTATTTAATTCTTAATTAAATTGGGGTGAACTGTTGTTTTGCTTGGGAACTAATTTCATAAATAAACGTGATTAAAGTAATGTTATGATAGGTTGTATATCTGTTAGAACAACGCTATTATATGTAATAATTACCGTGATGGTATTGTTGTGAATTTAATCTTAATGCTAGAATAGCATGTGGGTTAATAGGAAAACTAATCCAAGTAAGGATTAGCCGTTTCTATTATCTCTATGTTTAAGTTGATTGCCTGGATGGCTTTAATGTGAATAATTGTTGTGTTAGACTGTTTAGTTATCACGAGTGTTCATGGGAACGCTAATCCAAGTAAGGATTAGTCGTTTCTTTATAACTTAATGTTCGTAGGAACGCTAATCCAAGTAAGGATTTGTCGTTTCTTTAAATCGTAATACTCCTCGGGTTAATTTCCGGATAATAATTTAAGGGTCATGACCTATGCTTCTTATCCACCGTTAAGGATCTGAAGTGTTTTAAGCGCCATTGGATGAGCATAATTGCAGTCCTGTGTATTAAGCACCTAGCTAGTGCAATTGGGGTGGACGTAACTGTCATCCTGTAAATTAAAGTGTAAGCACTGTGGCAGTGCAATCTGGGTGAACGTAAGATCACCCTGTGTAATAATAACTCTGTTGTTCTCGGAATAATGTTAAGTCTCGTGTGTGTAACGTGTGTTGTGTTAATTTGGGTCGACATGATTGTCACCCTGAGATTTAAGCTTTGTGCCGCTCTTAATAACATTAACGTGTTTCAGTAAAGTGTGTTTGGTAATTAAATAAGATATGTGCCCGAGTGCACATGATTAATAAACCTTCGACGAGTAGTGCATCTAAGTTATAGTGCAGCTAGGAAAACTCGTCTCGACTTTGATCATAGTACGTTCTCTTTTCAATATGGATTCGCTGTATGCGATGAGGTTGGTTGTGAACTGAAGCATCTCAGTCAACTTTTAAATCATTTGTGTGTGTAACTTTAATGTTCCCTAGCAGTTGTCATAATTTCCTATAAGGCTCATTTCAGTTGGAGTCTTCTCTTCAGTGCATATCTTAATTGTTAAATCATTCCGTGAAAGTGTCGGGTTATATATCGTTCCTTCGGTTTTTATTCAAGGGACAATGATAGTAAACGGTCACGATCACTCAAACCACTCTGCTTTGTACCCTTGCTAGTCTATTCAGTAGACTAACCCACGAACTTTGTTCTCTGCATGTGGGCTGGTGTCATCCGTTCGATTCGGCACATCAGGAGTTGATTCCTGGAGTTTAAGTAACCTATTGAAGGATAAGAATCTTGCAGACGAAGATTAAAAGTCAGTGTTTTAAGTTGTTAAGTGTTTTAATATTGTTAAAGTGTTACTTCAATGTATCTTCATAATTTAGCCATGTTATAAGTTGGCTCTTTAAAGTCTTCCGCTGTGTAATTTAAAGTCTTCCGTTGTTTAATCTTTCCATTATTATGTAATTATGTTATGTATTTAAGCTTAATTGTTCTGGAAAAGCCTGGGGTGACTTTGGACGGTAAAGTCTGAGGTCACTGGCATGTAATATCTTCGGTATAAATTGGGGGTGTTACACAATGAACTGAGCGGAGGGCAGTTGGGTCGCACATATTTATCGCGGGTGTCTTCGAGAGGATCTGGAGCTCCAGGGAGTTTTCCGCGATCGCGAAATTATATCCGCGGTCGCGGAACAACGCCGATTTTCTCCTCTGCTTCAGCGCGAACTACGCGGTCGTGGCCTTCTTCTCCGCGATCGCGGATTTCTCTCTGTTGCATTCGGGTTTCCTCCACTTGTGTACCGCTCCTCAGCGTCATAGCGCATACATTCTCCCTCGGGTTTGCTACCGTTTGAGATGGTAGTTTTCCCGAGTCCCGAGCTTCCAGAAGACCTCCGTACAAATAAAGTACGAGGTTCTGGTCGGAATATCCATGGTAGGGGCATCTAGAGATCAACCTCTTGAACCTCTCGTAGTACTCATACAACGATTCAGCAGCCTGCTGTTCAATGTTGTTGATGCTCTTCTTCAGACTGTTGAGCTTGGTCGCAGGAAAGTACTTCTCCAGGAAGGCCTTCTTCATCTTGGCCCACGTGTCAATGCTCCCTGGGGTCAAGTAGTAGAACCAGTCATTGGCCGAATCCTTCAGAGAGAAAGGAAAGGCCCTCGACTTGATCTGGTCATCAGTCACTCCTCTTGGTTTCATGCTGGTGAAGACGGCATGGAACTCCGACATATGCTTATTAGGGTCTTCTCCACTCATCCCATGGAAGTGGGGGAGTAAATGGATCAACCATGACTTGAGCTCGAATATCCACCTTTAGTTTGGTTGATTGTTTAACAACCTAAACTAGTAGAATATGCAAGAAAGGGTCGAATCCCACAGGGAGGAGTTGTCTTTCTTTATGTCAATTTGTATGCAATAGTAACAAAGAGGGGTTTTGGTTGATTGTTTGTAAGCTAGTAAACAAAGGAAACAAAAGCGAAGATTTATAATCAAATTGGGAAAAACACTTAGCCAAACAAATATCCACCTTTAGTTTGGTTGATTGATCATTGATTATTCCTAGTCCTCAATCCTCATGAATGTCCTAATCCCTGTTCTAAATTAGTTACCAGTCCAACTAGTCCTGATAACCCTAACTATTAAACAATCAAGAAACTATCAAGATAAATCTAAAAGCAGCAGTAGGCCCAGGAATAGATAGGCTCATGCAATACTTAAGAACTCGTCAGTAGTCGACATGCAATCAATCCTCTTCACAATAAACATTCATAACTCGTTCCAGTAAATCGTGGTTGCTACTCTAAATTAGGTATGAACAATATTAATCTCAACAAGTTGACCAGATTAAGATAACTAGCATTATAGATAATATCAATCTCAACTAGTTTGTCAAGCTAGGGAAACTAATATTAATAATACTAATCACAATAACTGATGAACTAGATCAACCAATAGAATTCAAAACCCTAATCCTGCAATATGAATAATATCAATAAAACTAGGTAGCTAATCTAGAGAAATCAATATGACTCAATGGAATGAAGCATAAGAGAATCAATAACATTCAAAGATAGAGTAAAGGAATAATCTCACAATCAAATTCAAACCAAGGCTTTAGTTGTCGGACTAAGCAAAGGGTGCTTAGTTCTTCATAGTCTTGAAAGAAAAAACAATACTGAATGGAATAAACGATGATGTAGACTCCCTATTCAAAAGCTACTAAGGAATTAGGTTAAATAACCTAAAAACCAAACCTAATGCTAAAAAGATAACAAGTATAATCTTAGAGGGAAATAAAATAAAAAAACTTGGTATAAAGGATTAAAAGAAAAACGGAAAATAAAATAAAAGTAAACTTCGGACGAAAACAACCGGACGCGCTGAGCAGATTTCCGCGACCGCGGAAGAATTTCCGCGATCGCGAAAAATTCAATTCCTGACTCATTTGCTCTCGACTTATCCGCGACCAGAATTCTTGCTCGTCCGCGATCGCGGTTTTGTCGCGTTCTTCTTCTCGCCTTTCGTAGATTTCCGCGACCGCGGCCTCAGCCCCGCGATCGCGGCTTCTCGCGTTCTTCACTTATCTTCTGAACTTCGTCCTCTCTTCGGTCTTCTCAAGTGGTTATCTTCTTATCTTCTTAATGTCTTCTTTTAAGCTTCTCTAAACCACCATATATACACTTGTACTTCTCAACTCCAATTTCCACAATAACGCTATAAACATCTCCAAATGGTACCCAAAACACCGGTAACAACTCCTAGATATGCACTACAAAGTAGCGCTGATCAAGTATACTAACATGTACTAAGTTCATATTACTTTCTCGTATTACATAAGTATACTAACATGTAATGAGTTCCTATTACTTTCTCGTATTACATAAGTATACTAACATGTAATGAGTTCCTATTACTTTCTCGTATTACATAAGTATACTAACATGTACTAAGTTCATATTAATTTCTCGTATTACATTAGTATACTAACATGTACTAAGTTCATATTACTTTCTCGTATTACACGAGTATGCTAACATGATTTCACGCTTATGTTAAGCGCATAAACACACGCTTAAGCTAAGCGCATGGCTACACGCGTAAGCTAAGCGTCTGCTTTTGTGCTTAACATAAGCGTGAAATCATGCATATACTTCATTATTTGTAGATTGCATTCTTATCCTCTTAACTATAAGTAGAGAACTATTAACTTTCCATTTTGTACTTATTTGTTTTTCGATGTTAATCGTTTCGTACTATGTTGATTTTCTTATAGTTGTTCATACATCTTGTTATGGCTCGGTAAAGTTATGTTGTTATTTCGTACTTTGAGGTAAGTATCAAACGACATAATAAACATGAACAAACATACTAAACCAAATAAGATAAAATAGATAACATTTATAGAAACATTTCCTACATATGAATCGTGTCTAATTCAAACATAAAACCTAATGTGGCTGCGAGCCACTACCTTCGCCAGGTTTCGTGACAGAATCATGAAACATCTGGGACTGGCGAGGTGGAGGTGGGGCCATGGGTGGAGGCTGCCCAATCAGCATATCAAGCCATAATCTCGCAAGTCCCTCGAATGTCTGTGTCGCCGCCTCGGGTGTGCGTAAGTAAGTGCGGATATCAGCAACAACCACCTGTATACAAAGTAAGTAATATTTGTCAAACTATTGCAATATACACAATAAGAGATAAAACATTCAAACAATTCAACAAAAATAAGCGTACCGCGACTGCGTCAGCAGCTGGAGAGACATGGATAGGGCCGACCAGACGATCACGTCTGACGGAACCGGGATCGACCAAGGGATGAGAAAACTCGTCATACCAATCTAAATAGTCGGCAGACATGTCCCAAAAGTGAGTCGCATCCGATCCGTGCAGATCAATCAACGGTCTCGGATCTGCATCCCATGCTACTAGAAGCTCATCAGCAAAACTGACTTCGGATCCCTTAATTTCCGCATTCTTGACGGCCTTGTCCGGCTGAATGGGCACAACTAGGACTGGCTGCATGAGCCCAAACTGCCTGAGGACTCTGTCCGGGTGGTACGGCTCCTGAACATCTATAATGCGCAATATATCGCGAAACCTGGTAGGAGCTACCTCAAGAGCCTGGAAGTTCAACCCCACCCAAGGGGTCCAGGTAACCTGTAAATTCAAAAAGGCAAAGTCAATACATATTTTTTTAATTAAAGACTAAGATATCGAAAATTACGTGTACTATTCTACCTCCTCATATCTCATGGCGTCCAATATGTGGCGTATAGCGATCAAATGGCCGGTGTCTCTACTGTTAGGCACATCCGCGGCACCAAGAACAGCTACTCCAAAAGCCTGGGGGTTCGTAACATATTGTTCCCGAAAATGTGGGAAATATGCCCAAACCCAGCACTGTAAATGAATAAATAAGGCTATTAATGACTGAAATATTAAAACGTAACTTAATATTTCACTAATCCATCCAATATCTTACCCTAATCAGAATCCCACAAGATGCAATACCCTGTGCTCCACACCTAGACTTCTCTCCCATGTTGCGGTACACGTAGGCTAGAATCCCAGCTCCCCATGCAGTGTCTCCGGTAACGTCGTGGTCAAACAAAAGCGCCACCCACTTGTGCTTCACGGCGTTAGTCGACTTGTCCACCAAGACAGTCGAGCCGAGAAGCAACAAGAGGTAGTACGTAGCAATAACACCCTCTTCACTCCCCATCATCTCCACCAGTCTACTCTCTAAAAACGCCAAAAGAATACCGCCAGCTGTGTTCCATCTCTTCATCTGGTCCACCAAGACAGTCACCCACTTGTGCTTCATGGCGTTAGTCGACTTGTCCACCAAGACAGTGGCTGCTGCTACTCAGCAATCTCAGGAACAACATGATCTGGAGGAGCGTCGTCAACAGCTGCAGCGTCTCCTCTACGTTTCCGTCTCCTCTGCTGTACAGGAGGTGGCATCTTCGCAACTGCCTCAAGAGCGGGCTCGGGTATAGGAATGTCATATATAGCCCGAGCAATGTGTGTCTCGTAGCTACGGAGAAGAACTGAACACCTTGGACCTCTAGGCATCCAAGGATGATAAGTATGTACAATGGATGGACTGGAAGGAGGTGGACAAGAAGGACCGACAGAAAGTGGAGAAGAAGGACCGGCAGAAGGTGCAGAAGAAGGACCGGCATGAGATGGAGAGGGGACAGGAGTGGGGACCGACCCAAAAAAAATAGGGGAATGGGAAAATGGAATGTCGTCCGTACTCAAATCTCGTGTCGGTAATGTAGGCTCTAAAGACTCAACATAATCTGCCTCATCATCCCGATGCGGCTCCTCAACACCCTGATCATCAACCGCCATATGCTGAGCTGACATGTCCTCAGCGTCCTCCATATACTCATCATCAGCAGTCATAGCCGGATGCGAAGATATCCCACTAGACGACAATATATCAGCACTGACATAACCGGTGTGGCGACGGATAGACTCAAAAACACCAACACATCGGCGACGGATAACTACACGCTTACGTTAAGCGTATAGTTACAAGCACATGTATCTGTGTTTAAGCATAGATAGATTCTAGGTGCAGCATGTAGGCAGAGTACATTGAAGTTACAATTTTCAAATAAAAAAACGAAAAAGAAAAGGATATGTATATTATGAAAACCCTCCTTAGGTTAAATGACTCTTTAAGTATAGTAAAATTAGACAAATATCACCCAATAAACTTCATCTAAACTCATGACCCATGGCGATGTCATCATTATGACATCACCATGAGTCAAACAAATTAACAAATTTGACCATTGACTGGTCAACGGCCGTTGACCGCCGACCGGCGTTGACCGTCGACCGTTGACCGGCAAACTTTTTTCTCGACAATTTTTTGTGATGACGTCACCATCTTGACGACAGTTACCGTCACCATCTTGACGACATTTACTGTCATCAAAACACAAATTGTCATCACAACTAGTTGATGACAATTATTGTTTTGACGACAAATCTCGTTTTGATGACAATTCTCGTTGAAATATCGCCACAACTAGTTGGTGACATTTACGAAGTGTCATCTCCACTAGTTAATGCACGTTCAAAGTGTCATCAACACTAGTAATTAGTGGCGCTTTCAAAGTGTCATCAAGAGTAGTAATTAGTGACGCTTTCAAAGTCATCGAGGCTAGTAAGTGGTAACACTTTCAAAGTGTCTGACGAGGCTAAAGTCGTAGTGCCTATCAAAGTAATCCTCAAAAACCTAACTAAGTATAGTAGGCAAGCAAGGGTCGAATCCCACAGGGAAGAAAGCAATCTTTCTAAGTGCAAAAGTTGTATGTCAATAGTAACAAAGGGGGGTTTTGGTTTGTTTATCAAGTAACAAAGTAAATTAAAACAAATGATGTAATCTATGGGTGAGAAGTAACTTAGCCAGACAAATATCCACCATTCAGTTTGATTGGTTGATCATAGATTATCTCAATTCCTTCCTAGGAATATTCATGTTCCTATTCTGAAATAGTTATCAGTCCAACCAGTCCTGGTAACCCTAACTATTAAATAACCAAGAAACTATCAAGATTCAATTCAATAGCAGCAGTAAGCATAGGAATTAACCAGGATACATGCAATACTTAACAACCCGTCAGTACTCGACATGTAATCAATTCTCTTCACAATAAACTAGTCCAACCAGTCCTAGAATATCATGTTTGCTACTCTGAATTAAGGATGAACAATATTAATCTCAACAAGTTAACCAGATTAAAGGAACTAGCATTATAGATAATATCAATTTCAACTAGTTTGTCACGCTAGGAAAACTAATATTAATAATACTAATCACAACAATTGATGAACTAGATCAACTAATAGAATTCAAAACCTTAATCCTACAATATGAATAATAGCAATAAAACTAGGTGATCAGGCTAGAGAAATTAGTAAAACTCAATGGGATGAAGCATAGAGAGAATTAATATAATCAAAGAAAAGAAAATAGAGTTATAATCTCACAACCAAATACAAACGAAGGCTTCAATCGTCGGACTAAGCAAAAGTTGCTTAGTTCTTCATAGTCTTCAAAGCGTCAAAACTCTAAGGGAAAAACTGAACGATAAGTTGTAAACTTGAATAATGAACAATATGAAAAGGCTGCTACCCCCAACTAGTTATAACCCTAGCAAAACCTAATACTAAAAAGATAAGAAATAATATCTAAAAGGAAACTAACGAAAGAAAAGAAAAAGAAATAAAGTAAAACGAAACTCGGACGAAAAGGAAATCCGGATCCCGCGTATGAACAGTATCCGCGACCGCGGCTTATCTTCCGCGACCGCGGAAACTCTCTGGAGTGCTTCGCTGTTTGTCTTCAATCCGCGACCGTGGCTAGTTGATCCGCGACCGCGGAAAACTTCATGTAGCGTCTTCTTCTTCTCTGCTCGTGGTCTTCTCTTGTGGCTTTCTCCTCCATCTTCTTAAGTCTTCATTTAAGTCCTTCAAAACCACCAAATCAACATTTCTTCTCCACAACTCCATTCTCCACAATTGCGTCCTAAACCCACACAAACGATACCTAAAACTCCGGTAACAACTCCTAGTTAAGCACTACAAAGTAAAGCTGATCAGTGTCATCGAGACTAGTTGGTGACACTTTCAAAGTGTCATCGGGACTAGTTGGTGACACTTTGTTGGATACGTCTTCGAAGCATCACCGAGGCTAGTCGGTGGCGCGTTCAATGTGTCACCGAGGCTAATCGGTGGCGAGTTCAAAGCGTCATCGAGGCTAGTTCGGTGGAGCATTCGAAGCATCCCCGAGGCTAGTCGGTGGCGCGTTCGAAGCGTCACCGAGGCTATTTCGGTGGCGCGTTAGAAGTGTCACCGAGGCTAGTTCGGTGGCGCGTTCAAAGCGTCACCGAGGCTAGTCGGTGGCGCGTTCGAAGCGTCACCGAGGCTAATTCGGTGGCGCGTTCGAAGCGTCACCGAGGCTAGTGGCGCGTTCGAAGCGTCACCGAGGCTAGTTCGGTGGCGCGTTCGAAGCGTCACCGAGGCTAGGTCGGTGGCGCGTTCGAAGCGTCACCAAGGCTAGTCGGTGGCGAGTTCGAAGCGTCACCGAGGCTAGTCGGTGGCGCGTTCGAAGCGTCACCGAGGCTAGTCGGTGGCGAGTTCGAAGCGTCACCGAGGCTAGTCGGTGGCGCGTTCACAGTGTCACCGAGGCTAGTCGGTGGCGCCTTCGAAGCGTCACCGAGGCTAGTCGGTGGCGCGTTCGAAGCGTCAGCGAGGCTGGTCGGTGGCGCTTTCGAAGCGTCACCGAGGCTAGTCAGTGGCGCGTTCGAAGCGTCACCGAGTCTAGTCGGTGGCGCGTTCGAAGCGTCACCGAGGCTAGTCGGTGGCGCGTTCGCAGTGTCACCGAGGCTAGTCGGTGGCGCCTTCGAAGCGTCACCGAGGCTAGTCGGTGGCGCGTTCGAAGCGTCACCGAGTCTAGTCGGTGGCGCGTTCGAAGCGTCACCGAGGCTAGTCTTTGGCGCGTCAACAAAATCAGAATATTGATCCTCACTTGCTTCATGACGGGCCAAGATGCGATTCTCCCTACCATTGTCATGTAACGACATATAACTAGTTTTGATAATTATGCATCTATGAACCATAACTTTTTATGGTACATGGTAAAAGATGAAACCTCAAGACGTGCTTGTCATTGAAACTTTCGCTAGGAGATATTTGGAGCTCACTAGAATGCATTTCAAAGCCTTCAACTGGATTTGCAACACACACTTCATTGTTTGGAGGGTTTGCAAATGAGGAAAGAGATGAATTCTCCTTCCCCTGATTACTTGGTTGAGTGATGTCTACTTCTGGAAGAGGATTCCTCGGAAAATTGAAGAAAATTGGAATTTTCTCCACTACTTTGGACAACAATCTACTTTTCTTCAACAACTTCTGCTTATAGGAGCTCGAAAAGCATTGTAGTTAATACAATAAGCAACTATTTTAGAGAGAAACTTCTCTAACTGAAAGCTTCAAAAGCCAAACAGGAAAAATAAAAATTTCTCTTACCTCAGAGTAATTACGGTAGTTGTTATAATATTTGGTTGTAGACCAGGATCATATACTACATATATCATAACATCCTGCTCACATTCAGTCAATTGACGAAAAGCACACAGAATCGTAGGCACAAAATTACGGTCATCGATATTGCCACTTGAAAGAACGCATATAACTAACACATCAAGATCCTGAAATAAAGAACAAGCACCAGATCATTGAGCAAAAAATGTAAATCATTATTTCATTTGTCCATATCAGTGTACTTAAATACAATGAAAAGGTAAAGCAAATATAAAAAACAACTCAGTTCACCATAACTCAGTTCACCATATCATACCTTGAGTTTGAAGAGAGATTGAATTAGACACAGATGTTGGTTTGCTGTGCACAAATGTCATACCATTTGCTGTATTGGGCATGCACCAGACGTGAACCAAGTCAGCTGATGGAACCTCAAAGGGATCAACTGGCCACATGCCTCCATTTATTTTTAAGTTTCAGTCACAACCACACCCAACAACAAGCATATAGAAAACAGATTGTCTTTCAAGCCTAATCTTATGATATCATATGATCATAGAAACTCACATCAGCTTCATTTAATCATGTGTAAGTTCTGAGCCGTTTTGCTGAATTGACAACTTTCCGGTTGAGATTAGGGCATCCGATTTCCACGAGTGCTTGAACATCGTCCTTAGATAAGGATCTACCACAACAGCAAGCACAATAATCAATAATCAAGTGTCTTAATCATAGGAAAATCTCAATCAATTCAATTGTAAGAAGAGGCTTACTTGAAAACATCAAAGCGGACACACTCATGTCCTTATAAACATCGTCTCCGTCATCCGACGACGTCGTACTGGAGACAAGATAGCCGCGTGACTTGAGGCGGTCGATAAAGGTCACCCATTCCGGCCAAGCGCAGTTTTGACCTAACGACGACGATGCCGTTTCAGACGACGCCGTTTCGAGGGCAGCAACAGCAGAAGTGCAAAAGGAATGAGAAGAAGCGTAGAGTAGGTAGTTGCGATAGCGAGGGAGGCCGAGGATTCTGCGGGTATTGGGGAGAATTTGGAGCGACAAGGGTTTTGGTGCTGGTATTTCAGGAGAAGCAGCGAGTGTGGGGGAGACGGAGGAGGACGTGGCCGGAAATGGAGGTCGAGGGCGGAGACGGGTGACAAATATGGAAATGGAGAAGGTGAGAAACGAGGGAGGGGTGAGACGGTGAGCGTTACTGTGTAAGGAGAGAGAGCGTGGAGTAACGAGATAAGATTAGGGGTTATTTTTTACAAAGAAGTTTATTTTGTGAGGTAATACTCACATATTGATAACGTCATTGTTTCCTAACTGCATGTTTATTCAAGATTGACCGGTTCAAGTTTCATGCATAAATTTAATTAAATCCAACATAGGATATTAGGATTACATTGATAAAATATTGTCCTAAACAAGGAACAAGCTGAAAGTTAGATAAAAATCACGTACTAGGGACATATTCAAACCTTTGTCCCTCTTTGCATAAAAACATAATTTAATTTTGATTTCTCACAAAATAGACCCACTAATTAACATAAAATTGCAGCATGGGTATTTTTGAAAGAAAAAGAACAAGATTCATTGCTAACTAGTTTAAACCCTCGTGTCATGCACGAGCCGACTTATATTTATGAACGAAAATTTTAGTATACGAATAAACGTCACATGAGTATAAATTAATAACTATATGATTATAAAAGATAAGATATACAAGAAATGAATATATTGACATGTAGTTATATTAGATTTTCTCCAAACATATACATACTAATAGAAAGAAAGAAAGTGATTGAATTTATATATATAAACATTATAGGAAAAAAATTCACTCTAAATATCTGTAAAAATTATGATTGTACATGTTACTTATCCAATTCTCAAGAACATTTTATTTTTGTATATTTAAAGTGAAACAGTATCCGAGATTGAAGTTATGAATCGAAATATACTATTTTTTTCTTTAATTTAATAGGTTAATACGATGTTATTTGTCAATCTTTCAACAATATGTTACTGATGATATGTTTAGATCTATATTCTTTTTAAAACTTCTTAAGTTTGTTGATAGAATATTACTTTTGTTAGTTTTTTTTAACCTTTTGTAATACTCAATTTATGTTTTAGACATTGAGATGATATTATTGAAAATAAAATCATATTCATTTACTTATTGTTTTATTATTATATATGTGGGGCACTTATATTTATTCATAATTATTAATATACTAAATTAACTCAATGGAGAATCAAATAAAACCCAATTGAATTACATTTCAAATAGTATATTGATATTTTCATACATATTTTTTATTCATCATCAATTATTTCAAGTTCATAAATAATTTGTAATTAAATCTTGAAAATGTGAAATCTATCAAGTGAAGATTTTATTGTTATTAAATTTATGTGGGTTTATTTAAATTTCAAAGTGTGAATGCATTGTAAGTAAATAAAAAATCATTAAAAAGATATGCTATCTAAAGGTTGTTACTAATTAACTTACGTGGGTTCACTAATCTTGTTGCTATGTCAATATACTAATTAACTTAGATGGGTTCATTTAATTTGCTAATAGTTTGTCACTAATTCGTGATATTTACCAAAAAAATCATTAAAATATATGGTATCTAAAGTTAATTATATAACCTAACCTTATACAATATTTAATAATTAAATTAATTAATTAATTAATTTTTTGATGATGTTAAATGTCAATTAATATTATTGTTGCATTAACAAAAATATATGTATCACATTTACAATTCCGTCAAATAAAAAATTACGTTAACATTTATTGCAAATATAAGTTAGTTTGATGAGATTTTGGTCAAGATTTGATAAGATTTTAAAATCTATATCTATTTATATTATATATACTAAAGGAGAGGCCTAAATCATACGTGTCGGCATCACGTTCAACTCGTCTACGTGTTGTTGTTCATCCAACCATCGTCCGCCACATCATCCAACCTTTACGAAAAATATAATTGCAGGAGATCTGAGCCTTGATTTATTGAATTTAAACATTTATATTCTTAATAAATTTAATTTATATTAATAAAAAGTAGTTCATATTTTCATAATATACTGAAGAATTTCATAAAAAAATTATATCAAGTGTTAGGTAGGTCATCGTATTTTGATTTCATCATCATATTAAAATAATAAAAATATTAGTAATTAATAAATCATATATTAGGAATTTTGATATTATTAATAAATTTAATTTAGATTATTAAGAAGTGGTTCATATTTTCAAAATATATTGAAGATTTCATAATGAAATTATATCAAGTATTAGATGAAAGTATCGTATTTTGATTTCATCATCATATAAAATAATTAAGAATATTAGTAATTAATAAATCGTATATTAGGAATTTCAATATGAATATTAGAAATTGTTTACCATTTGGAGTCTTGGACCCTTAAAAAAATCAAACCCAGCTTTTTTATTGCTTTTAATTTACATGATATAATCAAACGTCAAGGTGATTATTTTATATTTTTAATTTATTTTAATTTTGAAGATAGGAATTAATATTAAAGTTTTTTTTCTAAAATTTACTTATTGAATTTTAAAAAGATATACAATAATTCTATTATGTTCTTTAAGATTATAATATTAAACTGTAAGAATCAAATTTGATATGCGATCAATAATTCATCTTTGCAAATTTATGCTAACAAATTTAATTAGTTTATTTATTTATATTAAAAAATTTATTGATTGTTATTAGAGCTGTCAATCGGGTCGGTCAAGTCGGGTTCGGTTCGATTATTTTCGGTTTGGGTTGAGAACGGGTTGGATCATTTCGGATAACAGGTCGAGCCAGTCGGGTCAATACAAGTCAGCGGGTGGTTCGGATTAACCAATGGGTCAAGAGCGTCATTTTTTAAATATTTTGCTCACTATTTAAATATTATTAAATAGTTAAAAACTAATTAAAATATGTCAAAATAAGTTGAAATGGATTAAAATAATATTATTATTATTAATTATTTTAATGTAATTGATATTAGTAGACCAAAATCATATTTTATTTTTATTTTTTATTTATTAATTTATAAATTTCTACATTATAAAAAATTATATAAGTACAACAATGTTTTTTTTTAGGATATTAAGCATATTATCATTATTTATATGTCATTTATCATATTATTTTATATTATATTTTATTATTACTCCACATTTGTTCGTTAATCGGGTCGGATTCGGGTTGGTCGGGTTCGGATTCGGTAAATTCGGGTTCCGTAACTTCGGGTTATCAAAAATTTCGGTCAGGTCGGGTCGGGTCCAAAAGCAGGTCGGTCAGGTCGGTAAAACGGGTTCGGTAATCTTTTGACAACACTAATTGTTATGATTTCCTAGGTAGAACAACTTTAACCTTGGATATTATATATATTAAATAATCTAAATGTTTTACGGTTTCAATTGAAATTAGTTCAAAAAATGTATGTTAGGTTTTGTTTATTCAACAAAAATATGGTAACTTCTGGTCGTAGTACATAAATTATTTGATAAAATTTTGTTGGCTTTTGTAATTTGTTGATTCGTTCCTATGCATATACTATCTTGATCTATTGTGATGTCATGGGAGTGAATTAAAAAATATATATATAGGCTAACATTATCAGAATTAAAATAAGAAAATTATAAATAATAAGATCAGAACAAACAACTAATGATATTAACAGACTAATAATATCAACTAATAATATAAGCATTTATGTTGATTTGATAAACAGTTTTTATTTAAAGTGAAATAATTTCTTTTTTAAAAAGAGACGAATGAAAAAATGACATGGAAATATGGTGGGTCCAAAATCGTTTTAAGAGCTCAAAAAGGAAGAGCTTTAATACATATAATAGATTAAAATTAGTGGGTCATTTCAAATTCAATCATATAAAAAAATTATGATAGTTCAAAAGAACTATGTACGATTTGATCCCTCTTAAGAGGGTACGTACGAAACTCGGTATAAAGCAATTGCTCATCGAGTTCAATCACAAATCCAAATTAAAATCAAAGATTCATTAAAAGTGATTCTTTTTTAGAACTACGTAAAGACTTTGATGCCTTTCAAATGCTACGTAGGAACTCGATATCAAAATATGTCGAGTACAGTCGCAAACCCCAAATCTAAAATTAAATCAAACCAAAACAAAAATCATACATATATAAATAGTGAAGAGATTAGACAACCCTTTCTAGAAGGTGGGTTTGATCTTATTCACGACGTACAAATGATAGTTGGATCGTGTCTAGGCAACCCTTCCTAGAAGATGGGTTTAGACCCGTTCCTTTGATGTACGAAAAATAAAATACTCTGAACTACGTAAGGCTTGATTCTCTTCCAAGAGATACGTAGGCAATCCGTTAAAATTCGGGTGCAGCCCAAATCACTAAAACCGTTCAATTTTTGGTACTTGTATAACTTTTACTCAAGAGGGTAACAAGAAAGGGTCGAACTCAAATTTTATAAAATCAAATAAAATATGTTTTGTAATTTTACACATTTTTGTTCAACAAGATATATGATATAAGATAAGATAATATATATATTAATATATCTTTGAAATTTGACTAAGTTGAACATCTCTTAACGTAAGAGAGAAATTGGAGACAAGTTGGTGGCTTTTGTAAGTGAACAACCAAAAGCCAACATATTGCTTCTTAGGTCCGTACATCCAAAGTGTTGGAAAGAAATAGCTTTGCTTGTTTCTCGTTCGTTCGTTCTAGCAGACGAAGGCAAGACGATCTAGTACCGTGCTCGTGTGGACTAAGTAGATGAGTCATAATTGAGGCTATATTCTCCAGGGTGATCCCAAAAATAAGTTTTGCATCAAAAGGTATATTACTCTTTCATATATGATTCGTATCAAGTTTAGATGTTAGAAAACTGTTTTCTGAAATTGCGCTTAAAATATCTAAATCCCTACAGTGGTATCAGAGCCTCTTGCATAAATTGATATGATCATGATTAAAGTTGTTAATTTTGATGCATGTTCTTGATTATTTTGGTTCAATTTAGTGGTAAAATTGATGTATGGATTAACTTGTATGATTATTGTGATTTTAATTGATGCATAAAGTTGTGACTTTTATGTACATAATATACTTGAAAATTTTAGCCTCATGACTGAAATTATGCATGTTAAAAATTCTGATTTTTTTTGCTTTATTTTGGCCCCAAAATCGATTTGTATGTTTAATTTATGCAAGAGATAAAATTTCTTGTATATATCATAATCACACATAAAAATACTTGATTTTTCATGTTGGTGAAAATCGATTCATACCCTAGAAATTTAGAATTTCATGCATCGAATGTCTAATATTGATTAATTTTGTATGAAATTGGTTCATACATTAATTTTTCAAAAATATTAATTTTCTGAAAATTATATCATATTATCCTTAAAATCATCAAAAATTGTAATTGTTAAAAAAATTCGAGTGGGAGAAGCGGTAAAACCGTGGTTGGGTGGCCAATATGGCTCATGACGGTTCGATGGTGGTCCGACAGGGCGGGGCTTTGCGGCGCGATGGCTAGTGGTTGGGCTGCTGGTGCGGCCGACTGGGTGGGCTGGCTGCAGGGCACGACGGTAAGGGTTAGGTGGCTAGGGTTAGGGTTTGTTAGCCTAAGATCCTTACCACCGAAATTAGATATGGTAACAAGATATCTTATCTCTAAAGTATATTTTATCCAATTATACATGGTAATGATTAATATTGATATAATTCCATATATGATTTTATTGAATTAAAATAATAAGAAGATTGGATTAATTAATTTATTGGATAATTTAATTAATTTAATCTTAAAAGTCTATTAATATGATTATTGGTCTATTATTGTGTCTTAATATTTGATATTATATTATGCATGTATGATTTAATATTATGATATTATTATTGCATGTGGTGACTGGTATGGCCCAAATAGGATAGAAAATACGATATGCGTATCGTTATTGTTTTCTTGTACACGATTTGCGTATCGTTATGTATTTTTATAATTTAATTTTCAAAAAATTAGATTAGATATACATTATGTAATACAAGAGAAGAATATCCTATGAAGATTCCAAGATGGAGATCCAGAGGAGAATCAAGGATAGAGATCCAAGATACAAGAAGAATATATGAAGATTAGATCGTATGGGTTTTTAGGGGTCATACTAGGATCACATTTATTTATTGCATTTGTTTTGCTTTAAATATCTCTAGGTTTATGCTTGCTTGTTTATTTATGCTATTTAGTTCACTAGTAAATAGACTTGCATGATAAACCTAGTTCCCTTAAAAGAAAATTAAAATTTTGCCTTTCCAAATCATAACCTATGAGGCCTTTGGAATTTTATGGATAGGTTTTGCCAAAGCAAGGTGTCCTACTTTGACCTTGGGATAGTACGGGTAAATCTATATAAGGGGTTTACAACCTTGATTTGGTTATACTCAACAAAAGACCAAAATATAAAGTTTTGGATTTTGAGGCATGGGATAGATTTGACATAAGATGTAATCTATCAACCAAGACTTATAAATGTTATAACTAGTAAAAAATACTTACCTTGATCACATAGGATTTAGGAAAGTGCCAAAGTACGCCTAAAGTCTTATTTGAAATAGGATCTTGGAATCATTTTATTCAAAGAGAAAATATAAATGAATAAAATGTGCATTAGCTTATTTTTGTTTAAAGCATGTTTAAATTTTTAAAGCTCTTGTATGACAAGCATGATTTATAATTTTCATGTTATTTATGTTGTAGATATCATGTCTAGAAACGATAACCCAACAATCATCAACCTACGTTCAATTCTTGAGAAGAATAAGCTGAATGAAAACAATTTCCTCGATTGGAAAAGAAATTTGAGAATTGTTCTCAGGTCTGAAGGAAGAGAGAATGTCCTTGACACCCCTATCCCAAAACTGACTGCTATGTCACTTGTCTTATCCTGGCCTCCATGGAATCGAACCTTCAAAAGAGGTTTGAGAGGATGGATGCCTATACCATCATTCGCAACCTGGAAGTTATGTTTCAGGAGCAAGCAAAGATGGAGAGATATGAGACTCATAAGGCAATTCTTGATTGCAAGCTTGAGAGAGGCAAGCCAGTTAGTGCTCATGTGTTCAATATGATTGAACATTTTGAGAATATGGAAAGACTTGGCCACCCATATTGTCAAGAGTTGGCTGCAGACATCATACTCCACTCTCTGCATGATGGATTTGCTCAATTCAAACTGAACTTCAATATGAATGCAGTTGGAAAAACACTTGAAGAGCTACATCGGATGCTCAAAACAGTTGAGCAAAATCTCTCGGTTGACATCAAGAAAAAGATTCTGATGGTCAACAAGGGAAAAGGGTTCAAGAAAGGGGCACCTAGACAACTGAAGAAGAAAATGCAAGGGAAGGGCAAGCAAGTTGCATAACCCAAGCACACTTTTGAAAAAGCTAAAGTAGCTGCTGACCATGATTGTTTCTACTGCAGTGCGAATGGGCACTGGAAAAGGAACTGCCCAAAGTACTTGGAAGATGAAAAAGTTTCAAAAGAAGTAAAAGGTTGGATAAAGGAGTGATAGACCTACATGTTGGAAATGGAGCAAAAGTTGATGCCTTAACAGTAGGAGATAATAATCTATCATTGCCCTCTGGTTTAGTTTTAGAATTGAATAATTGTAATTCTATTCCCGTTATTACCAAAAACATCATTTCAACTTCTCTATTGGATACTGAAGGCTATGAATTCATTATTAAGAATAACTAGTGCAATTCTCGTGCCAGGCACGAGTTTTTACGTCATATATATTGAATCAAAAATATTAATGATTATTAAAATCAATCTATATATTAAAAAAAATCTAGATAATTTATATTTAAAATTAATTTCGGATCATAAATTTGTATCTCAATCATCCATATAATTAGGAAATTTTGGATTTGTATATAATTAGAAAATTTTGGATTTGTATATATAATTAGGAAATTTTGAATTTGTAATCTTTGTGATTACCTTGTAATCTTTGTACTTGATTTATATTTAAATTAGAAAAAATGAGTGATAGGTTTAGGATAATAATCTTTCATTTAAAATTAGATTTATTTTAATAAATTCAAAAAAGCAGAAAATGACATATGACAATTTTAATGAGGGAGTGTCATGTGACAGTTTTAATGAGGGAGTGCCATGTGGCGTGATTAGGTTATAGTTTAGTAGATATATAGTAGATTAGGAAATTTTGGATTTGTATATAGTTAGGAAATTTTGGATTTGTATATACTTAGAAAATTTTGGATTTGTAATCTTTGTGATTAACTTGTAATCTTTGTGCTTGATTTGTATTTAAATTAGGAAAAAATGAGTGATAGGTTTAGGATAATAATCTTTAATTTATAATTACATTTATTTTAAAAAATTGAAAAAATAAAAAAATAACATGTGATAGTTTTAATGACAGAGTGCCATATGGCGTAATTAGGTTCTAGTTTAGTAGATATATAGTAGATTAGGAAAATTGGATTTGTATATAATTAGGAAATTTTGGATTTGTATATAATTAGGAAATTTTGGATTTGTAATCTTTGTGATTAACTTGTAACCTTTGTACTTGATTTGTATTTAAATTAGGGGAAAAATGAGTGATAGGTTTAGGATAATAATTTTGATTTATAATTAGATTCATTTTAAAAAATTGAAAAAGCAGAAAATGACATGTGGCGGTTTTAATGAGGGAGTGTCATGTGGCGTAATTAGGTTCTAGTTTAGTAGATATATAATAGATTGTTGTTCTTTTATATGGATGATGTGTTTTATGCCAATGCTCAATTGAGTAATGGACTTTATATGTTGGATTTAAAATCCCATGTCTATTACATAATTGCTAAAAAAGCAAAAATCAAATGATTTAAACACTACTTAAAACATTGTCATTTGGGTCACATAATTGAAACGCACACAAAAGCTCCAAAAGGATGGACTTCTAACCTCATTTGATTGTGAATCATTTGAAACATGTGTATCGTGCCTAATGGGAAAGATGACAATCCTAGTGATCATAAAGTGTTTATTATTAGGGATAGTGTCTTTATGGAAAAAGATTTTGTTTCCAAAAAGTAAAGTGGGAGAAATGTTGATCTCGAAGAAGTTCGAGAAGAGCAACAAAATGACATGGATTCCACTATTCCAGAGACGACGGTATTTGGGGACCTAATCCCACAAGGGGAGGGAACTCATACACCGGACGTGGTGGAGTCGCAAGACCCCATTCCTATCGTCCCTCCAGAATTTGATTCTAATTAGATACCACAAAATGTTGTGGAAAATCCTCCTATTATTCAGCCTACACGTAGATCAGATAGTTCCAGAACACAGCCAAAGAGATATGTTGATTTCATATTGACTGCGAGTTTGGATATCATGCTTTTAGAATGCGATGAGCCTACTACATACAAGCAAGCTGTGGCAAGTCTAGACTCCGAAAAATGGTAAATAGCCATGAAGTCTGAACTGGATTCCATATAGGGATGGCAATGGGGCGGGTTTGGGGCGGGGAGTACCCTCCCCATCCTCATCCCCGTTTAGAATTTCATTCCCCGTCCCCATCCCCGTTTCTTGTTTAAAATTTTCCCCATCCCCATCCCCGTTAATTTTCCCCATTTAAATTCCCCAATGGGGATTTTCCATCCCAGCTAATTTTTCCCATGCGTAATATATCCCTAATTAGAAAATAATTCATTCACTAATCACAAAACGTAAGCATAGGTAACCAAGAACATGATATAGACAAGCTAACTAATAATATATCCAACCAAATAGAAGCATAGAAAATATAGTTTAACATCAAGTACCCATTCAGTATGTAAACAACTCCAAATAGTAAATACTCTTAATCATTTAAAAAACCAACAAGTAATACTAGTAGTAAAGTTGAAATTCTTGTAACACCCCCAAATCTTAACCCATTTGGAAAGGTATTACCGCTAGTGACCCCAATGTTCTTTACCAAGATCACCCAAGGCTTTACCGGTTTAAATACAATTCATGGAATACAATTGATACATAATGATCAAAGTATTCAAATCAAAACATCAATCAAATGAAACATGAGTCCCGGGATTACATCCCAATCCCGAATAGGACAAACACAGAGCTTAACAAAGTACAACGGAAGTCTTAAACACAGATATTACAAAAAGGATTGTGATCGTAATGATCACCTGCCCAAGGATCTCAACCTGGTTAAAAGAAATTTATTAAAACATCCAAAACAACCGTCGTCTTCATAGTCAATCTAGTCTCCTCAAATCTTCGCTCTATCTGATGTGCCGAATCGAACGGATGACACCGGCCCACATGCAGAGAACAATGTGCGTGGGTTAGTCTACTTGAATAGACTAGCAAGGGTAAAAAGCATAATGGTTCGAGTGATCGTAACCGTTTATTATCATTGTCCCTCGAATAATAACCGAAGGGACGATACATAACCCGACACTTTCACGGAATAACAACAAGAGGTATGCACAAGAGAAGATTCTGGAAGACTTAATCCTCACAGAAATCGACCCGAAAGAAGACTCCAACGGAAATGAGTCTTTAAGGAAATATGACAAATCTGGAAAGCTTATAGAATCAAACAACATCGATTAAAAGCTGACTGAGATGCTTTGGCTCACAACCAACCTCACCGCTTACAGCGAATCTAGATTGGAAAGAGAACGTACTACATTCAAGTCTGGATCTTACAGAACCACATAACGATGATTTAAAAACCGACTAAGATGTTTCGATTCACGACCAACCTCATCGCTTACAGCGAATCCAGATTGGAAAGAGAACGTACTCTGATCAAAAGTCGAGACGAGGTTTCCTAGCTGCACTATTTACTTAGCTGTACTACTCGTCGAAGGTTTATTAATTAAGTGCTCTCGGGCACCTTATCTTATTTGATTCCAAAACGATTAACACGTTGTAAGCTTTTAATTATACATGCCCTGTTACACAGAACACATATCTAAGGAATGAACTTCTCAGAGTCCAAACCACCACTATCGCTGGGTCTTGCTCGCCCTTTAAAAGAATGAACCTCACAGAATTCAAACTTCAAGTATCATTGGGTCTTCATCGCCCTTACAGTTATAAAGGAACGCGCATGGAACTCTCAGGATCCAGGCGTTCCTACAAATACTCGTGCTAACTAACAGTTACAACACAACCACAGTACAGGATAAATCCACATAAATGCCCGGAAGGCGATCACAGATAATAGCGTCGTTCTAGCAGATATACAACCTATTATATGATTTTCCAAAACCGTTTATAAAACCAATTCCAGACAAACACAATAATCATTCCAAATTAATTACTCAGATAAACAACTGATAATTAATGTAAATATGGAACGATGAGCAAGAGCAAACCGCCACTTGCCTGAGTCCGCAGAGATTGAACGAAGTCTAACGACGGGATTCCGGGCTCGACACAGAGACGAATCCGCCAACTCCGGTACCTTCGGATCGACCAATACAGAAACTCTAAGTTAGATTCGACAAACAACAATACCGATCTATAAAAGAACGAAAGGAATCGAAGGAAACAAAACCCGAACGAAGGCTACGGAAGCCAACACCAACAACCACGGCCACCAACACTTCACGGCGGGCGCCACAACAATTACGGCGGGCGCCGCCTCCCACGCGGCGGGCGCCGCCCAACTACGGCGGGCGCCGCCCAACTACGGCGGGCGCCGCTCAACTGCGGCTGGCGCCGCTCCTTGGCCTTTCTTCACGACGGCTGGCCACAACATCACGACGGGCGCCAGGATCTTCACGGCAGGCGCCGTCTCATGCCTGCGGTCGCCGTGTTCCTCACGGCGGGCGCCGTCTCATGCCGGCGGTCGCCGCCTTCGAGTCAGCGGTCGCCGTGATCCTCGCGGCGGTCGCCGTCGCGAACGAAAACAGAAATACAAGAGGAGAAAACTCACCATCGACGATCGGTTTGGCTCATCTTTCGCCTTGCTTGGCTTCTAGGCGTCCGAGAGCCTCCAATGCTCCTCTTGGCCACCGGAAACGACACTAAACGAGCTCCGAAGATCCACTAGAGCCTTCCCGAGAGAGAGCGTTTTTGAGAGACGAGAGCTTGACAGCGCTTCCGCGTTTTTCAGCCCTTTTCACTCTCACCCAATGCTCTCTATTTATAGGCAAAATTAGGGTTAGAAGGGAGCTTGGGTAATAACCCTTGGTTAACCAACTTGTACTTTTGCCTCATGGATAATAGCTCTTGGACAATAACCTTTGGATAAAGAATCTTATACTATTGCCCATTAGATAACAACTCTTGGGCAATAAACTTGTACCAATCTTAACCCGCGTTAACAAAAGTCGTACACGAACGAGTACGAACTTCCAAAACATCTCGATTGTATAATTCTTCACTGAGAAAAATATTACAGATACATAGCACATTACAGAATGTCTCAAACCTTCAGAATTAAATCCGACGTACCAAACGGATGTTCGGGAAAAATCCATAATTCCCAAAATAGCCTTACAAAATTACGGGGTATCACATCACCTCCCCCTTAAAAGAAGTTTCGACCCCGAAACTTGGCCGAAAAACAACTCGGGAAAGTGTCTGAGCATCTCTGCCTCGGTTTCCCAAGTAACTTCCTCAGTCCCAGACCTGGACCACATAACTCGTACCAACAGTACGATTGCACAGTCGCTTCACACGGCGTTCGAGAATGCGCACTGGCATCTCCTCTCAAGTACCATTTGCCTGAATCTGGATGTCCTTATAGCTCAGCATACGAGACTCATCTTGGCACGAATTTCCTTAGCAAGGATGGCGACAATGCCAAATGGTACGCTAGAGATCTTACTCTAACCAGAATCTTGAATGGTCCCATGTAGCGAGGGTTAAGCTTCCCACGCTTACCAAACCTGAAAACATCCTTGGGTGGCGATACTGTGACAAGTACCTTGCCACCAACCTCGAACTCAACACTTTAACGCTTCTGATCTGCGTAAAACTTTTGTCGACTCTGAGCGGTCAACAACCTCTGTATAATCAGAGCAATGTTCGAAGTTGTCCTTTCGACCAACTTTGGTCCAAGTAGAATCTTGTCGGCGTACTCAACCCAACAAATCTGAGATCTATATCTGTGACCATACAAAGCTTCGAACTGAGCCATCTTGACCGTAGCATGCCAGCTATTATCGTACGTGAACTCAATCGGGCTTAGGCTATCTTCCCAGCTAGTCGGATGATCGAGTACGTATGCTTCTTAGCATATCCTCCAGGGTCTATATGGTCTTTTCAGACTGACCATCTGTCTGAGGATGAAACGCTGCTGAATCTCAATTCAGTTCTCATGGCCTTGTGAAGTTCTTGCTATAAACTTGACATGAATCGGCCATCTCGATCCGATACAATGGTCTTAGGAATGCCATATAAACGAACAATCTTCTGGAGAAAATCTTCTGCTGACCTCTGGGTCACCCAAGTAACCTCAGTTTCCAATGCAAATACTATTGCTGCTAGTTTTAGGTCATGTGTTGGTTAGTTTGCTTCATAGGTTTTCAATTGTCTAGATGCGTATGCAATAACCTTGCCCCTCTGCATCAAAGACACATCCCAACCCATTTCTCGAAGCATTAACTATAGACCATATAGCCATCATTCTTTCCGACAACGCCAAAACTGGTGCATAAGTCAGACACTGTTTCAACTTCTTGAAAACTGGTCTTGCACTTGTCATCCCAGACAACTTCTTGTTGACCTTGCGGAACAGACTGGTCATAGGTGGAGTGATCTTAGAAAAATCCTTCCATGAACCGTCTATAATGCTCAGCAAGCTCTGGGAAACTGCGCACCTCGCTTACACCCTGAGGCCGCTTCCAAACAACTACTGATTCACTCTTTTGGGGAATAACCATAACCTCATTCTTATTGATCACATGGCCTAAGAAAGCCACTTCTAGATCCAACAATCACACTTAGCCCACTTTACGTAAAACCGACTTGGTCTAAGGACCGATAAAGCAATCCGCAGATGTTCCCTGTGAGCTTCCTTGCTCGGGAAAATATCAAAATGCCATTGATGAAGACCACTATGAACTTATTCAAGTACTGGTCTAAAACATCGATGCACTAGGTTCAAGAAAACTGATGGAGCATTCGTAGATCCAGATGGCATGACTACAATCTCGTAGTGACCATCTCTCGTCCGAACGCAATCCTCGGAATATCATCCTCACGAATCCTGAGCTGATAAAAACCAGATCTCCGGTCGATCTTGGAGAAAACTTTTGCTCCCTGGAGTTGATCCAACAGATCATCACTCCTTGGCAACAAATACTTGCTCTTGATCGTGACTTTATTTAACTCTCGAAAGTCAAAACAAAGTCGAAACGGTCCATCTTTCTTTTTGACAAATAAAACTAGGGCACTCCTACTCAAGGTGATGCACTCGGCTTTATATAACTTTTGTCAAGAAGATCCTTGAGTTGCTTTTTCAACTCTTGCATCTCAACAGGAGCCATCCGGTACGGTGCCTCAGAGATCGGCGTGGTACTCGGCTCGAGATCAATTGCAAACTCCACAACACGATTCGGGGTATCCAAGAATATCTTCTGGAAAGACACCGGAAATCCTCTAATCGCAGGAATATCAAAACTGAAGTCGATCATTGCCTTATGACGCTTCCGTCAATCCATACCGAGAATAATTATCGTATGGGACCATGGTTATTTAGGTCAAATCGCTTTGAATTTCTTACCCTTGATGGTAATCGACAATCCGACAGACGATTGGTTCCCACTAAATGGTCACCATCTTGGACCAGCCCACTACATGGTTCACAGACGACTCACTAGTGGCTCCGAACCCAGGCCCAGCCATTACCAGCGTCCACTGTTGCCATGAGCCGCTGTCCATACATCTCAACCCATCCTTGGTAGCTCCACCTAATTAATAGGCAGCCATCTCCTAAGAGGTTGTTGGTGAGTCTCGAACACGAGACCTTACCCCATACCAAGCAACGAAACATTAACTTGGTATAAACCAAAGGCTCATATATAAGAAGAGTTATAAAAAAAGGTTCACAACCTCGTTGCACACACAACTTAACTTACAACCATCCAAAATGAAAGTGTGGGTAGCACCCATATCAACAATACATTAACAAAAGTAGAACGCAGATACAAAGTACTCTAAGCATTTGGAGCATAGGGTCCATCCGCCTCACGCATCACATAAAGGCGTTGACCTTGACTTTCAGAAGTCACTAGGGCTTTTCTCTTATCCTGCGCAGTTGTCTGCATCGAAGGATTGGAAGTCTCTGCTGGTTTAAACCTAGGTCTGTTGTTTGGATTAACAGACCCCTGATGAGACTCCGCTTCTTTCTGCATACCCTGCCGACAGAACCACTGCATATGCCCTTCCTTCCCACAACCAAAACATGCCTTCTTCTCATTCCGACATGCAAAACTCTTGTGCCCAGAAGCACCACAATTGTGACACTGAATCCCTCCACTACTCCAACCTGAGCCCCTAGCAGAGTCAACCTGAGTTGTCTCGGTCTTAGCATGACCAGACTTCTCAAACTTGGTAGGCGATGCCGGTCGTTTGAACGAACCAACCTGGCGATCCTGCTGCCCACCCTTTCCCTTAACCTGCTTCTCCCGCTTATGAGCGGACTCCTCCAGTGTTACTTCTAACTTGTAGGCCGCATCCACGTACTGTTCCAGAGTAGAGCATGTGTGATGCACCATCCATGGCTTAATATCCGGGCTCATCCATTCATGGAAGTACCAGATCGTTTGTGCCTCACTGGATATCTCTGGTTCAGCATACTGTAGCAAATGATTGAATTTAGTGGCTAGCTCGGTCACCTTCAATCCATCCATCTTAGGATACAAGAACTCCTTGTGTATCTCCTCTCTCATAGCTCGAGAGAAGAAACGATCCGTCATCTTGGTCTTAAACATTGACCAGGTCAACACCGGGCTATCAGCTAAGCCGGTACTCTCCCACCATTCATTGGCTTTCGCCTTCAACTGTAGAGAAGCTATGTGCACTCTCTCCGCTTCAGTACACTCAACATTGCGGAATAACCTTTCCATAAGTGAAAACCAATGAGCGACCCTGACTGGCTCTACTTTCCCATCATAGCTGTCGGGCCTCATAGAGTTAATGGCCTTCAGCGCTCGGCCATACTCTCCTCTATCCCTGATCACGCCTCCCTGTTGCACATGATTCTCTTGCTCCTCAAACCTCGGAACTTCTGGAGGTACTGGCACTCCTTGTGCCTGAGGTGCGATTAGCCTCATTATCTCGGTGATTGCTTGCAGAACAATCCCCCGAATTGCTGCGACTGTCGCTGCATCGAGCACTACTGGACCGTCGGCCTGAGCTTGGCCATTGCCTCCTGGATTATTGTTGAAGACAGACTCACGCTCTCCTGACGGGTCTGCATCAATCATCGGGTTTGGTCTGGGGTCATTGATCGGCACAACACCAACATGGATAACGTTCCTCGTGTTCACCATCTGTTTACCGATCAAATTCCAAGGATTTTATCACATTAATATCATTCTGATATATTTATCGTAATAAAATCAACTTAGAATAGATCAACTTGGTAATTTCTATTGATGAACCCAAACCGAGAAACTAGGTTCTACAACCTCAAATCACAACGAGCGAACTGGGAATCAAGCCTAACTAGAGATGGCGAAACCACCTCGGCTTCTCCCGGGTTCCTCTGAAGAGAACAGAATACACCCATATCTAGCGGGGCAACGAGAAATAAATTAGTCTTTCTAGACATAGAAGCAAGCTTACTACATCAGACTATATAGAAGACACGACTATGAACGGTGTTTTGAAATTCTTTTCACTTTGAAAATTCAGAGCCCTTTTAAAGCATTTTCAAAAACGGATAAATGATTTATAAAATCCCAAACCCGTTTTAAAACCTTTGGCTCTGATACCACAACTGTAACACCCCCAAATCTTAACCCATTTGGAAAGGTATTACCGCCAGTGACCTCAGTGTTCCTTACCAAGATCACCCAAGGCTTTACCGGTTTAAATACAATTCATGGAATACAATTGATACATAATTATCAAAGTATTCAAATCAAAACATCAATCAAATGAAACATGAGTCCCGGGATTACATCCCAATCCTGAATAGGACAAACACAGAGTTTAACAAAGTACAGTGGAAGTCTTAAACAAAGATATTACAAAAAGGGTTGTGATCGTAATGATCACTTGCCCAAGGATCTCAACCTGATTACAAGAAATTTATTAAAACATCCAAAACAACCGTCGTCTTCATAGTCAATCTAGTCTCCTCAAATCTTTGCTCTATCTGATGTGCCGAATCGAACGGAAGACACCAGCCCACATGCAGAGAACAATGTTCGTGGGTTAGTCTACTTGAATAGACTAGCAAGGGTAAAAAGTAGAATGGTTCGAGTGATCGTAACCGTTTACTATCATTGTCCCTCGAATAATAACCGAAGGGACGATACATAACCTGACACTTTCACGGAATAACAACAAGAGGTATGCACAAGAGAAGATTCTGGAAGACTTAATCCTCACAGAAATCGACCCGAAAGAAGACTCCAACGGAAATGAGTCTTTAAGGAAATATGACAAATCTGGAAAGCTTATAGAATCAAACAACAGCGATTAAAAGCTGACTGAGATGCTTTGGCTCACAACCAACCTCACCGCTTACAGCGAATCTAGATCGGAAAGAGAACGTACTACATTCAAGTCTGGATCTTACAGAACCACATAATAATGATTTAAAAACTAACTAAGATGTTTCGGTTCACGACCAACCTCATCGCTTACAGCGAATCCAGATTGGAAAGAGAACGTACTCTGATCAAAAGTCGAGACGAGGTTTCCTAGCTGCACTATTTACTTAGCTGCACTACTCGTCGAAGGTTTATTAATTAAGTGCTCTCGGGCACCTTATCTTATTTGATTCCAAAACGATTAACACGTTGTAAGCTTTTAATTATACATGCCCTGTTACACAGAACACATATCTAAGGAATGAACTTCTCAGAGTCCAAACCACCACTATCGCTGGGTCTTGCTCGCCCTTTAAAAGAATGAACCTCACAGAATTCAAACTTCAACTATCGTTGGGTCTTCATCGCCCTTACAGTTATAAAGGAACGCGCATAGAACTCTCAGGATCCAAGCGTTCCTACAAATACTCGTGCTAACTAACAGTTACAACACAACCACAGTACAGGATAAATCCACATAAATGCCCGGAAGACGATCACAGATAATATCGTCGTTCTAGCAGATATACAACCTATTATATGATTTTCCAAAACCGTTTATAAAACCAATTCCAGACAAACACAGTAATCATTCCAAATTAATTACTCAGATAAACAACTGATAATTAATGTAAATATGAAACGATGAGCAAGAGCGAACCGCCACTTGCCTGAGTCCGCAGAGATTGAACGAAGTGTAACGACGGGATTCCGAGCTCGACACAGAGACGAATCCGCCAACTCCGGTACCTTCGGATCGACCCATATAGAAACTCTAAGTTAGATTCGACAAACAACAATACCGATCTACGAAAGAACGAAAGGAATCGAAGGAAACGAAACCCGAACGAAGGCTACGGAAGCCAACACCAACAACCACGGCCACCAACACTTCATGGCGGGCGCCACAACAATCACGGCGGGCGCCGCCCAATTCACGGCGGGCGCCGCCTCCCACGCGGCGGGCGCCGCCCAACTACGGCGGGCGTCGCTCAACTGCGGCGGGCGCCGCTCCTTGGCCCTTCTTCACGGCGGCTGGCCACAACATCACGGCGAGCGCTAGGATCTTAACGGCGGGCGCCGTCTCATGCCGGCGGTCGCCGCCTTCGAGCCGGCGGTCGCCGTGATCCTCGCGGCGGTCGCCGTCGCGAATGAAAATAGAAATACGAGAGGAGAAAACTCACCCTCGACGATCGGTTTGGCTCGTCTTTCGCCTTGCTTGGCTTCTAGGCGTTCGAGAGCCTCCAATGCTCCTCTTGGCCACCGGAAACGACACTAAACGAGCTCCGACGATCCACTAGAGCCTTCCCGAGAGAGAGCATTTTTGAGAGACGAGAGCTTGACAGCGCTTCCCTGTTTTTCAGCCCCTTTCACTCTCACCCAATGCTCTCTATTTATAGGCAAAATTAGGGTTGGAAGGGAGCTTGGGTAATAACCCTTGGTTAACCAACTTGTACTTTTGTCTCATGGATAATAGCTCTTGGACAATAACCTTTGGATAAAAAATCTTGTACTATTGCCCATTAGATAACAACTCTTGGGCAATAAACTTATACCAATCTTAACCCGCGTTAACAAAAGTCGTACACGAACGAGTACAAACTTCCAAAATATCTCGACTGTATAATTCTTCACTGAGAAAAATATTACAGATACAGAGCACATTACAGAATGTCTCAAACCTTCAGAATTAAATCCGACGTACCAAACGGACGTTTGGAAAAAAATCCATAATTCCCAAAATAGCCTTACAAAATTACGGGGTATCACAATTCTAGTCCAAATTAAGCAATGATGGATAGTGGATTTAGCTCCTCCGGTCCTTCCGACAGAGACGAGGGCAGGGATCCCCGACGGGGACGGGGATGGGGGCGGGGCGGGAACAGGGGCGGGGACCACTATCCCCAACCCCGTCCCCATGCCCGCGGCAGGGATATAATTTTCCTCATCCCTGCCCCCGTCCTCGTATAAAATCCCCATCCCCATCCCCGTGGCGGGGATTCCCCGCCCCACTGCCATCCCTAATTCCATGTCTGAGAATCAAGTACGGGACTTGATAGATTTGTAAAATAGGGTAGTACCCATAGGGTGAAAATCGGTTTACAAACTCAAAACAGACAAGGATGGAAACGTAACAGTTTTCAAAGCGAGACTGGTTGCAAAAGGCTTTAGACAGAATCATGGTATTGACTATGATAAAACCTTCTCACCAATTGTCATGATCAGATCCATTTGAATAATCCTAGCAATTGCAGCTCATTATGATTATGAGATCTGGCAAATGGATGTCAAGATCGCTTTTCTAAATGAGAATTTAGAAGAGGATGTGTACATGACACAACCTGAGGGTATTGAGGATCCACAGAATCCTAGGAAAGTATGCAAGCTTAAGAAGTTCATTTATGGACTTAAGCAGGCATCAAGTCGTTGGAACCTTCGATTTGATGAAGTGGTCAAACAGTTTGACTTCATCAAATATGAAGAAGAACCTTGTATTTACAGGAAGTTTAGTGGGAGCAAAGTGGTCTTCCTAGTCTTGTATGTAGATGACATACTACTCATTGGAAATGACATTCCTATGCTAGAGTTCGTTAAGGACTAACTTAAGAAGTGTTTTTCAATGAAAAACTTGGGAGAGACTGAGTACATAATAGGCATAAAGATCCATAGAGACAGGTCTGAGAGACAAATTGGGCTAAGTCAAGGAACTTATATAGATAAGGTTCTTGACAGGTTCAATATGAAGAGCTCTAAGAGAGGATTCTTACCTATGCAGCATGGCTCACAACTTAGCAAGACGTAGTGCTCGGTAGCACCTACTGAGGTAGAAGAGATAAGTAGGAATCCTTATGCGTCAGCTGTAGGATCCATCATGTATGACATGGTCTGTACTCGCCCAGATGTTGCATTTGCTTTGAGTATGTGCATCAGATCCCAATTGAATCCCGGTGAAGAACACTGGAATATAGCCAAGAACATCCTAAAGTACTTAAGAAGAACTAAAGATGATCTGTTGGTATAGGGAGCAGATGATGAGTTAGCCGTTAAGGAGATGTGAAGTTTTGCAAAATAAATACAGATGACGACATTGCAGATCCGTTAACTAAACCTATACCTAAGCCCAAGTGTGACAGTCACTAGGGCTAACGGTCTCAAGCACATCGGAGAATGGCTTTGAGATTGTATTGTTTCGAGATTATGAATGATGATTTCATGATTGTTGAAACATTGCATCATGTTTGTTTTTGAAATAAGGTCTCATTATTATTTAATTGTGGTTTATAATTAAATAAAATGTCCTAATAATTTATAATCATAAAATAGGATCATCATAAAAGTTATGGTGGATGAAACCCTATTAAGTGAAATGATATTATGAATTATGAGTTGTCCGTAGTCTAAGTCATTAAATTGAACATAAATGACTCAATACAGGCTATTATGTAAGTTGATTAATAGCGCCAAGTTTCATGGGCTATAGGGACATGTAGATGTCTAATCAATTACATGGACATGTATAGTGGATACGTGTTGGGCAGACCTACCTTAAGATTCTTCAAATGAGTTGTAGAATTATAAGTTAAACTATGATTAGTAGATTCCTCAGACATGAGTGCGATATACCTCTTGCATGGTGATTAATGGTCTTTGACATTGTCAAACACCGTTGCGTAAAAGGCGGCTATAAAGGCAGTGATCGGGATTGCTGAAAATTGAGTGGGAGCTATAGTCACAAAAGATTGGAGAAGTCCTCCTATTTATATACTTGCATATATGTGGATAAGAATGGTGTTTTGGCCACTTGAAGAGTAAGAATTGAAAATGCATGGCCGTGCTCATAAGGATTAATAGTAATCATTTGTTTTGATAGTTCCAGCTCGGAGTTCGAGAAACAATTTGAATATTGATATGGATTACATAAGATGTTATCATATCATCAAATTAAACACTAAGTGATAAAAGAATTGATATTGCAGACTTGTTTAAGGACAAGTGGGAGATTGACGGAATATGTGTCCTTTAATCAAGATGGCAATTACTAATGATAGAATTTTGATTAAAATGGAGATTAATAATCTGGATATTTTAGGTAGTCTTAGTGCTTTGCTAGAAGCCAACTATGACTTATGGGATAAATTAGATTTAACTCATTGCTATTATATCTGGGTCCTATAAGGTCACACACAATAGGAATCCCTATTTCCCTAGAACGGTTCTCGCAAGGTGAAGCCTACTTCGAAAAAAAGGGGTTGGTTCCAAACCTGAGCAAATTAATAATTAGGCTAGATCAAAGCAACCCGAGGCCCATAGTGGGAGTAGGGAATTTTGGCTATATTATAATACTGGAAGAGTGGATTATTCATCAAGTAATAATAAAGTGTTATCTATTTACTTGATGACATAAGGAAAGTTATCTTTTAGAAAGAAAAGTTATCTTTTAGAAAGAAAAGATATTATATCAACCACAAATATCTCGTTCTAGTTAAAAGGAGATTTATCTTATGAGATTTATGATACTCCCTCCGTCCCAGATAGTTTCTCCCGGTTTGACCGGGCACATTCACCGAGACGAGTTTTGTATCGTTAATATCTCTAATTATATATTAATAAAAATTATAATTTTTTGATATTATCAAATTACTCGTTAAGATGAATCAAACAAGACACCACATGACTATGTTTTTTCTTATATATTGGAAGAAATCTCAAAGATTCTCTTCAATTATGAATAGTGTACAAAAGTCAAACGGGAAGAAATCAATGGGACGGAGGGAGTATAAGATAAGATAATATATATATTAATATATCTTCCAAATTTGACTAAGTTGAACGTAAGAGAGAAATTGGAGACAAGTTGGTGGCTTTTGTACGTGAACAACCAAAAGCCAACATATTGCTTCTTAGGGCCGTACATCCAAAGTGTTGGAAAGAAAAAGCTTTGCTTGTTTCTCGTCCGTTCGTTCTAGCAGACGAAGGCAAGACAATCTAGTACCGTGCTCGTGTGGACTAAGTAGAGGAGTCACAATTGAGGCTCTATTCTCTAGGGTGATCCCAAAAACAAGTTTTGTATCAAAAGGTATGTTACTCTTTCATATATGATTCGTATCAAGTTTATGCATGAGATCCTAAGTTAGATGTTAGAAAACTGTTTTATAAAATTCCGCTTAAAACATCTAAATTCCTACACGCAAAGCGTGGGCGAGATTCAAGTCACGGTCACGCTTCGCGTAAACGGGACATTATATTGGATATCCGGTTTTACGGTCGAGGGCCCGGTCCATGGCCTGTGGGGTCCACCTCGAACCGCATCACAAAAAGTGCACTTTTTTGATGTGGTTCGAGGTGGACCCCACAGGCCATGGACCGGGCCCTCGGCCGTAAACCTAGGTCCTGTGGGCTGTCAACCACCCAGCCAGCCCCTCAGTCGGGCTCACCAACTGGCGAGGCCTAGCCCAACCACGAACAACCCATGGGCTGCAACCCATGCACCCTAACCCTCCAAACACAAGGGGTGTTGCTAGGGGGAATCGAACCCCTGACCTTTAACAAGCAGCTGATAAGCCACTTGTTACCAACTGAGCTGTAGCCCAATTGGTGATATGATGGGTATTCCACTGCCCTTATATCAAAGGGTCGGGGGTTCGATTCCCCCCTCCAACATCCTGGGGGATTAACAGGGGCAAACCTTCCTCCATGTTGGGGTGCAGGGGTTGTAGCCCTGCTCTGTGATCAGGGCGCCAGCGGTCAGATCGCCGATCGAGGCAGACCGTGGGCTGGGCCGCTGGGTCAGAACGCCGAATGAGGCAGACCATGGGAAGGCGGACCCAGGTGGGCTCAGATCACATCATAAAAGTGCACTTTTTTGATGTGGTTCTAGGTGGACCCCACAGGCCATGGACCGGGCCCTCGGCCGTAAACCTGGGTCCTGTGGACTGTCAACCACCCAGCCAGCCCCTCAGTCGGGCTCACCAGCTAGCGAGGCCTAGCCCAACCACGAACAGCCATGGGCTGCAGCCCATGCACCCCAACCCTCCAAACACAAGGGGTATTGCCAGGGGGAATCGAACCCCTGACCTTTAACAAGCAGCTGATAAGCCACTTGTTACCAATAGAGCTGCAACTCAGTTGGTAACAAGTGGCTCATCGGCTGCTTATTAAAGGTCAGGGGTTCGATTCCCCTTGGCAACACCCCTTGTGTTTGCAGGGTTGGGGTGCTTGGGCTGCAGCCCATGGGCTATTCGTGGTTGGGCTAGGCCTCGCCAGCTGGTGAGCCCGACTGAGGGGCTGGCTGGGTGGTTGACAGCCCACATGACCCAGGTTTACAGCCGAGGGCCTGGTCCATGGCCTGTGGGGTCCACCTCGAACCACATCAAAAAAGTGCACTTTTATGATGTGATCCGAGCCCATCTGGGTCCGCCTTCCCATGGTCTGCCTCATTCGGCATTCTGACCCAACGGCCCAGCCCACGGTCTGTCTCGATCGGCGATCTGACCGCTGGCGCCCTGATCACAGAGCAGGGCTGCAGCCCCTTTACCCCAACCTGGAGGAAGGTTTGCGCCTGTTAATCCCCTAGGATGTTGGAGGGGGGAATCGAACCCCCGACCCTTTGATATGAGGGCAGTGGAATACCCATCATATCACCAATTGGGCTACAGCTCAGTTGGTAACAAGTGGCTTATCAGCTGTTTGTTAAAGGTTAGGGGTTCGATTCCCCCTGGCAACACCCCTTGTGTTTGGAAGGTTTGCGCCTGTGGGGTCCACCTCGAACCATATCAAAAAAGTGCACTTTTTTGATGTGGTTCGAGGTGGACCCCACATGCCATGGACCGGGCCCTCGGCCATAAACCTGGGTCCTATGGGCTGTCAACCACCCAGCCAGCCCCTCAGTCGCGCTCACCAGCTGGCGAGGCCTAGCCCAACCACGAACACCCCATGGGCTGCAACCCATGCACCCCAACCCTCCAAACACAAGGGGTGTTGCCAGGGGGAATCGAACCCCTAACCTTTAACAAACAGCTGATAAGCCACTTGTTACCAACTGAGTTGTAGCTCAATTGGTGATATGATGGGTATTCCACTGCCCTCATATCAAAGGGTCGGGGGTTCGATTCCCCCTCCAACATCCTCGGGGATTAACAGGCGCAAACCTTCCTCCAGGTTGGGGTGCAGGGGCTGCAGCCCTGCTCTGTGATCAGGGCGCCAGCGGTCAGATCGCCGATCGAGGCAGACCGTGGGCTGGGCCTCTGGGTCAGAACGCCGAATGAGGCAGACCATGGGAAGACGGACCCAGGTGGGCTCGGATCACATCATAAAAGTGCACTTTTTTGATGTGGTTCGAGGTGGACCCCACAGGCCATGGACCGGGCCCTCGGCCGTAAACTTGGGTCCTGTGGGCTGTCAACCACCCAACCAGCCCCTCAGTCGGGCTCACCAGCTGGCGAGGCCTAGCCCAACCACGAACAGCCCATGGGCTGCAGCCCATGCACCCCAACCCTCCGAACACAAGGGGTGTTGCCAGGGGGAATCGAACCCTTGACCTTTAACAAGCAGCTGATAAGCCACTTGTTACCAACTGAGTTGCAGCTCAATTGGTAACAAGTGGCTTATCAGCTGCTTGTTAAAGGTCAGGGGTTCGATTCCCCATGGCAACACCCCTTGTGTTTGGAGGGTTGGGGTACATGGGCTGGATCCCATGGGCTGTTCGTGGTTGGGCTAGGCCTCGCCAGCTGGTGAGCCCGACTGAGGGGATGGCTGGGTTGTTGACAGCCCACATGACCCAGGTTTACGGCCGAGGGCCTGGTCCATGGCCTGTGGGGTCCACCTCGAACCACATCACCAAGACTAGTTTAGTAGAAATACAATATTTTAATTATATTTTATTTAAATATTTAGTAAAAATATTTTTGTAAATAGTGTGTGACCGTGACTATTTTAATATTAAAAAATTTAATTTTTTTTTATAAATTATTTTTAATATTAAAATATTATTTTTTTACTTATACATTAATTTGTTTTAAAAAATTATTCTTTATTCAAGATATGAGATTTAAGGTCATTGGGACTCTGAAAACAAGACATGTAATGGATGTTCTATGGGTTTCAAGATTACAGAATATAAAAATAATGAGATAAGTATAGTGTTATCATAACTTTATTATCGTATTATTCGAATATCGGTTATACTAAGTATAATGTAATCGAAACTTCATTATCGTATTGTTCGAATATCGGTTATACTAAGAATAATGTAATCACAACTTCATTATTGTATTTTTCGAATTTCGGTTATACTAAGAATTGTGTAATTATAACTCCATTATCGTATTATTAAAATATTGGTTATACTAGATATAATATAATCTTAAGTTCATTATCGATCGTATTATCGGACCCTAAATCCCATACCCTATAAAATCCTAGGGTAAGTAGGATTTTAGATTTAGGATTTACAAAATGATGTTATTTTCATACCCTATCATGCTTGTAGAACATAGGGATTTCATACCATTTTTGTCTTGTTTCGGGGTCCCGAGAAACCCTAAATCCCATACCCTAGAAAACCCTAGGGTAAGTAGGGTTTCAGATTTAGGGTTTTAAAACGATTTTATTTTTATACCCTGTCATGCTTGTAGCACATCGGGAGTTCATACCATTTTTCCTCTTGTTTCGGTGTTCCAGGATATCCTAAATCCCATACCCTAGAAACTCTAGGGTAAGCAGGGTTTTGGATTTAGGGTTTTCAAAATCATGTTATTTTCATACCCGACCTATCATGCTTGTAGCACATAGGGAGTTCATACCATTTTTTATCTTGTTTTGTGGTTCCAAGATACCGTCCCATACCCTAAAAACATTAGGGTAAGCATGGTTTCAAATTTAGAGTTTTTAAAACGATTTTATTTTCATTCTCTATCATCCTTGTAACACATCGGGAGTTCCACCCATTTTTTGTCATGTTTTGGGGTTCCTGGATACCCTAAATCCTATTATATAGAAACCCTAGGGTAAGCAGGTTTTGAATTTTGGGTTTTGAAAACCATGTTATATCATACCCTATCATTCTTGTAGCACATAGGGAGTTCATACCATTTTTTGTCTTATTTTAGGGTTCCGATATACCCTAAATCTCATACCCTAGAAACATTAAGGTAAGTAGGGTTTCAAATTTAGGACTTTCAAAACCACGTTATTTTTATCCATATCATGCTTGTAGCAAGTTCATGCCATTGTTTGTCTTGTTTTAGGGTTTTAGGATACCTTAAATCACATACCTTAGAAACCCTAGGATAAGCATGGTTTCAGATTTACAGTTTTCAAAACCATGTTATTTTTACACCCTATCATGCTTGTAGTACATAAGGAGTTCATCCCATTTTTTGTCTTGTTTTGGGGTCCCGGGGCACCCTAAATTGTATACCCTAGAAACCCTAGTGTAAGTAGGATTTTAGATTTATGGTCTCAAAACCATGTTATTTTCATACCCTATCATTCTTGTAGGATAAGGAGTTCATGCCATTTTTTTTTTCTTGTTTTAGGGTTCCGAGATACCCTAAATCCTATACCCTACAAAACCCTAGGTTAAGTAGGGTTTCAGATTTGGGCTTTTCAAAACCATGTTTTTTTTGTACCCTATCATGCTTGTAACACATAGGAAGTTCATACGCTTTTTTGTCTTGTTTTGGGGTTCTAGGATACCCTAAATCCCATACCTTGGAAACCCTAGGGTAAGCAGGGTTTCGATTTTAGGCTTTTCAAAACTATGTTATTTCCGTACCCTATACATGCTTGTATCACATAGGGAGTTCACACCATTTTTTTTGTCTTGTTTCAGGGTTTCGAGATACACTAAATCCCATACCCCAGAAACCCAGGGTAAGTATGGATTCAGATTTATGGTTTGCAAAACCATGTTATTTTCATATCCTATCATGCTTGTATAGGGAGTTCATACCATTTTTTGTATTGATTTGGGGTTCCAGATATCCTAAATCTCATACCCTAGAAATTCTAGGGTAAGTAGGGTTTCAAATTTAGGGTTTTAAAACCATGTTATTTTCATACCATATCATGCTTGTAGCACATAGGGAGTTTATACCATTTTTTGTCTTGTTTTGGGGTCCGGGATACCGTAAAACCCATACCCTCGAAACCCTAGTGTAAGCATGGTTTCAGATTCAGGGCTTTCAAAACCATGTTGTTTTCACACCCTATCATGCTTGTAGCACATAAGGAGTTCATCCCATTTTTTTCTTGTTTTGGGGTCCTAGGACACACTAAATTCGATGTCCTAGAAATCATAGGGTAAGTAGGGTTTCAGATTTAGAGTCTCAAAACCATGTTATTTTCATAACCAATCATTCTTGTAGCATAGGGAGTTCATTCCATTTTTTTTTTCTTGTTTTGGGGTTTTGGGGTACCCTAAATCCCACACCCTACAAAACCTTAGGATAAGTAGGGTTTTAGATTTAGGGTTTCTAAAACCATGTTTATTTCATACTCTATCATGCTTGTAGCACATATGGAGTTCATACCATTTTTTGTCTTATTTTGGGGTTTCGGGATATCCAAAATCCCATACCTTAGAATCCCTAGGGTAAGTAGGGTTTCAAACTTAGGGTTTTCAAAACTATGTTATTTTTTACCCAATCATGCTTGTATCACGTAGGGAGTTCATTCAATTTTTTGTCTTGTTTCGGGGTTCCGAGATACTCTAAATCCCATACCCTAGAAACTTAGGGTAAGTATGGTTTCAGATTTATGGTTTTCAAAACCATGTTATTTTCATATCCTATCATGCTTGTATCACATAGGGAGTTCATACCATTTTTAGTCTTATTTTGGGGTTCCTAGTACCCTAAATTTCATACCCTAGAAATCCTAGGGTAAGTAGGGTTTTAGTCTTGCTTTGGGGTTTCGAGATACCGTAAATCCCATACCCTAGGAACCCTAGGGTAATCATGGTTTCAGATTTAAGGTTTTTAAAACCATGTTATTTTCACACCTTATCATGATTGTACCACATAAGGAGTTCATCCCATTTTTTGTCTTGTTTTGGGGTCTTGGGATACCCTAAATTGTATACCCTAGAAACCCTAGGATAAGTAGGGTTTCAGATTTTGAGTCTCAAAACCACATATTTTAATGTCATATCATTATTGTAGCATAGGGAGTTCATGCCATTTTTTTTGTTTTGTGGTTCTGGGACACCCTAAATCCCATACCCTAGAAAACTCTTGGGTAAGTAGAGTTTTAAATTTAGGGTTTTCAAAACCATGTTATTTTCAAACCCTATCATGCTTGTAGCACATAGGGAGTTCATACCATTGTTTGTCTTATTTTAGGGTTCCGAGATACCTTAAATCTCATACCTTAGAAACCCTAGGGTAAGTAGGGTTTCAAAATTAGGGTTTTCAAAACCATGTTATTCTCATACCCTATCATACTTGTATCAAATAGGGAGTTCATACCAATTTTTGTCTTGTTTTGGGGTTTCGAGATACCCTAAATCCCATACCCTAGAAACCCTTGGTTAAGTATGGCTTCAGATTTATGGTTTTTAGAACCATGTGATTTTCATATCCTATCTTGCTTGTTTCACATAGGGAGTTCATAGCATTTTTTGTCTTGTTTTAGGGTTCTGGATACCCTAATTCTCTTACCAACCCTAGGGTAAGTAAGGTTTCGGATTTAGGGCTTTCAAAACCATGTTTTTCACCATTTTTTGTCTTGTTTTAGGGTTTCGGGATACCGTAAATCCTATATCCTAGAAATCCTAGGGTAAGAAGGGTATCAGATTTAGGGATTTCAATATCATGTTCTTTTCATACCCTATCATGCTTGTAGCACTTAGGGAGTTCATAACATTTTTTTTCTTGTTTTGGGATTCTGGGATCCCCTAAATCCCATACCCTATAAACCCTATGGTAACCAATATTTGAATAAGGCTCCATTCGGCATAGCTTTTTTGCACATTAACGGAGCATAAATTTTTTCTTCATCTGCTTATTCAGTATTCGGCAAAAAGTTATTCATCTAGCTTAACAAGCTTATTGTAGATGAATGTAGCTTACTTTTATTGATTTTTTTTAATATGACACCCCCAACATTATGAAAGCTTAACCAACTTAGCATAATTTTTTTACCCACTGGTGCCCTTAAATGAACACATAAAATAGCTCGTCATCTATCAATACAAAATTATATAATTAATAATATCATGAAATTATTTACATTGTTTTATCATTAATACGTATCTCCTCAATTAGACTTTTGTCAAAGACTTTGTATTTGAGATCGTCCGGTTTTCCATGAGAAAGTAGCTGGCGGTCCACATAGAACCAACTCCGGCTCGTCTCTCCCAGAGGCCTCTCTCCCCATTCCCTGCCGACTGCCTCCAGTCACGTCAAATGCCGCCCGATCCCGAGCTCCGACCTGAAAAAGAAGAGGGGCCCGAGGGTGGCCTCGGGCTTGCCACTACGACGCTCAAGTTAGTGCTCAACTCGCAAATGGGGCGTAAAGAAGAGTAGAGCTAATGGTACAGTGGAGAAACAATGGCAGAGAGTAAGAGAATGAGAGTTTTGATTTTTTGCCGATGGGGTGGGAGACCAGTAAGAGAAAGGGTCGAGAATCCTGTTTCAAGCCATAGTCTCCCTCTTATATACCTGAAGCCAAAAGGCTCTTTTGTCGCACAGCTGGCCCATGCCGGAAGGAAGGATCTCGAGTCGCATAGCCATACAAGCCGAGAGGAGCCGGCTGGGTAGACTGGGAAGAGGGCCCGCAGACCGTGTAGCTGGATCGAGTTGAGGAAGTGTTGTTATGTGATAACACCTAATTTATACATATTTTAAGAGTCTAGTTGCATATTAAATTAGGTCATTTGCATGCATATTTCATATACTTTATAATTAATTTCGCATTATTTTATATTCGGAGTCTACACTCGTATTTTTATTATTTCATGTATTTTAGTTGCAAATTAAAGGTGATACAAGTTTATAGTTGGACGGGCTGAAAAAGAGACAAAGTTACGAAGGCCCACAAAGTGAAAAAGGGTTACATGAACTCCATCAAGCAAATTTGGCCTGGATTTGAAACGGTGTTCCTTATTGTACAAGGAAGTGGTGGCTTGTTGCGATAGTGGGCCGGCCCACTACATGGAGCGACTGAAGCTTGGTAAAGAGGGGAGAGAGATATTAGGAGGATTTTGGGTCCATTGACCCTTTAAGAGTTTTTAATTAATAAAAGAGACCCTACTAGTTTTTATGTATTTTTCCTACCCCCTACTAGCTTATTTTATTATTTTTTTTCCTTCATATTCTTTGTTTTTTCTCTCTCTAAAATATTGTTTTTTGGGGTTTAGGGTTTAAGGGGTAGGGTTTAGGGGGTAAGGAGTAGGGTTTAGGGAGAGGGAGAAGGGTCCATTTTTGCTAAGGGTCGATTAGTTTAAAAAAAGGTTTGTCAAAGGGTCATTTACTTAACTCACCGGATATATTAGTTAGCTTTAGTTTTAGAAAAAGGGGTACGTAGATAGGAATTAGAATTAGCTTTAGGTTTTTGTTTTGACTTTGGTTTCTTTGGAGCTGCAGCTGGACAAATTTTAAAGAAGGGGTTTTTAAGCTTTTGCATTATTGATAATTTGGTATTATTGTTCTAGTTTTTTTCAACTTGAATTATTTTGTTATTGAGATTAAGTTTTTTTTATCTCTTGTTTTTATTGAATAATTCATATATGTTGTTGGCTAGTTTAAATCTATTGAATACGTCTTCAATTATGTTTGACTAAATTTCTAGTTCTAAGGTTGAAATAATATTTGATTCGTTCCTAGATGCTTTATGCACATATTAGCCTATGCGAAATGGATCCTATTAGAGTTTGAGACTGAAATGTGATAACTTTAATAGGTAGTCAGATAGGGTTTGAGACTGAAAGGTAATAACTTCTATTGAAATCCTAGGAATTGAACCCGAGTGTTATTTGTGCGACATCAACTTAATTACTCTTGAGGATTAATTAGCTATCATAGATGTTCTAGGTACGAGTTGGATTAGCTTAGCGCGACAACGAATGTTATTTCAGTTTATCCCTAGACTCTAAGTGCGTTAAAGGGTTGTTAGTTTAGTCCAGGCACGTTTACTATCGTCTTAAAGGAGTTAGTAGATTACCTTAGATCACCTACCTTCAAATAATTTGGATTAGATTCAGGTGAAGTGTAATTTTATTTACTGTTGCATCGTTGCGGTGATCCTTAACCTTAGACACATTTATCCCATTGATTTTACCCTTTTTATTTGTTTAATTAGTTATTAGTTTAGTTACAGATTTCATTAATTCCTTATTTTACGGTCTAGTTCATTGATAGTGTTTCAATTAATATTACATTGGTCTCTGTGGAATCAACACTTGACTACTACAACTGATCTCGTACACTTGCGGATAGGTTTTAGCCACATCAAGTTTTTGACGCCGTTTCCGGGGATCGATTTGTTAATATTAGTTGTCACCTCTATTGGTGAGTCTAGGTCATTCTTTTTGCTTTGAATTTTTTTTTTCTTTTCAGGCTATTCAGAAAGAGTCGAACAAATGAATTCAGGTATGTATGAGGTAAATTCTCACCCCTTAAGTTCGTCTAGGTTTAATACAAGTACTCAGAGGTATGATTTTGAAAATTATAATTTGGGTTTTTATAACCCAAATACTACTAACCTCTTCTGTGAGACTTGTGGAGCTGCTGATCATGATCATACAGGTTGTCACGTAACTTTGGGGGAAGCAATTGAAAGAAATTCAAATTCCTGCACTCCTAGTTGGATGACACCACACATACCGCTCCAGCCTGAGCCCAATAAGTCCATTCAAGATCGTATGCTTGATGACTTCATCTTAAGACATGATAGGGATGTTGAGAAGATTGCTACAACTCTTCATCAAAACGTGAAAATTCTTAATCAATTTTTAATTGCGTTTGATAGTCTAACAACCCAAGTTTCATCTCTTTTCAGGTATGGTGGGCTCTTTGAGGATTCAAGTAGATACATCAACCACTCAAAATCAAAAGTTGGAAGATTAAATTTCTGAGTTGGTTAATCCAAAGTTGCATGTAGAGCCACTTGAAGTGCATTATATTGAACAGTGCACTGCTATTTTACAAAGGGTTGCAAAAGAGTGGGAAGAACCACAATTAGATAGAAGAGTGTATATCCAGAAAACCAAGGAGGACCCTATGATTGAGGAGTTTGAGATGATACAGAATGCTACCCCGACCGCTAGCACAATTACTAGCTACAAGGTACAAGAAAAGCTTCTTGATATATTGCCCGATGTAGCTATGTTACCACTTGCTGCATTGGAAATCCAAGACCCTAAGGTGGAGGCTAACCCACAGAGAAAAGGTCGGAGTGGGCGAAAAAAGAGAAAAAGGTGCCCTGCTAAATGGGATGTAATTGAGTTTAAGGAAGGGGATCGTGTGATTCTTTATCATCATAAATCGAGCATGTTTCCGGGAAGCAAGGGTACAAGATGGTCCGGTCCATACTGCCTGAACCGAGTTTTTCAAAATGATTCTGTTGAGCTATGGCATAAGAACTCGGGGTACTTCAGAGTGTGCAAGATTCGGCTAAAGCCTTACAAAGAGCCTGATCCGATTGAGTTGGGTGTCACCGACCCGCCCGATCTGAGTCCTTGACACTGGTGAAGGTCAGGCTGACGACCTAAAACAAGCTCTTTTTGGGAGGCAACCCAAGGTATGTTTCTTATTCTCATTTATAAAAAAAACACAAAAAAAACACAAGTACTGGTGAAGTGCACGGTTGGTGACAAACCTTGTACAGTTTGTCACGACCCCGTGCAGTTCCGTGCAACTGCACGGAGGTAGATTATACAGCCGCACATGGTTTGTAACAGACAGTGCCGGTATTTATATAAACCGTGCGGTTTACTTAAAAAAAAACCAAAATCTGTTTCCTTCTTTTTCTTTTCTTTTTTCCTTCCTTCTACCCCTCTCCCTTTGCAAATCCCAGCCGTCCCTAATCCCTATACTTGCTCCCATCTCACCATTAACATCTCGCTCTCTACCTCTCCCTACCATACCACACCACCTCGCCACCATTCTCCGGTCTGACTCCACCCACCTCGAGCCTCACCGTGTTGTTGCCGCCGCGCCACGTCTCCTCTTCTCGAACCAACCCCGGTGCTGCTGCTCATCGACCTCGACCACCTTCGCCCCTCGCCGCCGAGCCGCACCAGCCTCGGATCGTCCTTGACCCAGCCACACCAGGCCCCGCACCCAATCCTGCTCGCGACCAGCTCCGGATCCACCACGCCGCCGCTGTCACACCTCGCAACCTACTCACCACCGCTGCTCTAAACCCATTGGTCAACCACCGCTGCCGCTCTTCACCTCTGGAGCCCAATTGGAACAGGTTCGGTTTCCACATTCCCTAGTTTTGCTTTTGTTGAGTTTTACATTTTTAATGGACTTGATTGATTATGCTGGTAGACTCAACATAATGTGAATTTTTATGGATGGGGATTGTGCCTTAGCAGCTTTAATTTTATTTGTTTCTAGATAAAGGCACAGTGATATTTTATTGTCGATCATTTTTATGGCTCATTACTTTGTGACAAATTGGTGCTTAGACTGGAACTTATACATTTCTTTTGTGCTTAACATGTGTTCAATATTTGTCTGAGAACGTTATTATTTTTTTTATGCCTATTAGCCACTAGTATGTGTAGTCTTGTCGTTGGGGTTTGCTTTGCATTTGCTGTGTACAGTGTCATTTAAGAAGGGATGCTACTGGAATTTTTGTGCACTTGTACTCAATTTTCTCAACCCCGGTTCTATTCGAGATGCTTGAATGCTTGACTTTTCGGTGAGTTTCCTTTCCTCTTTCTTTTATCTCTACATTGGGGACACTGTAGAATTTAAGCTTGGGGGAAGATAACTCTTTGTAGCTCCGTTTGCATTTTAGTGATTTTGTGTTTTAATTATTACTTTTTTCGTTTTTCATAACATTTCATGCATCATGCATTGCATTTTAGGTGTTTGATATGTCTCCCATACTTTTCTTTGTTTGTTTGTCTTACAGAAATTCCTCTTGAAATATTTCGGTTGATAATATTGTAATTGATTTCAAGCATGTTGATTAGAAATTTTATATTTCCTAATGTTTGAGTTGAAGTATGTATATAGTCATTTATTGAGACTAGTTAGGACTAAAATTCTAGACACAATAACCTGTGAGCTTTTAAACCTTAGGACTGCACCTAATTGAGTCCTCTTATTTCATTTCATGTGTGTGATTCTCGCTTTGATTGCTTTATCTCTAGAACTTGCATTTAGAACTTATTTTGAGGCCACATTTATGACTCTTGTGCATGATATAAAAATGATTGAGGTATTGTTTTTATTAGCCTATATTTCCCTTTACCACCATTATATATTATTCCTCTGCTTGAAGCTCATTGAGCCTAATTAGCCTATTTCTTTGGAAGCTCCACAAAAACATCCTGAGCCTAATGATTAGCCTTTTACCCATCTGAGAATTAGGATGATTTATTTGTTTGTTTTTATGGTTGAAAGCCAAGCTTGGGGGAGTTTTATGTATGGTGTGTTATCATTGGAGGTGTTTTGGCTTTTGAAAAAAAAAAGAGAAATACAAAAAGAAGAAAAAATATGTTAAAAAAATCCAATAAAATGGTGTTTTGTTGAAAAGAATGGTACGTGAAATCCTCTAAGTTTGGTGTTGTCTTGGTTAGTTCCTCTTTCCCGGATTAAGCACCACATGGCCAAATTAAATCCCTACCTTTCTTTTTACCTGACCCCATTACAACCCAATAAAAGTCATCTTGATTTATGTAATGTACAAGGTCCCTAGTGGTGGAGATTTAAGACACTGATGCAAGCTTATGGTAGATGAGTATTCATAATAGAGATTTGAGCGAAAACACTTATCCTAAACACATGAGCGAGAGTGATTCATATTCTTTTTCCTAAGTGAGGTCTAGATTGGATGAACTATTTAGTGTTTTAATGATTATTTGCATATCTTAGATGATTACATTGTTAAATATTTAAGTTTTCATGGACTTGCTTAAGTATTGATTAGGTAGAGAAATTTCTTGTAGAATTTTAAACTATGTTATTGCTTGAGGACAAGTAAGGTTTAAGCTTGAGAAAATTTGATAACACCTAATTTATACATATTTTAAGAGTCTAGTTGCATATTAAATTAGGTCATTTGCATGTATGATTCATATACTTTATAATTAATTTCGCATTATTTTATATTCAGAGTCTACACTCGTATTTTTATTGTTTCAGGTATTTTAGGTGCAAATTAAAGGTGATACAAATTTATAGTTGGACGGGCTGAAAAAGCGGTGAGTTAAGTAAATAACCCTTTGACAAACCTTTTTTTAAACTAATAGACCATTAGCAAAAATGGACCCCTCTCCCTCTTCCTAAACCCTACTCCCTACCCCCTAAACCCTACCCCTTAAACCCTAAACCTTAAATCCCAAAAAACAATATTTTAGAGAGAGAAAAAACAAAGAAGAGGGAGGAAAAAAAAAGTTAATAGCGGTAGAAAAAATACATAAAAATTAGTAGGGATCCATTTTATTAATTAAAAACTCTTAAAGGACCAATGGACCCAAAACCCTCCGGAAAAAGAGACAAAGTTACGAAGGCCCACAAAGTGAAAAAGGGTTACATGAACTCCATCAAGCAAATTCGGCCTGGATTTGAAACGGTGTTCCTTATTTTACAAGGAAGTGGTGGCTTGTTGCAACAGTGGGCCGGCCCACTACATGGAGCGGCTGAAGCTAGGAAAAGAGGGGAGAGATATATTAGTTAGCTTTAGTTTTAGAAAAGGGGGTACGTAGATAGGAATTAGAATTAGCTTTAGGTTTTTGTTTTGACTTTGGTTTCTTTGGAGGGGAGAGATATTGAGTTTGGATCATATGCGGAGCACTCTTCCCGTGCGGACGTGCAGAGCATGCACTTTAGGGCCTTATTTGTGCACTTTAACGTCTTATTTGTGCACTTTTTCAAAAAAAAAAAATTCTTTTTCAAATTTTTTTCCAAGCATTTTTCAATTTTTTTGCAAAAGTGCACAAATAAGGCCCTAAAGTGCACAAATAAGGCCCTATAGTGCATGTCCGCACGTCCACACGAGAAGAGTGCTCCGCACCGGAACCGCACTCGAGAGATATATTAGTTAGCTTTAGTTTTAAAGAAGAGGTTTTAAAGCTTTTGCATTATTGGAGATTTGACATTGTTGTTCTAATTTTTGTCAATTTGAATTATTTTGTTATTGAGATTAAGTTTTTTTATCTCCTACTTTTATTGAATAATTCATATATGTTGTTGGCTAGTTTAAATCTATTGAATATGTCTTCAATTATGTTTCGCTAAATTTTTAGTTCTAAAGTTGGGTTGATCCTGACGATATGTATGTAATTCAAATTATTTGTTTGCCTGAATTGAAATAATATGTGATTCGTTCCATGATGCTTTATGCCCATATTAGCTTATGCGAAATGAATCTTATTAGGATTTGAGACTGAAATGTGATAACTTTAATAGGTAGTCAGATAAGGTTTGAGACTGAAAGGTAATAACTTATATTGGAATCCTAGGAATTGAACCTGAGTGTTATTTGTGCGACAACAACTTAATTACTCTTGAGGATTAATTGGCTACCATAGATGTTCTAGGTACAAGTTGGATTAGCGGTGCACGACATCGAATGTTATTTCAGTTTATCCCTAGATTCTAAGTGCGTTAAAGGGTTTGGATGAAATTAGGTTTGCACGACAACGATGGTTAGTTTAGTCCAGGCACGTTTACTATCGTCTGAAAGGAGTTAGTAGATTACCTTAGATAACCTATCTTCAAATAATTTGGATTAGATTCAGGTGAAGTGTAATTTTATTTACTATTGCATCGTTGCGGTGATCCTTAACCTTAGACACATTTATCCCATTGATTTTACCCTTTTTATTTGTTTTATTAGTTATTAGTTTAATTACAGATTTCATCAATTCCTTATTTTATGGCCTAGTTCATTGATAGTATTTCAATTAATATTACATTGGTCTCTGTGGGATCGACACTTGACTACTACAACTGATCCCGTACACTTACGGGTAGGTTTTAGCCACATCATTATGGCCTTACTCCGAGTTGGGTCGTATTGCTAAATGGGCCATTCTCCTGTTTGGGCTATGCATTTGGGTCGGGCTAAATACGGCTCCCAAACAGCCCCTCAAGCCACGCGGTCGAAGTCCTATCCGTCCGGGGGGCTTGATCTTCAAAGGAGCCGGCTAGCTTGATATGGCTGCAAACCTCCTCAACTGGTCGTGAAAGAGGAGACTGTTTTTCTTGCCATTATTGCAGGACATGCGGTAAGCCCCACATACCCCCTCTGGAAGGATGACTATTAAAAGGGCATCGTTGTTTCATTTCTTCCTTAGATCTCTCCTCCTTCTTTGCTCAGATTGCTCTAAACACTTGCTCCAATACTTGCTTCCAACACTTGCTCTGCACGCTCGCTCTGGACGATTGCTCTGATACTTGCTCTAACACTTGTCTCTTTTCTTGCAGTTCCTCATTTGTCCGGGTTTTATGAACCAAACGCGGATCCACTTGCTTCTTCTCTTTCTCTTTGCAGATGGCTAAGCCATGCGGTGGTTGGAGGGAAGGGATCCCCTTCGAGCCGGGAGGATACCATTACTTTGTGCCAGTGAATTACGATGTCAGGTTATGTCGGCAGCATCGTGTGAAGTCGGTATGAATGTGGCTCTGAGCGCTTGTGGGCCATTTCCTCTGATTCTCCTTCTTAATCCCTCCTCCGGGAGGGACAAGAACACCTCAGGTGGAGGTGCTTCAAGAGAGGTAGGATGTGGCTGACGTCCCTCAAGACGCTCCTGGCTTTGGAGCGCCGCGACCGCATGGACGAGAAGGAGAAATCGCCTTTCGGTCCAGGGGATGTAGGGCGAAGTGGAGCAGGGGTCGTGAGGGCAGCGTTTTGCTTCCCTGCAAATGGAGGGGCCCTTGTTCGCCTTGCCGACTTCCATGCCATGGTGCATAGGGTGGTTGTGGCGCTTGAGGCCGCAGACGGGGGGTGCGCGCCGGTGGTGCGATGCTGCCGGGGAGGAGAAGATGCTCCTCGGAGACTCCCCAGTCGGAGGGAGTCAAGCTGGCCTTTTTCTCTTCACGGCGGGATCCCCTTGCATCGTTCCCTCCACGGGTTTTGCTAGTTTTTCGGGCTTGGGATGGAGCCGCATGGGACGTGAGTCATGTTTACGTTCGCCTCGAATCCCCAGGCTTGTAACTTCCGCAGGGATTTTAGGTTCGGTGGCTCGTGACGGCGCTCGCCTTCCTTCTCATCCTCGTTCTCCTCTTTTCCTAGATTCGTTTTTGTACACTCGCGGCCGGAACGGGCTAGCTACTTGTAATCTTGATCGACATGAATAAAGAATAAGATCTTTGCCCACTGCTTGATCCATTGCTTAGTCCTTGCTTTCTTTTGTTTGCGGTTGTGTTGTTTCTTTCTTTTTTACGCCTCATTATGGGCCACGGACGATGCTCGCGGATTTCGCTAATCCGTCTGGTGTGATATAACTTTGCTTAGTGGTCTATTGTTGTTTTATTACCCGCGGACAGATCGATGGGTCCGAAAGGTTGCCATAAACCCTATGGATTTGCACTTGCCCATGTCTCACCGGCCTTCTCATCGTTCGCGGACCGGCTACCGGGTCTAAGATGGCAATTTGAACGTCGCCTGAACGGCTTTCGAAGCGGTTGACTTGTGACAGTTTCCCTGCCCCAGTAATCATAACCGTCTCGTCACATCGCCGATATAAAAGGGGGCTTTCGACTTCTTTCCGGCGTCTTTCCTCCTCTTCTCTCGATTTCCTCCTTACTTAGCCATTGTCGTTCCCTTCATTCGAGCTTCTTTGTGGAAGGTATTGGGTGCACCAGGGGTTCTTATCTTTAACTGGGTAGGTAAGCAGCCCTATTTCGCCTTTTCATCCCTTCTTTTTTGCATTCTTTCTTTGCTTGCTAGTCGAGAAAAAAACCCTCGCTTAGGGCAAAACGATCTTACTCTAGAGTTCCACCGTCATCGCCTCTTTTCCTCTAGCTTAGCGACGATTCCCTTTCTTCTTCATCCTAGTATCGGCAAGCTTGCCCATGGTAGAGACTGGTTGTCTATTCCTTCCCCTTTTCTCTCGCGCGTCTCCTTTCAAGCGAGCTATGTTCTTTCCTCCCAAAAGTCCCAATCTCCGAGAAGAGATGTCTTCGAATTCTGGCGACTAAGATGACCTCCCGATAGGAAATGGTGGTCAAAAAGTCTCGGTGGTTAGTGTGGGGTCTCCGAGGGGGGAGCCTCAAGCGGTGGAGCCTCAAGTGGAGGAGCCCCAAGCGGCGAAGACCCAGACTGTAGAGTCCCAAGCAGCGGAGCCCCAGGCGGTGGAGCCCCAATCGGAGGCTGGGCGGGGTGCTGACAGTGGATCCGACGCTCCTTTGGGGTCGTCGTCGGACGATTTTGCTTTGGGCGGGATGGTCGGGAGCCCCGGCGGTACGGTCATTCCTCTCATTCAATCCGAGAGGGTCAAATCGGACTGACTCGATGGGGACGACAACATCAGGAAGTGTGCGCGCCAGCACGGCCATTGCTCCTCTTTGACCTATGCGGACCTCCAAGCAATCCGGGAGGAGTATGATTTCCCCCCCGGCGTCTCACTTGCATTGCCTTTCCCCAATGGACGTTCCCTGTATGCGTACCTGGATGCGATGGCGTCTAACCTGGAGGCCTTGAAGGCCGGCTTGCGCTATTCGGTCTCTGGCTTAGTGATCGAGTTGCCGAGGGGCCTGAGATCGCACCGATCCAGTTGCACCCAAACGCGTGGAGGTGGATATTCGCCTTCCTGGTGAGGTGCCACGAGATGGAGTTTCGCCTTACCTTTCGGCGATTCATCACTCTCTTCTCGGCCTGGACTTTCAAGACCAGCTACTTCACACTGAAGATGGAGGCCGATAGGAGGATGGTTCTCCCTTCTAAAGTCAAAGGCTGGGAGTCTAAGTGGTTCCTGGTCGTGTGCGACGACGTTGAGAGCCTTGGTGTGACCAATATTCCCATGAAGGGGTCTAAGCTGAAGTGCTTAAAAGCTCTACCCGCGGACGTTGGGAAAGAGTTTGCTGAACCAATATTCCCATGACTGTCGCGGGGTTACTCGCTTCGCGGGCTAATTCTGGTGGCCGACGAAGGGGTAGGAGCCTCCATGCTGCTCCGCGACTCCAGTGGTGGCTAGTCGTTGTGCCTCTTCTCCTTTTTTTCGGTGCTCTAATGCCTCTTGCCTTTCTTCTTTTTCGTTTTGTAGGTGACATGATGGATCCGAATGATTTCGAGAGCATTGACGAGTCTGGCGGCAACTTCGAAGGGGTGCCCGGTCACCGGGCCGATCCAGGGGTAGGGTCGAGCTTTAGTTTAAGGTACGAGGAGGGAGCGAGTGACCATGTCACAGGGCCGGTGTGGGCCGACGTGCAAGACCCACAACTTTTGGCGATCATCCCAGAGATGAATAATGTTGGGGGAGTCACGAGGCAAGCGCTGGCCGTCGGGCCATTAGCGCTGCCTGCACAAGTCGTAAATCTCAAGGATACTCCGTCGGGGAGAGGGGAAGCCAATTCTTGCTGTCCGCCGGCCCCGACATTGCGGATGGGTAGGTTGCCGACTTTCCCCGTGCTTCTTGTCAGCGAGGTGACTAATGTCCTACAAAACCTTGTCGGCTTCTCGATGGGAGCAGCTTACGTGAGGGGGCTTTCTCTTATGGACGAGGGCATTGACTTGGTGCTGGATACGTCATGGCTGACGGTATGAGAATTCCCTTCCTTCTCTTTTTTTTTCTTGTCAGGTGGTGCATTGGGTCCTACAGGGGTAATCGTCCCTCTTGTTTTTTGGCTTTTTTGCAAGCGAGGCTTATGCTCGGTACGCGCAACCAGCATGCCCAAGCGTTGCGGGATGCTAGGAGGTGGGCGGAGGAGCGAGCACATCACGCGGAGGAGCGGGCATGGCAAGACGAGGAGCAGGCTTATCAGGCTAGACAGAGGGTGGGGGAAGCGGAGCAAGAGGTCACCATGCTCAACCATCAACTCGCTGAGATCTCCGCGGAAATAAAGACCACAAAAGTAGGAGCCGAGATCGCCAATCGTCCGGCCGAGGAGGCCGGGAGGGAACTTTCTCGCCTCAGGAGAACTATGGGCTTCTCTCATAGGTCGAGAGCTTGAGGAGCACCGTTGCCAATTTCGCCAATCAAAGGCAGGCGATCCGGGAACAGGCGGTGAGCGACTTCCTAAGAGGGCCCTCGGCATAGCGGAGGTTCGTGCACTTCTCGCGTCTCTTGTATGAAGCCGGAGGGAAAGATGGTGTGAATCAAATGACTCATCACGCCGGTGTGACCCCCATTGTGTTCAACCCGCGTGCGCAACCCATAAAGCCAAAACAAGCTGACCCCTTCCAGCCTCTTTCTTATGGCCAGGTGGTGGATGATTATCTCAGTATTGTTGAAGTAATACAAACAAGACCGAGTAGGAGGCCAAGGAGGCTCGGCGCTGGCTCGGTGAAGGGGTGGCCTTGGCTCAAGAGGTGTAGCTTCCACAATTGGCCATGGTTCGGATGGCACGGCGATAGCTCAACGACGGCGTGGCTTTGGTGGCTTGGCAGCGGCGCAAGGTAGGCGCATCCAAGACGTCATGGATGGAGACTTGGGCCGTGGGCTTGGACGTGAAGAGGGCTCGGAAGAAGGATGAGATTGGCAAGGAAGAAGGCCTTGATAGGCCTGCCCATTAGAAGACTTTAATTTGCTTTCCGTTTTTAGCCCGTGACATTCTTAGACTATTTATATGTTGGTTTTGGCATTTCATTTTTTCAGCTTTGATTAATTTGAGAAAACACATTGTTACTTCATTCATGGATTGGAATATTGATTGTTTAAGTTTTGAGGATTCAAACTTGATTCAATCGCGAGTTTTGCTTGTTTTGGTGGATTTCGAATCTTGCAAATCTCACCCGAATTCAAGAGTGTTGGTGGACTCCATCATTCAAGGATTCAAACCTTGTTCGACTCTTGGTGGACTCCACGAGAAGAGCAAGTCGTCTCGGTCGACTCCAAGACGACGTTGTTTGCTTATCCCGATTACTTTGTCACCCTTTACAAGCCTACCAACATCAACTCCTTGTGCCGTCAATTTCATCCATTTCTGGAGTATTCCATTCAGCCATGCCCTTCTTTGGAGAGTCGGCAAGCGAGACGTGGCGTTCTACCTACCTTGAAGCGATCCTGCGAAGGCGGAAGCCATCATTTGGTATCAGAGCCAAATCATAGTAGAACGTTCCAATTTGCTTGCATTTGTCTTCTTAAGTTCTCACGGGCTTTGTTTAAACTTGTCCCAGAGCCGAGTGAAGCTAGTGCCTAGCCAAGCCCACCCAAGAGGGTTGAGTGCCGGTGAGGAGAGAGCAAAGCCGAGAGGGGGGCGGCGGCCTGGCCGTGGGCGGCGGCTGCCGAGGTGAACCCTAGCCACCTTTTCCTTTTTCATTTAGCCTTATCTCCTAAGATCGTGGGAAGATCTTGTTTGGAAGATTGTGTGTTGCAAAATCGGATTTTGTTTTTCAAAAAGGAAATTGATATATTTGTTTGAATCAGAAGATTTTCCGCTTTTAAGAAAGCACGTTTTGCTCCCTTTATTTTTCAATTTCGCACCAGCATTGTAGTTTAAAAAAAAAAGACGAAGAAAAGAAGGAAAGAAAAAGGCAGGCTAGTAGCCCTTGCCACTTTTGTTGAAAAGGTTGTAGCGAACCCGGGCAAAGCCTTGAGAAGTCCAAGGGCGTACGTCAAGTGGTCCCGGCCCAAAGGGCTTGAGAGGACCCCGCCCGGGCGTCTTTTCTCTAAGGGTTGGGACATTTTTGGGATTTTAAGCAAATATTTGAATTTTCTTGGAGAAAAATTAAATTGCTTGTCAAGATACAATCTTTCTCTAAGCAAACTTCCCATATCTTGCCAACTTTCCAAATATAATTTCGGCCTTTTAATTGCCATATAGCCGTGGGAGGCCTTATCCAAGGGAGGGGTGAGAATTTCAGGAAACAAAATCTTGCCTTTTGGAAATTGTTACCTTGTTTTTGGTTAAGATATCTTGGAGGATATTTGGTGGATCTCTTCCTATCTTCTTGACTGAATTTTTGGCAAGCCAAGATCTTGCCCAATCTTCAATATCTCGGCCAAGCACACACAAGGTAGCCTAGTGCTACACAAGGAAAGCAAGGGAGTATCTTATCTTTGGTTGATTTTATTCTTTAAAATTAATTCAAGAAAATCCCTAATATCTTTTTTGGAGATATCCTTTCCTAGTTTTTCAGATTTGGAAGTTGGACTACTTGGGCTCCAAGGCAATCAAGTGGGGCAAACTTATTAAACCCTAATTCTCATAGGTACGTCTTCTTCCTTATGTGCTTTCGGTTTTGGCTGCTCACACAAGCTTGCGTGTTGTAGCTCTTTTCTAGTCAAACATAGCTCGTTCACTTGTTGCCATGGTGGGGTCGGATTCGAGATGTGAGGATCCTTCTTCTCTGCTGTCTCCCGCTATCATTGACGCCATCCGAGAGCTCCTCAACCAGAACAACGCGCAGCTGCGTGTAGAGTTTACAGAGGCGTTGGAGAGGAGATTGGAAAAGCAACCCGAAGATGGTCGGACACAGGGCACGGCGGGGACCACCATTGTCGGCCGTCTCAACGATGTGGGCGGCACAGGCACGTCAAGGGGTCGTGGGGCCTACCAACGCCGTGAGCAAACCCCTTTTGCTTCATGGGCTGCAGAGGCGGAGATGGAGGAAGAGGAGGCGGTACACCACTCGCCGCGACCTCAACCACCGGCGGCGGCAGGCCGAGGGTGCGCGGGGGAGGCCGGTGATTCCGGGCTTTCTTGAGCAGCTGGGGCGGTTTGTTTCTAATATGCAGCCGCGCCGTAATGTTCCCGGGCTGCGTGAGTTTGGTCAGGGCTATGAGCGGCAGTATGATGAGGAGCGACGGGAGCCGCCTATGCACCACCATGCTAAGGTGCCGATTGATAAGTTTGCCGGAACTGCTGATTTTGAGGCCTACCTGGAATGGGAGTCAAGGACTGAGGCTAACTTTGACTACTATGACTATCCGGATCATGTTCGGGTGGCCATGGCCACCATTCACTTTACTGAGTTCACTTTGTCTTGGTGGAGAGTAGACAAGATCGAGCGAGACATAGATGGGATTGAGCCCATCCGCACGTGGCATGAGCTCAAGGTGGCTATGAGGCAGTGGTTTACGCCTGCGAACTATTTGGACCTTGTGCAAGGTCAGTTAGAGAGATTGAGACTGGGAAACAGTTCACCATCAGAGTACTTCAACAACCTAAAGTAGCTTATGGCAAGGTCTGGGGTTAAGTTCCCTGAGAGATACGTAGTCTCTAAATTTGGTAATGGTCTCAATGAAGATATATGCAGTCTTGTTCGATCTCAGCACTTTGGACTAGACCCTCCTATAGAGAGTGTGTTGCACTACACCCAACAGGTCTATGAAGGGTTGCCTAAGAGGAGGCAATCCAGTGGGGCGCGAACGTGGGGAACTCCGGCTTCTGCTAACTAATCTAAGCCGGTTGTGTCCAAGGAGGAGGCTGCCAAGGCCTCGCCTAAAGTACAACCCAGCACTGCTAAGGAAGATACTTCGTGCACTAGAGATGTTCAGTGTTACCGCTGCTTGGGTCATGGCCATGTTGCTCGGGATTGCCCTACCAAGAAGCAAGTGATGCTTAATGCTTTTGGGGAGTACGGTATGAGGATGAGAAGGATGAGATGGACGTCTCGGCTGAGGTGGAAGACACTAAGTGCGGCGCTTATGACACTCAAGGTGAGAACTTTTTGGCTATTAAAGTTGAGCCCACTTATGTAAAGCCGCCTGTAGAGGGTATCAGGGACAGTGGGGTCTGGGGGATAGTAGCCTGCCTTTCATTGCGTTGGTGGACAGTGGCAGTGAAAGGAATATCTTGGCCGAGTTTGCTATACAGAAGCTCCATCTCCCTACTTACCCTCTAGGTTAAACGATGACCATGGGGTGGATAAAGGAGCAGCATAGAGTCCAGGTGACCAGGGGTGTTGACGTGACTTTTCGGATGAGGGATTTCACAGATGTGGTGCAGTGTTACGTGCTTCCAATCAAGGAGTTTGCTCTTATCCTTGGTCGACCGTGGCAGTTTGATCGTTTTGTTATCCATGATGGCCGGCGCAATCTGCATCATGTCATCCATGAAGGGGTGTGGTACAACTTTGAGCCCATGAGCAAGAATGAATTAGGTCAAGCTAGGGCACATGCACGCACATTACTCCTCTAGGGGCAACCTCGTTCTACTCGAAAGTGGAAGCTACCTCATGAGATGATCAACCCTCCCAAGAAAGCTAAGTCTATCTCTTTTGTGCCCTCAGGTTCTAGTACTACTCTATTCTTGCATTTTGAGAATTATAGGGCCTATCTCTTACTATTTTGTGAGACTTTGGGGAGGTACTCTAAGCTTGTGTATGCGTGCAACCCTAGTAGGGATTGGGTGAGAGTTAAGAAAGGGAGTCCCCTCAAGTTCATTTTTGTTCATGCTAGACGTAAGAGTGAGAGGAGAATTGATATATCCGGGTTTAGGTTGGTTGGGGTGTTAGAGAGCTTTGACTATTCTGTATTCATGGGCGGTCCACATGAATATTCGTGGTTGAATCTTTCCCAAGAAGGGGAGGATGATACAAACAAGACCGAGGAGGAGGCCAAGAAGGCTCGGCACCGGCTCGATGAAGGGGTGGCCTTGGCTCAAGAGGTACATCGTCGACAATTGGCCATGGTTCGGAAGGCACGGCGGCAGCTCAACGGCGGCATGGCTTTGGTGGCTCGGCAGCGGCGCGAGGTAGGCACGGCCAAAGACGTCATGGATGGAGACTGTTGGCCCGGAAAACTTCGGCTAGCAGATTAGGCCGCCTTATCTGAGAAATGGGCCAAGGAGTTAGAAGAGAGTTGTCGGACATTCATCAATGCATAGACCCGACCGATCCCGAGAATCTCGCCCAAAGCCATAACTGCTCGATCTTCAACAAACGGTAGCCGATTCAAAAACAGGATTAGAGGTGTCATTAATAAGGAAATCCCAGAGATTATGCTCGAAAGATTAAAGGAAAGATCTCACAAAAACGGTAAGAAAATCGGCCAAGAAGGAATCTCCAAACATCCCATAAATAGGGCACGAAGAAGCTAAACGAGGACACATGCTCTGAACTCTCGAAAAGCTTGTAAAACTTACTTATTTTCGCTGAATTCTTTCAGCAAGAAGATTCGACCTTTGCATCTACAGGATAAGCCATACTTTGTCTTACACTCACTATCATATAATCAATATATCATCACATAGTCTTACTCCCATTTCATACGTAGTTGATAGTTCATTTGGTTTGAATTTATTGCATTCTATCCGATCGACTTGTTACCCCGTCTAAGGCGATTTAGGTCGGTTGATCTTTTCGGCCCAAAACAATTTGGTGCCCACCGTGGGGCAACTGGCCGATAACCATCTCACCCCTCTGTGAAGCAAAAGCGCAGGAAATTCGCCCCTGAGCGGAATAAGATCATCGACGACGAAGTCAAGAGCCTGCTAGAAACGTGGAAGATAAGAGAAGTCGACTACCCCGATTGGCTAGCCAACGTGGTTGTGGTCCAAAAGAAAAACGGTAAGTGGAGAGTCTGCATCGACTTCACTGACCTTAACAAAGCATGTCCCAAGGACTCCTTCCTACTTCCTCACATCGACGCCATGGTCGATGCAACAACGAGACACGACATGCTATCCTTCATGGATGCGTTCAGTGGTTACAATCAGATCCTCATGGAACCAGAAGACCAAGAGAAAACGGCATTCGTCACAAATCAAGGTATTTATTGTTATAAAGTGATGTCCTTCGAACTAAAAAATGCAGGGGCTACGTATCAAGGACTAGTCAATAAGATGTTCAAAGATCAAATTGGGGACACAATGGAAGTCTACATCGATGACATGCTGATCACCTCCGCGACGGCTTCGAGGTACTGAAAAGATATAACATGAAACTACATCCTATGAAATGCTCTTTTGGACCATCGTCAGGGAAATTCTTAGGGTACATGGTAACCCAAAGAGGAATAGAGGCCAGCCAGGAATAGGTCAAGGCCATCATCAACCTTCGATCCCCTCGATGCATCAAGGACGTACAAAAGTTGATTGGTCGAATAGCAGCTCTAAACAGGTTCATCTCAAAGTCGTCGGACAAATGCAAACCTTTCCACGACGCTCTCAGAAAGAACAAGTCCTTCCAATGGACAGAAGAACATGAAGCCGCATTTCAAGATCTGAAGAAGTACCTGGCCAACCCACTACTGTTAGCAAAACCTAAAGACGATGAGCCACTACTATTGTACCTAGCAGTGTCGGAGTCTGCAGTGAGCGCGGTGCTGGTCAGAGAAAAAGACGGCAAGCAATCGCAAATCTATTACGTCATTCGAACGCTACTTCCAGTGGAAACAAGATACTCGTCACTGGAAAAACTCGTCCTAGCACTAGTAATGGCGTCGAATAAACTTAAACCCTATTTCGAATCACATACTAAAATTGTTTGCACTAACAATCCTATGAGAGCAATCATGAGAAAACCAGAATTCACAGGACGAATGGTTAAGTGGGCCATACACCTCAATGGTTACGAGATTGAGTATGAGACTAGGACGGCGATCAAGTCCCAAGCATTGGTTGATTTTGTGGCAGATTTTAGTTCGACCCTAGAACAGGAAGCCGTCAAGGAAGCAACACAACTTCTCGCGACATAAGAAACAGGTAAATGGGAACTCCACACAGACGGAACGTCGAACGCTAGGGGATCAGGACTGGGGGTCGTGCTAAAATTGCCACAGGGAGACAAGATAGCCCAAGCCGTAAGATGCGAATGGGACACGACTAACAATGAAGCTGAGTATGAAGCACTCGTATTTGGGCTCATCCTGGCACACCACTTAGGAGTCCAAGAAATCAAAGTCATTTGCGACTCCCTCCTGGTCGTAAATCAAATTCAAGGGTCATACAATGCCAAAGACGATAGAATGATAGCCTATCTGGACGTGGTCAAGAAACTGGTCAACCAATTCCGGAAATTTGACATCAGACAGGTCCCTAGAGACCTCAACGCTCAGGCCGATGCACTAGCCAACCTAGGGTCCGCCTTGGATCCGAAAGAATTTCCAAACATCCCATTGGCACACATCACGACACCGGCTGTCCCAAAAACACCCAAGGACCACATCACACCGTTGGAAGAGCTTGTCGCATTGGAAGTAGGCGACCGGCCAGAAGAAGACATTGTCAACAATCATGACGACTAGACACTACCTTACATCAAATGGCTAAAAAACGGCATCCTGCCCAATGACAAAACAGAAGCAAAAAGGCTAAAGGTACAAGCTCTCTCCTTCGACATTATAAGTGATGTCTTGTTCAAAAGATCTGCCACATGGATACTTCTACGATGCCTCAAGACTCCAGAGGTCGAACGCATCATGCAATCGTTACATGAATGAGAGTGTGGCAATCACACTGGAGGACGAAGCCTCTCAGGGAAAGCCCTGTGAACGGGATACTACTGGCCCACAATGAATAGAGACGCGATGGAGTACACCAAGAAATGAGACGCCTGTCAACGACACGCACCAGTTCCGCATCAACCCTCAGAGCTCCTCCATCCGACTCTAGTACCATGGCCCTTCATGAGGTGGGGAATGGACATCGTCAGAAAACTCCCATCGGCGTCGGGCCAACGGGTCTTCTTCCTTGCCATGACATATTATTTTTCCAAATGGGTCGAAGCAGAAGCATATCGAGAGGTAAAAGATCAACATATCATTTCATTTATAAAACACAATATCATGTGTAGATTTGGCATCCCATCAGAAATTGTGTGCGACAATGGCTCACAATTCATCAGTCATAAGACTCGAGCCTTCTGCGCCCAGTGGAACATCAAACCGGTCACATCCACTCCTCGGTACCCGTAATCCAACGGGCAAGCCGAGTCTAGTAACAAAATCATCACCAACAACCTCAAGAAACGCCTCACAGGGGCTAAGGGAAAATGGGCGGATGAACTTCCCCTCATCCTCTGGTCCGACAGGACCACTCTGAAGAACACAACCGGACAATCACCGTTCTCACTCGTCTACGGAAGCGAAGCGGTCATTCCCGCCGAGCTGCTAGTCTCGACAACTCGTTATGGTCTCCAAACGCATGAACAAAACAACGTCGAACTGGCACACAACTTAGACACAATCGACGAGACTAGGGAAAAATCTAGAATTAGGATGGTCAGGTTTCAGCAGTAAGTCGCGAGGAGTTACAACAAGAACGTCCGGGCCAAAGTCTTTAAAGTTGGTGATTGGGTCCTCAGAAAGACATTCCAGAACACCAAAGATCCGGCCGACGGCAAGCTCGCACCCTAGTGGGAGGGTCCCTACCTCATCAAATAAGTAGTCGGACAAGGAGCATATCGACTAAAAGATAAAGACGGACAACCAATCCCGAGAAGCTGGAACGCCACACATCTAAAGCTATATCACTTCTAACCTCATCTGGTAAGACACTAAAACCCCCTCATTTTTTATATATTATTTGTCGTTACAACCCGATTCTATTCCATGAACCTAACACTTACATCTAGCAAAGACACGTTCTTAAGACCATGAGCATAGGAAAACACAAAGACAAGCTGGATCCAGTCACACACAAAAAGCGCTTACACTACATTTACACGATCGATCGGAACACGAGGAGACGAATACCAGAGGCACGCCGGCACACCGCCTGTCTTATACAATACATAAGGTCAACACCTTATTACATTTACGAAATAAAAACATATTTCTCCCCTCCTCGGCATAATACAAGTCATGACTAAACAAAAACGTATACACTTGCAGGCCTGCCTTTTCTAACATGACACGGAAAGCCCAACTCGACGGAGCATACATGCAAATCCGAAACAAGTCAAAGGCATCACGACTATCTTTCCTAAAAAGAGTCCGACAAACATTTAGACGTAGAACAAGGTCAATCCTTTGTAAAACAGAGTACGCCAATAATAAGGAGAGTCTAATTCTTTTTACATTCATACGACCCGCGATGGTGGACGGGTCGCCAAACCAAAAGTACTTTACCCACGCACAGGTGGAACCACAAGTCATTCGCAAAAAGATTCATAAAAAAAGGAGGATGAAGAACTAGGAGTCAGGAGTCGCATCATTACCTTCGGCGGGAGTCGGGTCGGACAAAGGCCGGGGCTCAGACGGCACGATAGGAGCAACACCGCTAGAATGAACTTCATCTTCACCAGCGCTCTCATCAGGAAACTCCTCTTCGATGCCGGCAAGTCAAAACAACTCCACCCCCGGATTCCCCTTGGGAAACAAGGTATCCATATTTCCTTTCTCCGTGTTCAAATCCCAGGCCTCGTGCTTGCCCTCTTCAAACTCCTCGACCATTTCGACACGCGACTTCAATGCATAGAAGATGCCAACATCGCATGCAATTCGACCAGCGTCGATCCTAGCTTGTTTAACCTTCTCCTCGACTCCAACTCGGCTCTCATCGAGTTCTTTCCGACAACATTCTAGCTCGTCTTGACAAGCCTTCAGTTCCCCCGCGAAACGGCATTCAGCTTCCTTCAAAGGACTCTCAGCTCTCTTCACCTTGGTCTTCAACGCCGCCAAGTCAGATTCCGATTTGGCAGCCCTTTCCTCAGCTTTGGAAACCATCTCCTTCACGCCAGAATAGGCGCCCAAGAGAAGCTGGAAGGTCTAAAAGATGTAAAACAAAGAAAAGACATGTGAAAGTCACCTAGTGGAAAAATCAAGAAAAGAGACTAGACTTGACAAAAAACATACCTTCCAAGCGGAACAACCGGCCTCGCCAATACAGTCCAAAGGCGAGACCCCGTAGACTTCAGATTTCAAGGCCGGGTCCTGGGCCTGGAACAGATCAGCAATCGACCGCCCGACTAGGTCAATCCTTTCGATGCCCGAAGAGGTACCTGGTTTCTTTTTTGGAATATCCGGGATGATCTTCTCAACATCAGAGGAAACGACCGCCTTTCTCTTATCACCAACCTTCGCTGGGGGAAATAATCGACAAGCGTCGATTTGCTCGACAAGGCTCTAGCCGCCGCCAACTTTTGTTCGATCAAATATTTCTCGGACATCCCCTTTAGACGAGCACTCGACCGACCAACACGAGACGCTATTACACCAGACGGGGTATTGTTGGGGTCAGAAAATCGACTACTCGTCCAATGGGCATCAACTGTCTGACGCAACCGTCGGACGCATCAGACCTGTCGGACGTGAGCCATGCGACCGTCGCCTGATTCCTGGACGCAACGGACCAGCGAGATTTTCTCCTTTAAGTATAACAACTCCGAGATCTCCAACGGCTATATGCATTATTTCAGCCATCAAGGAAGGAATCAACCATCTTTAAGAGAGGATCAAGGCTTATTAAGAGGAGATCAAGCGTAATTAATGCAGAATCAAAGAGAAGACCAAGAGCATTTAAGGAGAGATCAAGAGCATTTAAAGAAGGATCAAGCAAGTATAAATAAGGCTCTAGGAGAAGCCTCAAAGGACACTCTACGACATTCTACAACACTACATGCTACAACACTCTACGACATCCTACAACACTACATGCTACAACACTCTACGACATTCTACAACACTTCATTCTACTGCAACCACTTGTACTCTCATCATCAAAACTCTCATTTTTATATATTATATCTTGTCCAACGTTGTTGAAATACCCCAATTAAGATAAGGATAATGACATAATGGTAAATTAATTATGGGATTACTTAAAAATGAGGAAATGGGAAATTTGGGGATAAATCCCTCAAAGTGCTCGGTAGCTCTCTCTCTCGATCACTCCCGCTGAACAGCCAGCTCCCTTCTTCTCCTCCGACGAGCTGTTCTTCTCCGGTGCCCAGCCGAGCTGTTCTTCTCCGGCGAGCCGACTTGGACCGCGCCGCTCCTCCTCCTCCCCTGCTGCTGCTGCCTTGCTGTGCTGTTGTGCAGTTCGTGGCTATGCTGGTTCACCGGTGCGTGAAGCCACGGTGGAGCTGCTGAGTCGAGCCACCGAAGAGGCGAGCCGAACCTCTGTTGAACCGCGACGAGCTGCTGCACAGATCCGGATCCGCTGCTGTCCACTGCTGTGTTGTTGCCCCGTCTGCGACGTCTCAGGAGAATGGTAATAACTGTTTTCTCACTCATCATTATTTTGGTCTGAAATTTTGAGGAGGTAAACTAGACTCGTAGATCTAACTCCTAGAGTTGGAATCATCGCATTTGGAGTCCTGAGCAGGGAGAACGAATTTTTTCAAGTCGGAGCCGTTGTTGGTGTTCTGCTGCGTGTTGTTGCAGTTGTGCTGCTGTCCGCTGTGTTGCGCTGGTGTGGCTACTGAGTTCCGGCGTCGAGAAGCCTCCTTGGTGACTACCGTTGGTTGTCGACAAGGTAAGCTTATGGGTTAATTTCGAATTGATGTTGTGTTGTTCGAATTGATGTTGTGTTGTTCGAATTGATGTTGAATTGTTCTTCGTGGACAGTGGAAGAGGAAAGTGTGTGACCGTATTGTTGAATTTGAGCTTTGGTTGAATTGGTGTGGTTTGCTTAATTAGTTAAGGATTTGATTTTAGGGTTTGGAATTGGGGGTTTGTTGGTTGTGGATTGGTATGAGTTAATTAACGCCAGGGTTTTGCTCGGATTGATTTCGCAGGTTCATTCGGGTTGATTGGAGATCTCTGGGGTCGTTGTGGTTCGACTTGAGGCTAGAGGATTCTTGCTAATTTTATATAATTTTTATAAATTGATTTATGCCTAGTGTTTCATAATTAATTTTATCATTGCTTGAGCGATTTAAATTGGATTAATTGACTATATAGATACTTGGTTGAAAATGGGTGTGTGTGCGTGTGTTAGTATTTTGTCTCGTATCGTGTTGAATAAATGTTGACGTGGTAGTCAATTGTGACTAAATGTGATTGATTGTTGTTGATAGTGTTTGTTGACACTTATGTGTGTGTGTTGGATTGTGTATGTCGACACCTGTGTGTGTTGGCAGTTATGTGTTAAATTGTGTGCGTGCTGGCAGTTGTATGCTGGGATTGTAAGTTTGTGTGTGTATGTGTGTATGCTGGGATTGACTGATGTGGATTGATTGTTGTTGTTTGATTGTGGCAGATTGATTGTTATGGATTGATTGTTGTGGATTGATTGTCGTGGATTGATTGGATTATTGATTTTAAAGTTTCTTGGTTGAATATATATATATATATGTGTGTGAAAATGTGTTAATAGAGGTCGTGTGTAATAATTGATTGGTTGTCGGTGTGGTGGTTGGATTGTTGTTGATTGGAGGTCGATGGGCCAAGGGTTGGAATGGATTTCACCCAACCGCATATGGTATACAAGGTATACGCCTACGTCGTTAAGGGCCAAGGATTTGAAAGGGATTTCACCAAACCGCGTAGGGTATACAAGGTATATGCCTACGTCGTTAAGGGCCGAAGGTAGGAATGGATTCCACCAAACCGCGTAGGGTTTACGCCTACGTCGTTAAGGGCCAAGGGTTGAAATTGAATTGGAGGTCGAAGGGCCAGGTGATGATATACTCACCAAACCGCACAGGGTATACAAGGTATACGCCTACGTCGTTAAGGGCCAAGGGTTGGAATGGATTGGAGGTTGAATTGGAGATTGGATTGGAGATGTGTTAGAGTCGTTTGTGTTTCAGAGTTGAGTTATATTATTGTTTGATTACAATTGGTTGATTGTTGTGATATCTATTATGTGTTGAATGTTGGTTGCGAACTGATTAAGTGATTTTGTGTTGAATGTTGGTTGTGTACCTGAGTAAGTGATTTTGTGATGATATTGACTGTGCGCTTGATTAAGTGGTTGTGTTGGCGAATATTGATTGTGTGTTTTGGTTATTGGTTTTATGTTGGATATTGATTATTGGCTAGTGACTTATTGTTCAATATTAGTTCTTTATGAGGTGGATTTCTGTTGGTATGGTTGTTTATGGTAACTAGTGGATTATGAAGGTTGGTTGTGTTGATTATTGTTAGTTGTGGTTGCGGGTCATTGTTGTCCATTGGTAGTGATTGTTGGATCTTGGTGTGAATTGTTTGAGAAGGTTAGTTATGTGGATGTTTGTGAAGGTTGGTTTCCCATCTTGAGGGTGTGGGCTAATATGAGTTAGGTTGATGTGTATGGGTTACGACCCATGTTTTCAATCAGGCGGCACCGGAAGGGTGGCTGGCCTGGATCGTTGTTTTGTTATATTGGTATCATGTGATGATTGTCTCGTTGATGCTTATGTGTTTGTTTATGTGAAGGTTAATTGAATGTGTTAGTGCAATAGGGAGTTCAGTATAATTGATTAGTCTCGGTTATAAGTCAGTAGTAAGATATATATATATATATATGTTTCATAGGGTTGATGTTTGAGGTATTAGTAATAGAGAGAAAGTTTGATGGGATTGTTTTATTCCTTTTTACTTGTGTAAGGCTGAGATTGGCTAAAATGAGGTTAGCATAGTGAAGAGTTGGATAAGAATGGTTGTTCAGATCGGTTATGCGGCAGAGTGTGTTTATGTTTTGAGATGTGGTTGGTTTTGGTTGGTTGATATGATTAAGTGTAATTATGATATTATATATATATGTATACATTGTGGCGTGTTGTCGTTTGTTGTGAGTTGATTGGATATATAAATATATATATATTTGTGTTTGAAACTGTTTTGGCTTGAGGAGTTTTGCCAGTCTTTCGTGAGACTGACCAACTTCGGTTTACGTGCCGCGGTTGGCTGGGGTATCGGGTCCCCCAGTCAATCCGGTTTGTAGGTTTGCAGCAACAAGCGGGTTCTGGATCACAGATGTGTCTTCACAGTGAAAGATTTAGAATTGCATCAGATTTGAAAATGTTGTATTCGCTTCCGTTGTTTTGGATTTTAATTGATGCATTAAACTGGATGACAGGTTTAAGTGTTGTTTTAAATCTTGAAGCAGGGATTTTAATATTGATGATTTTATGTATTGGAAGAGTTTTGGATTTCTTTTCTTGTAGAAACCGCCTTATAGTCCTTCGGGACTATGGCACTGTAGCACCTCTAGCCCGGGGTGTTACAGTTGTTTAGTCCGACCGACGCTTATAGTCTGGTCTGACCATCTCGTCTTCTTCGACTATTCATGTTGTAACATTCTTCTTCCTCTCTTGCATCACAAAAACTACCATTTGTAATCACTTATTCTCATCAAACGGAGTAGATTTATCACCCTAACTATCGTTACCCCTCAAATCAATGGATAAAAGATCGATTGGTCATTTTCCGTCCAAAACAGGTATAAATTACGAATATAGTACATAAACGGAAACGTACGCGATCTAAACAGAAGACTTGCACTTGACATGAGAAGGTGACGGGGCCGACATAATGTCTTGAGTCGTCAGACCAGTAGATAGCAAGTTGACGTTCACGAAACTACGCTTCGACAACGGAATCCCAAGCAAAATGTTGGTCAGACTCTCCGATTTAGCGTCAACTTCCAGGTCCTCAGACTCAGGAACTACATAAAAAGAGAGGGAAATCGGAAGAAAGAAGTTGAAAAAGCCTGCCGGTTTTACTTTGAATTTATGGAGGGAAGGCTAGAGGCTTAGGTTGTCCCATCATGCCGCGCGATCGTCACCCCTCGCCTGTGGCGCCAGAATGGATGGTGGAGATCGTGTGCAGAGTAGAAGTCGTCTTGGTTCCCGCCCTTAGCTGCCTTGAGCCCAAAACGACTTGGGGCTATTGTTGGGCCCGGAAAACATCGGCTAGCAGATTAGGCCGCCTTATCTGAGAAATGGGCCAAGGAGTTAGAAGAGAGTTGTCGGAAATTCATCAATGCACAGAACCGACCGATCCCGAGAATCTCGCCCAAAGCCATAACTGCTCGATCTTCAGCAAATGACAACCGATTCAAAAACAGGATTAGAGGTGTCATTAATAAGGAAATCCCAGAGATTATGCTTGAAAGATTAAAGGAAAGATCTCACGAAAACGGTAAGAAAATCGGCCAAGAAGGAATCTCCAAACATCCCATAAATAGGGCACGAAGAAGCTAAACGAGGACACATGATCTGAACTCCCGAAAAGCTTGTAAAACTTACTTATTTTTGCTGAATTCTTTCTGCAAGAAGATTCGACCTTTGCATCTACAGGATAAGCCATACTTTGTCTTACACTCACTATCATATAATCAATATATCATCACATAGTCTTACTCCCATTTCATACGTAGTTGATAGTTCATTTGGTTTGGATTTATTGCATTCTATCTGATCGACTCGTTACCCCGTCTAAGGCGATTTAGGTCGGTTGATCTTTTCGCCCCAAAACAGAGACTTGGGCCGTGGGCTTGGACGTGAAGAGGGCTCGGAAGAAGGATGAGATTGGCAAGGAAGAAGGCCTTGATGGGCCGGCCCATTAGAAGACTTTATTTTGCTCTCCGTTTTTAGCCTGTGACATTATTAGATTATTTATATGTTGGTTTTGGCATTTCATTTTTTCAGTTTTGATTAATTTGAGAAAACACATTGTTACTTCATTCCTGGATTGGAATATTGATTGTTTAAGTTTTGAGGATTCGAACTTGATTCAATCGCCAGTTTTGCTTGTTTTGGTGGATTCCGGATCTTGCAAATCTCACCCGAATTGAAGAGTGTTGGTGGACTCCATCATTCAAGGATTCAAACCTTGTTCGACTCTTGGTGGACTCCACGAGAAGAGCAAGTCGTGCAAGTCATCTCGGTGGACTCCAAGACGACCTTGTTCGGTTATCCCGGTTACTTCGTCACCCTCTACAAGCCTACCAACATCAACTCCTTGTGCCGTCAATTTCATCCGTTTTTGGAATATTCCATTCGGCCGTGCCCTTGTTTGGAGAGTCGGCAAGCGAGACATGGCGTTCTACCTACCTTGAAGCAATCCTGCGAAGGCGGAAGCCATCAGGAAGCATGAGGCGTGTCTACTCTCTTCGAGGGATCAACATTGCATGGGAGAGGGGATTAGGGCACAAAGAGGAAGAGTGACGAGCTTTCCTCGCCATCTGTCTTCCCAGGGAGCTCCTCGCATCAAGATATCGCTCCCTCTGCGGTGGTAGGAGGGAACTCACCGCTTGCCTTTGAGCTCGTGTTCTCGGACCCGTCGAGTAATCAGGCCCGCAATGACGAGCCTTTTGCCAAAATGATGGCCGATGCTTCAAAGGAAGGGGCCCCTAAGATGTCGAGAACCCTGAGTTGCCGAGTGTCGATCACTAAGCTTTGGCCGGGTGGCTTTCCCGCTTGCTTCCCTCTCCATTTTCTTTACAATTTGCTAGTTCATAGGAATCTTTGATTAGACAGTTTCAAACAATCTTTTATGGTTAATGAACATTTATTACAGCCTTTGAGCTCCGGGCAATTATGGCCAACCACTTGCTATATATTAGTCTCTCTCTTTTGTTTTTTGCTCACTTGCATCACTTGCGTACTTCTACTTCTCTTCTCTAGCATTTTCTTGCTTGTTTTGTTCTCGTGTTTCTTTGCAGCTTGCAATGGATGAACCATCCTCCCGGTTTTCCTCCCTTGTTGGGTCGTTATTTCGTGTACGATCCTCAAACCGTGGTGGTGGTGAAGGTTTACTGGAGAGGGCGCTTGGCTAGGCGTTAGGGAGATTTGGCCATTTTCGTTTCTCATCGCTACATCGGTGGGCGCCGGCAGACGTACATGTTGCTTGCTACATGCTTTACCCTCGAGACTATCATGCAACTGGTCAACGTCAGGGACCCCAACTACAACATTCAGGAGATTCACTATTTTCCTTACTCGGCCGAACTTCCTTGCGTTCTTCGCGGGGTGAAAGACCAGTCGGATGCCGATGCGATCTATGCCCTTAGCCGATGTGAACCGGTGTCGTTGTACGTGGTTAGGGATCGCTTTGAGCCTCCTGGCCTGTAGGGCACCTTTGCGACTTACGTTGCCAAGTTGTTCGGGGGCTGCGACTTATAATGCCAGGTTATGCAGCTTGACATGTGTAGTCGGCCCAATTTTCCTTTTGGCTCCTCTGCGGTCGGGGTAGAGGCATCCCTTAACTATCTTCGTGAGGGGAGGGGGGGGGGGGGGGCTTTGTAGGTCTTTCTTTTTAGGCTTAGTAGCTCTCGGCCGGGTGTGCCTTTTGTACGATATCCTTGTAACAGCTCGCTCTCTTCTTTCAATGAATAAAGTATTTTGTTATAACATTTCTTCTCGCCTTCTCTCTTTTTGCATTCTTTAACTATTGTCAGGCTACTCCCATCCCCCTGGTCCGGGGGCTTCGCTTGAGTGTGCTGTGCCAAGGGAAGCCCGCGTGGAAAATAGAGTAACTGGTTCCTTTTTCGTTCCTAGAAATAAAGGGTCCTTGCGTGCATTTCATTGCTCGCGTTGATCCTTTCCCTCAACTGGCCTTGCGTTGATTGTGCGCTCCTTCATGGCTTCAATGTTGCTCCGAGGCGGAGCCCCTTACGCATTTGTTTGCACCTGTCCATAACTGCCGCCTTGCTGTGTTCAAAGGGTTATTCCCGGGCTTCCAATTTTGTGGGCTCTAAGGTGGTATCTCGTTGGTTGCCGTTGTTCTTGTTGCGGTCTTGGGCATTGTTGTAGCTTCTTTCCTTGCTTCATTTACCTAGCTTTGCGGTCTTGGTGCTTCCTCCACTTTCTTGCTCTTTGTTGTATTTGACTAGCTCCGCGGCCTTGGTGCTTCCGCCACTTTCTTGTGTTGTGTGCTTGCTACCTTGTAGTTTTTCTTCGACTCACGTTGCCGTCGGTTATTGCATGGTCCTTCCGCTTTACGCCCGCTTGCTTTGCATTGCTCTTGCTTTTTCCGCGGGCTTGTTCCTGTATTTTATTGTTTTTGTTGCTTTAATACTGTTCTCGCCCCTTCCCGGGCCAATGTTTCTTTAATATTGCTCAATCTTGCTTTAGTATTGCTCTCGCCCCTTCCCGGGATCAATATTGCTTTATATTGCTCAAACTTGCTTTAGTATTGCTCTCGTCCCTTCTCGGGCTCAATATTGCTTTGTATTGCTCAAACTTGCTTTAGTATTGCTCTCGCCCCTTTCTGGGCTCAATGTTGCTTTGTATTGCTCAATATTGCTTTAGTATTGCTTTTGCCCCTTCCTGGGCTCAATGTTGCCTCAGAATTGCTTAATATTGCTTTCTAATTGCTCTCGCCCCTTCCTGAGCTCAATGTTGCTTTAGTATTGCTTTCACTACTTCCCGAGCTCAATATTGCCTAAGTATTGCTTTCGTATTGCTCTCGCCCCTTCCTGGGATCAATGTTGCTTTAGTATTTCTTTCGCCCCTTCCCGAGCTCAATATTGCTTTAGTATTGCTTTTGTATTGCTCTGGCCTTTCATGGGCTCAATGTTGCTTTAGTATTGCTTTCGCCCCTTCCCGGCCTCAATATTGCCTTAGTATTGCTCAATATTGCTTTACTGACTCGCGCTTTCGGTACTCAATATCCATGGGGCTTTGATAAAAAAAAGTTCTAACAACTAGCTGACCTCGCCGGTGCTTACATTACATACGCCGCTAGGGCTTACATAGGTGTTGGTCTACTTCAGGTGCTCTAGTCGCTCTCTTGCTCACGGGGAATACTTCTTCAGGCGCAAGACATTCCATGTGTTTGGTACTAGGTTGCCGTCCTATCTCTTCAACTTGTAGGCCCCCTCTGCCACTTGGTGCGAGATGATATAAGGGCCTTTCCACCTTGGGTCTAGCTTCCTGCCTTCCGTTCTCCTCAGACCAGATCCCCTTTTTTGAAGCATCGGGGGAGGATTTCTTGTTGTAGTGCATGACAATTCTCCTCTTGTACTTGGCTTTGTGGATCTCAGCCATTTCTCGAACCTCCTCCCTTAACTGTAGTTCCACGGACATCCTCTCATTGTTGCTCTCCTCGTCGTAATGCAAAATCCTCTCATTCATAAAAAGGTGCTCCACTAGGACAACTGCTTCAACTCCATACGCCAGGCGAAACGGGGTCTCGCTGATTCCTTTTCTTGGTGTGGTTCGATTGGCCTAGAGGACGAGCGGGAGGACTTCTGTCCATCGCCCTTGCGCTTTGTCTAGCATTTTCTTTAAGCCGGCCAGAATCTACCGATTTGCATTTTCTACTTCTCCGTTTGTCCGCGGGTGAGCTACAGAGGCGAAGCGGAGGCGAATGATTAGGACATCACGGAATGCATTCAACTTCTCCATGCTGAATTGGGGCCCTCGGTCGATGACAATATCATGCGGGAGTTCGAAGCGACAAATGACGTTTTGCCAGAGAAACTTCTTTACCTTCTCGACTGTGGTAGTTGCCAAGGCCTCCGCCTCAATCCACTTGGTGTAATAATCAATGGCCACAAGGATGTATTGCAGTTGCCCAAGAGCGGAGAAAACGGTCGAGGAGATCCATCCCTCACATGGCGAATGGACATGGGGTGCTTAGTATCATCATTTCGTGTCCGGGTTATAGGATGGCGGGAGCATGAACCTGGCAGGGATTGCATGACCGGGAGACCTACATAGCATCTTTCCTCGTGGTGGGCCAAAAGTAACTGACGCATAAGGCTTTGTGGGTAAGGGTCTCCACCCGGAATGGTTGCCGCATATACCATTTTGAATCTCCTTTGTGAGTTGACAACCTTGCTCCAACGAGACGCATTTGAGGCCTGACGAGTTATAGCCTTTCTTGTACAGCCCACCTCCTTTCATGTAAATGCGCAAAGCTCTGACTTACAACCTTCGTCGTTCGGCCTTGTCGGAAGGAGAAGCTTCTTTCTCCAAATATTCCATCAAGGGGGTCCTCTAATCAGGAGTTTCGCTAATCGGCATTACTTGAATTCAGATGGCCGGGAGACTCTTGCTCTACACACGGACTACACTAGTACTACAACCGGCTGACCTGGAATCGAGCTTTGCGAGGGCGTCTGCTGTTGCATTCTCGGACCTTGAGATGGAGTGTATCTCAAACTAGCGCAAAGCCTTGGCCAGTGTTTTCACCCTCTCACAGTACTCGGGCAAGGTTCCTATCTTCGCCTCGTAAATTGTTTTCACCTGGTTAACCACCACCTCAGAGTCGTTGTACCAAGTCAGGCTTTGCGCCCCATCCACAAGGGCTAACTCAATTCCCGCCAAGAGACCCTCATACTTTGCTTCATTGTTAGTGTCCTCGAAGTCCAGGGCCAATGCGTACTCCATTGTTTCTCATCCCGGTGATGTGAGGACCAGGCCGGCTTCACGGCCTCCCTCATTCACCGCTCCATCAGAAAAAAAAGTACCCAACAAGTCAACGCTCCTGTTGCTTCCGCGATGGCCTCATCCCTGAAGTTGGCCTCGACAAGGAAGTCGGCGAGAGATTGTGCCTTGATAGCAGGGCAACTATCGTACGAAATGTCAAACTCGGAAAGCTCGACTACCCACCTCGTCATCCTGCCCGAGAGGGTAGGTCGATGGAGCAGGTTCTGCAATGGGAAGTCGGAGATGACCGGAATGAGATGACCTTAGAAGTACGGCCTCAACTTACGAGCAATTGTGAATACAACGAGAGCCAACTTTTCCACGGGAGAGTATCGTGTCTCCGCGGGCAGCATGGTCTTGCTGACAAAATAGACTGGTACTTGTACGTCCTTCCCAATGACTACGCTGACTGCAGTATCCAGGTGCGGGCACCGCCAGGGTTGGTAATCTCTTCAAGTGGCTCTTCAAGTCCTCAAAGGCCGCTGCGCACTCCAACATCCACTCAAAGTGGTGGACCTTTTGTAGGGCCTTGAAGAGAGGGAGATTGGCGAGCACATAATCTGCCCAAGTAGTTTACAATGCCCAAAAAACGATGTACCTCTTTAACATTCCGCAGGGCGGTCATTGCCAAGATTGCTTCAAGTCTCTCCGGGTTGACATTGATTCCTCTAGTGCTGACTAGGAAACCTAAAAACTTGCCTTCTTGCACTCCAAAGACACACTTATCGGGGTTCAGACTCGTTCCATTGCTTCTTAGGGTGTTGAAGACTTCGCGGAGGTCGGCCGCGTGCTCAGAAGCGTATCGACACTTCACAAAGATATCGTCCATGTAGGCTTCCACTGCCTTGCCTCTCAGATTGCGGAAAATGCGGTCTACGAGCCTCTGGAAAGTGGCCCCCGCGTCCCTATGGCCGAAAGGCATCACACGATAACAATAGGTTCCCGTTTCCGTGATGAAAGCCATATCACTAGTACAGAATACACGTTTTAGCCCAGGTGTTTTTTATAATATAGCTCGGATATAACGTGAAATAGATCCGGGCTTCAGAGTGGTGTGATAATAGCTCAAATAGCCCGGACCTCTTTCAACACGCCCGAGCTAAAAAAACTTAGATATATCACGATCCAATACATTTTATAACCCGGACGTGTAAAATGATATCCGGGCTAAAAAGTGCACTTTATATCCCGGACCTTAAGATCCGGGCTAAAAAGTCCCTTTATTTTGTTAAAAAAACTTGACTTTTTAGCCCGGATCTTGAAAGGTCCGGGCTAAAAAGTCCATTAAGTTTTTTAAAAAATGCACCATCATCGGATCCTTTCTTGAAGTTTAGAAAGCGTAAATATGAAACAATAAATGAGATAACATATTCTCTTCACCGCTTAACCTCAAGATTAATAATTGTATATGATACCATGGAGAAATATTTGCTTCCCTCATAAAATTATCCAAGCAGGAAAATGCTATAGTATTGAGTGTATCTTATAAGCAAGAGCATGTAATAATACTCACTTGACCACTAAGAGAAGGCTTTATAACTACCCCAAAAATTAGATTCGCACTTGGATCAACAAGATCATAAATGACCTCTGCAGTAGCATTCACCTACCAGAAATAAAATCAGCACCTGATAGTAAGCTGATAAAACAAGTAAATATGCTAGATAGTACTCTCTATTTCTCTAATGCATATTATTTGGTTAATTTCTCTCGTTCATCTTTTCCACAAAATGATTATTAGTGACAAGATTCTAGCACATTAACTCTGTTGAGATTATCAACTACTGATTGAATGCATGCAATTTAAAAGATGAAACACAACATAGAGAGGCAGGCAAAATAGAGGTCTGTACCTCAAAAAGAGTCAAATCAGTTCCACCAGTGATATTCCATACAATTCAAGTGGCTCTTTCTATACCAATATCAAGCAAAGGTGATTGAATGGCATTAAGAGCAACATCTCTTGCCCGAGTCTTACCTATAAAAGAACAAGTCCAAATGCTACCATAATTATACTAACGATAACTGTGGGAAAAAGGGCATATTGTTACACTTGTCCAGAACGGGTTTAAGTCAAGGTAAGCATTCTATGACGAGAAACAAAATCATACCAACAAAAAGCTACATGTGTAGGTAAACATGCAGGGAAAAGTGAGGAACAAATGTACCAGTTGAAACATCATTCCAATGCTACCCTAAAACCAAACGGAAACATAAAAAAAGGTAGTTCCATGTTGCTGCATGTGTTGCACACACAAAAAAAAAAAGGAAAAAAGAACCATGAAAGTTCTTTCGGAAATTTTGTATGGTACCCCTAAGATTAAGCAATTTTCGCGAGATACCTAAACGTTTAATATATTTCGCGAGATACCCCTCTACTTTTACTTTTTTTCATGAAATAACCATCATGTTAGGAAAGTGTTAAGAAACGTCAACTAGGTAAAATAAAACAGAAAAAGAAAGAAATTTGGAGGAGAATGGAGACCGTATAGTCTGGAGGAGGAGGCTTGGAGGAGACTCGCTAGAATGTGGCTGGGCAGACGAAGCAAACCAATCAAGATCAGGCGGAGGCTATGTAGTGGTTGTCTGGAGGAGGCGACCCGACGCCAACCAAGGAGACGCCAGAGCAAATGACGATGGGGTTGGAAGAGTTCGCGACGACGGCGCTAGTGGTCGGTGTTGGTGGCAACGAAGACGTGGATGGTGGCCGGTGTTACTGGATTAAGGTACGTTGTTTCGCTTTCCTAATTCGAATTTGAATTTTCAATGTTAGGGATTGAATTAAAATTGAACTTTGGGGATGAATTCTGGATAACAATTCGATTTAGGGTTATAATTTGAATTAAAATTGAATTTTGCCGGTGAGTTTCCTAATTATGGACGAAATCTGATTTTAGAGTTGTGATTCGAATTCATTTGGGTTTTTTTTGAACTTGATTTAGGGTTGATTTAGGGTTATAGTTTATCTAAATAGGTACTCTACAACAACTGTTTGGAAATGAGATCTTTATAATAGCTTCACATGCAACAATCGTAGAAGTTACTAGCTATATTAATCAACTTAAAGAATGGAAAACTAGTTGCTTCTATTCAGCCTACTGGTGGAGATGAAGAATTGATAATATCTCAAGAAGCCACTGATTTGGGAGTAATTAATAGCAACATATCTTCTCTTTATTTTTCTAATTCAATGTCAAGTGGTGATAAAATGCCTAAATATTCATTCATCTCTGAGTTTTGGATGAATGTCAAGTGGTGGTGAAAAGCTTAAATGATGAGGGATTTAGGGATTAGGTGAAACTTGGGTTTCTTTAGCTTTGTTTGTTGGCATGAAATGCAGTAGATATCCTTTTGCTCTTGCAACTTGTAAGGCATGTTCCTCATATAAATTTCCTTGATGTTGTAACTATAGGTATAACTTTGGTCATTAAAAGTTTTTAGCCTATTAGCTCAAATAGAAGAGCAATGTGCTCATGCACAATGATGTGGGTTCGAATCCCACATAGGCTCATTCGAATCGTAAACAATGTAAGTAAATTAAGTGCATGTCCTAATTGGATAGTTCATAAATAAAACAAAAAGTTTTGGCATGTAAAATTGATCAAGTGCATGTCCTTAGTTTTCTATTGATGATGAAGAGGAAGAAGGTGTTGCAGAACAACTGAAGCTTCATGGTGAATCTGAATAAAATTAGTTTATACAGAAAAAGAAGAGAAATTATAGTTACATAATCCATATTCTAATGTAATACAAGTACTTAATTAATTTCCTGGAGAGTTGTTAAACATGAGGCTTAATTTGTCTTCTGGAGAGTTGTTGCCTTCTACATTGCAATTTTTTTAGAGAGGATTAACTTTATCTTCCTGATTTCTAAACATCTTCACTAAATATCATCACTTGGTTTAGTTAAATGCATTAATCTAAACCTATTAATGAACATGTATAAACCAAGCAATATCTAAAATATCACATTTAGGATTTGTAGCCTATGTGGGATTCGAACCCACATCAATATGTACAACACATTGCTCTACCATTTAAGCTAATAGGCTGAAATTAGAACAAAGATATATTACATCATCTATGTAAAAGTCTTTATCATCTCTCAGATTCACAGCTTTTAACAAGATATACTACACATAGATGGACAACAAAACATACAAGGCAGTGAAGGCACAATATTAGATCCCTTTTTAACTGAAGTTATATGCTTCAGAAAAAATGGTGATTCATGATTCTAGTTATCCTTCCTCTCATTAACAATCATAATTCTACAAGCTACATTCATTGATCACTTTTGATAAAAAAAAACCTAAATTTATAGCAGTAGCAGAATAGTGATTTGCACATAAGTAAGTCTTTTAAGTGTTTGGAAAATCATTATCATTTTTACATAACCGAGCTGGGAAAGCAAATAAAATGTTTGGAAAAGCATTAATGTTAATGAAGGCTTTAGCAGAGTAGTCATTTGCACAAAGACAGCCTCACATTATTGATGAAGGCTTTACACATCATGCACCTAAAACATGTAACCTAGCTGGGAAAGCAAACAAAGTGTTTGGAAAAGCATCAGTGTGCGTGATATTTAAGATAACATGTCATCAAGAAATTATCTAAAGCAACGCATTCCTGAATGATTTAAGGAAACTACAACTGAATGATTTAAAGACAAATTACATATACATCATAGATTACCGAACTTCCATTCATCCCCAAACATTTTAATTCATCCCCAAATTTCAGTCAAAACTCTAAATTCAATTTCATCCCCAAATTCGAATTCATTTCAAAATCTGTAAATTCAAACCTTAAACCTTCAAATTTGTAAGAGGGGTTGAAAGATATCTTACCTCAACGGACAAGCAGGCTTCGTCGTCCACCGCCGTCGCCATCCACAACCTGTCTCCCTCGTTGGTCGCGTTCGCACAAGCTAACTTCGTCGCTTGCATCGCTAGCCACCGCCAACAAAGCTTCGCCGTCCACCGTGCAGATGCTCATCCATCGCCTCTTAGATGCCCAGCCACCATCCTCACCTTGCGAAGCACCAGCCTCGCGTTTCCACCTCATGGGTCGCGTTAGGAGGAGAGGAGAGAAGCACCAGTTTAAGCGTAAATTTGTTTTTTGTTTAACCAGATAACGTTTCTCTAACGTTTACTTAACGGGAAGGGTATTTCACGAAAAAAGAAGAAGTCAGGGTTACCATGTGAAATAGATCAAACCTCTGGGTATTTCACGAAAATTGCTTAATCTCAGGGGTACCATACAAAAATTCCAAAGTTCTTTTCTTGGCAAGGTTGTTATGTGAAAATCTTAAATTTTCCCTTGGCTTTACCAACTTCTGAAAGGGTAAATTGCTAGTTTTGTAGTGACTACAAACAGTATTTTAAATGATCAAAATCATGAAGTCCAGAATAATTTATGTTACTATTTTGCAAATGCTAGGTACTGGCAATGCTTTTAACAATATCATTACAATGAACAACTTTTTGAAATTACCAGTTGCAGTTTCTATCGCCATCAATGATGAACCGGCATCCGCCAAAATGGCATGGACATCAGCAAAGTCAACATTCACGAGCCCTTGAATCTGCAATGAGCGTTAAAGTGAAAGTCAACAACTTTATCCTTGTAATAGACAAATTAAGGCTAGTGAAAGTTGAGAAAGTAAAGTACATCTCCAAAGGAACTCCAAATCATACAACTCTCCTACAACTACTACCACTAGAACAGTGAGACATCTATACAGAGTAACACATGTACAAGATAATGAAAAAGAGAATTCAAGATATTACAAACTAATGATCGGATAATGCTCTTTATAGTCAACATATCTAAACAAAAGATTTAACCTTCAACAAATTAGATAATGGGTTTCATAAATCAGGATCAACCTGACCAAAACTAAGATGTAGAAATAGAAGATGCAAAAGCAACAAGACAAGTTCTTATTTGCATAGAAATAGAGGATAAAGTATACACGAGTAAATGGATTCCATTCGGGCCCAATCATAGAGATAAATAAAATCAACCCAACACAAACAAGACAAGTTCTTATTTGCATATGTTGAGTCTAATAGTTAGATCCTCACTTGTGCCCTGCATGTTGGAAAAGTAAGCCTGGAACTAAATCTGGATTTCATTTTTCATTCTCTTCCTTTTGACCCATCTGCAAACATAAATATAAAAAAGTTACAATAGCTTGTTCGATTGGTCATAAAACTAGTGACTGGAAGTTGGTATGTTATAATTGATTATTTGTTTCTCTTCTAATGAACTTTATAATATCGGTTATATATTTATTGAGTGCGGTTCCGGTGCGGAGCACTCTTCCCGTGCGGACGTGCGGACATGTACTATAGGGCCTTATTTGTGCACTTTAGAGCCTTATTTGTGCACTTTTGCAAAAAAATTGAAAAATGCTTGGAAAACAATTTGTAAAAGATTTTTTTTTTGAAAAAGTGCACAAATAAGACATTAAAGTGCACAAATAAGGCCCTAAAGTGCATGCTCCGCACGTCCGCACGGGAAGAGTGCTCCGCATATGATCCAAACTCTATATTTATTTTATATAAAATACCAATAACATAGGATTAATTTTTCAGTTTCACACTTGTCATTCTTTTACAAATTATCTAATGCTAATAACATTGACAACTTCAAAGTCAAGTGAGGTAATACTGTCTTAATCTATAGAAGATAATACGGTTCCATTGCTCTTCAACTAACCTAACAACAGTATAATTGTATAAGATTATGGTTTAACACTTCCAATGGGTATAAATAATCAATATCTTACTTTCTACAGATTTGACATTCTAGACACCATAAGTTTGTTAGTTGAGGAATTAGTGGCACTTGTAGATAAATGGTCCTGAATGCTCCAAAAAACAACAGATTTCAATATTCACTCTTACATTATCAAATATAAGAAAGCACATACACTAGCTCATTAGATGATATATAGAAGAAATTCTTCACCACAGCTTTAGGTATCTCACCTTCAGGTATTCCTTGGCCTATCAACTGAGCTTTACGACCTGTTTGCTCCAAAGCTTCTTCAAGTGATTTCAGAGGCGTTGATCCAAGAATCCTCATTACCTGATTACTTAGGTCCACTTAAAAGTTCTTGACTCCTGATTATATTTACACGAAATGAGATTTATATTTACTAAAATGTCTGTATAGTTAGTTGACTAAGAATGAGGTATACTGATGGAGGACCATCCACACCTCAACCACCACCCGGACCTATGACTAGGAGCCAAGCTCGTCGCCTTCAAGAGGAGCTTGCTACACTTGTGCGCCAAATTCCGGAGGTTGTCACGGCCACACCTAGGGTTCTCACCTTGGCTATGGTTCACATGCACCCGGCCGGCGTCTAGCCCCATTGGTTGAGCGCATGACTTGTGTGCGCCTACCTCTTCTATTTTTAGTATGTTTTAGACATTAGTGTTGGATATTTTTAGACTCTTTTAGTTGTAATGGGCCGACTTCCTTAGGAAGTATTTAAGGGCCTTCCTTAGCCAATTTTCGGCAACAAGACATTATTCAAGAAACCATTTCTGAATTAAGGAACTTTCTAACTAGAGAGAGTTTGCATCTTGTTCAATCTAATCCGCTTTGGTCGTCTTGTGAAGATCAACATCTTTCGAGTTGGTGATTGAAGGCAACACGAGGCATCCTCTTCGTGCTTTTGAGAATTCGTTCTCTCTTGTGTGGAGTTGTAGAAGACGGGGTCTTCTAACGCAGGTTGGGTAGTTCTTGGTGTTTCCGAGCACCATTGGGTTTCTCCATCCGGTTATTTGGTTTCTTCTCATTCACTTTTCATCTCTTTCCTTTGCTTCCACCGATTTAACTTGTTTGTTGTTTCTTTTCTTCATTTCTGAGTCGTTGCGCATCAAGATCGGGCCACATGGATGATAGATAATATACATAAACATATGCATCAGGGACTACCTATTGCTTTGTTAATAAGAAGACAGAAAACAACATGATTAATAAGAAGAAGCTGCTCATTTGTAAAACCAATGTCATGTAAGTTCAAAAGACAAGGGAATTATGCTAGGCCAACTCTAATTTTCTTTCACTTAATGACCACATCTAGAAACAAGGCGGTAAATTCAGGATTTTGATGCTTTGACAACATAGTTGATTTGCTGCATTCACAAAATTTGCAAAAAATAATGGGGTTAAGTGGGGAATCCTTACACTGTTTTATTTCCTTTTTCAAACCAAGTAGCAAGAAGTGTACTCTTAGGAGCTAATGCAGAGAAAGGTTAAAGAAGCCAGTTATAATAATTAAGCACAAAACTTCTTAGAGAAAGGGAAGTGAAGGTATAAAACATAGAACATAAAACCAGATAAAAAGAAAGCATAGGATAAAAATAAAACAAAACAACAATTCAAGTTTCTATCCATTACAAAGTTGCTCATGTGATGCACATGCTGTGCAGTTACAATTAGCCTGATGATTCTCTACAGCCAAAGGCAACCTTTGTAATTCCTGCCGGTCAAGTATCACTTGAAGAGAAAGAGACCAAAGAAGAAAAAAAGAATATTGTCAGTGAGTAGCCTTGTAAAAGGTCCACTGATGAATGGAGTGTGCACTGCTTTATATAGTGATGACTCTTTGAATCTAAAATACTGCTATAAGGTACCTTTCTTGTGCTTTGCTCTTTACTTTCTATGCCACAAAGTGTTCATGCCGATGTTATTATTATATATGATAAATTTGTGATCTAGTTTCTTGAATCTAGGTTAAATTGTTTTGCACTTTGCTTTACAACTGTAGTATGGTTCAACATACTCAAGGTTTTTCTTTTCCTTAATCATGACATTCTTCTTGTCCCGGATGAGGAAATGTCTTTCATACCCACCGTATCTTTACCTTCAAATGCATTATCTTTTGCATTTAAACAACGGTTTGGTCCTTCAAACAAGTTAAGGTGCACATCTCTGTGTCTATATATATATTCAGCAAACTAAAATTCACAACAGTCTAAAATCCTAATCCAAAAAAAATCAACTCTTATCATGCTTAAAAACTATATAGCCAAAAATAACACATACAAAGAAAAGAGAAGCAACACCATTACATTACCTTCAAACAATTGGGGTAGATGAAATCGGCGAATTGAAGCAGCATAAATCGGCAAACGGGAGCAAAAATTGGGGATAGTAATGGATGAATTTCTAGGGTTAACTATCCAACTTAAGTAGCGGCGAATTGAAGCAGTAGAAATGGCAAGCAGGAGCACTAATTGGGGTAGATGAAATCGGCGAACAACATAAATGGATAACAGGACCAACCAACTAGATGAAATCGAGCGATATAGAATCAATGGAAGAAGAGAAATCGTGGGATGAAGTGAAGTAGGGCATTCGACTTTTTTGTTCAGCATAAGAGAAATCGGGGATGAATTATCTCTTATTTCATTTTATTAAAAAATAAAAAACAATTTAGCCCGGGCGTATAAAGATCCGACTTATGTAAGTGAGTATAGATGAGAATACATTAATAAAGAGCCCGAGCCTTATCCAATTATCTTCGCCCTGGCCTATTTTATTGTAATGGGAACAAGAATAACACTTCATAGCCCGAATTATGGCATTGAAAACACGCCCGAGCTATTTTCTCATAAAACTCAAATTGCTATGTATTAATTAGTCGGACAAGCCGCAATATATCCGGGCTATTTTGTTGTCCAAAAACAAAAATCCTCGTTTTCATTATGTTTAACACCTTATTAGCCCGAATTTAAGTGGTCCGGGCTATTTTATCACGGGGTAAAAGGTGATTTTTGTACTAGTGTATGCTCCTTGTCCCGGGGATTCATCTTGATCTAATTGTAGCCGAAATATGCATCGAGGAAGCTCAGGGCCTCATGTCCTGCCGTGGAGTCTACCAAGCGATCAATAGAGGGGAGTGCGTAGCTATTGATGAGTGCGAACCACCCATCAACAAGGAGTAAAGGCATTGACAACCAAGACGCCGGCGCATCAATGCCACGACACTCAAGCATCGACAATGCTTCGATTCCAAGGCATTTATGTGCACGTCTATATCCAAGCCTTATGGCTTTTATCCGCTTTGTATTGTTGGTTATTTAGTTTCATTAGTCTAGTCTTGCCTTAGTGAGTGTGAAGAGCCATTTGCACATGGGCTTCAACTCACTAAGGCCCATTAGAAGCTTTTCCTTGTTGGCTTGATGCCATGACTACTTAAAGCCAACTTTGGCTTCCTTGTTCATTTGGTTGAAGATTATAGAAGTGGAATATTTCCCTTAGGTTGAGTATATCTCCCTAAGGCCTCCACATACTTCTATCAACCCCAAGCATTCTAAATCTCTCCTTCTTCCTCTCAATCTCATCTACTCACAAGCAAACTCACTTAAATCATTAGATCCAGGGTCACCTCAGCCAAGGAACCTCCAAGAGAGGTTCCCTTGGCCCTTTTGCCGGCGCCGCCAGTCCACCATAGCTTCGGCCAGCCCTTTGCTCTCCTTGGTGCTTCCCCGGCGTTCCTCCCTTTGTTGTCACCGTGAGTCTCTCCCAAGCTCCATTGGAGGACTAGCAAGCTCAAGAAGGAAGAATAAGTCTAGCTTGGCCACGATCTAGCTCCATTGGGAAGAAGAACCTCATCTTGGGGGTTTGATTCTCATCAATTGGTAATAGAGCTCAACGGCCAAGCTAAGTGTTTTTTCTCCAATTTTTTTCATTTTCGTGTTATTCATGCTTTTATCTTGCTCCCCATAAAATTTCATTGCAAAAAGCCAAAAACAAATTTCGGCCACCTTGCCTCCGCCACCCACCACCCCACCGCCGCCGCCTACCACCTGACCTCCACCACCACCTTGCCGGCCCAGCTGCCTTGCCCAAGGAAGAAGACAACTTCTTTGACCACTCCCTTAACCCTTGCATGTGATCTCTACCAAAGTGGCAAAGCCAACATTTCATGTGGTCAAAAGCAAATATGTCTAGAGCCATTTTGGGTAACTCTTAGCTTGCTTTACTTTCCTTAGCTTGTGTGGGGTTTTGTGTTTGTCTTGTAGTGATTTGGAAGGAAAGCTAAGTTCTTTTGTGGCAAAGTCTTCTTCCCCTTTCTCTAAGTCAAACCAAGAGCTTACTAACATCAAAAGTAAGTTTCTAAGTCTCCCAAAGTCACCTTGGCTGCCACCCTTTGCAATTTCGGTTGCTTCCCAAGTCAAAAAAAAAAAAAAGCAAAAGCAATTCAAAAAAAAAAAATCAAAAACAAAAAAAGGGGGAAAAGACATTCAAAATTTGCAAGACTTGGAGAAGCACCCTTTCCACTTGGCGCCAAGGCTCATTGTGCCCACCTTCCTTGTTCTTCCCCTTTGCCACACATCACCTTGCTCTATATCCTTTTCATTCTTGATTTGCATGGTCTTGCCCCACCTTGTTTAAAATCTTCATAAGTTTGCTTGGAGTTGCTTGTTATGACCTATCCATGCTTGCTTTGATCATTTGCCTTGGTTGCTTGCTTGCTTGACTTTTGGCCCTTAATCACATGCTTGGCTAGCTCACCTTAGCCGTCCACTTGTAGGATTGTCTCTTCCATCGCCTTGTTGTTATTGCTCCTCCTTAGGCCTTCTTGTCTTGCATTGGTTTCGATTGTTGATGAGGGGTTTGTCGTAGACTCCTATCAAATAACCTCAAAAACCTAACTAACGTAGTAAGGTAAATAAGGATAGATCCCACAGGGAGGTAAGCAATCTTCCTAATTGCAAAGGTTGTATGCCAATAGTAACAAAAGGGGGGGATTTAGATTTGTATCAAGTAACAATGTAAATCAATGCAAAAGATGTAATCAATGGATGAGAAGTAACTTAGCCAGACAAATATCCACACTTCAATTTGATTGGTTGATCCTAGATTATCTCCAATTCCCACCAATGAATATTCCTATTCCGATCTTATGTATAAAGACAGGTCAACCAGCCATGAAAATACTTACCATTAAACAATCAAGAAACCATCAAGATTCAATCTAACGGCAGCAGTAAGCATAGGAATTAAGCAGGATACATGCAATGTATCCTGCGGAAATGCATGTAGTATTCATCTGCTTCTGTCGTCCTTCCGCGCCCGCGGCCTATCCTTCCGCGCCCGCGGTTTGTGTTCTGCCGCGATCTTCAGCTTCCTCCGCGCTCGCGGGCTTCAACCGGTGCATGCTTCGCCTTCACCGCTTCTTAATGTCTTCAATACTCCGTTAAAATCTCCTTTTCACTACTTCTCTACAACTCCATTCTCCTCAAATATCTTCTAAACCAATACAAAATGGTACCTAATATCCAGTAACAACTCCTAGTTACGCACTACAAAGTAGAGCGGATCAAATTCCCCCTTGCTTAAACCTTGCTCGTCCTCGAGTAAGCTAATAGAAACCTACTCCTCCAATGAAATACCCAAGGTCTCAGGAAGCACAACAAAACAATCTCCACTAAGAACTGCACCTTTCATGAATCTCCACGACACCAACACAATCAACACAACATACAAGCTTCAAGGAAAGCAGAGTACTTCCCCCAAGCTTAACCCGAACACCATAGAGTGAAAGTGACCATCAAATCCTAGCTCCAGTCTATCTTCTTATAACTCCCAAAGTGACCTACCCGAATCCTCCTTATGACTCCGCCACTTATGTCGCCACGCCAAGAAAAATGAGGAATCCTAATAATCACTCTTCTTCTTTTCACTCATTTTGCCTAGGCGCCCTTTCGGGTTTTCACCTAGCCACTCATTTCATTTTTCTATAGATGAGCTCAAAAAACTCACATCACTCTTGACCTCTTATTACCCCAGCCTAATGCTGGTCCGGGCCACCTGCTTATTGTCTAAGCCGCCCTTTCGGGTTTTCAGCTTAGCCCAGTATTTTTTATTTTTTTTTATTTTTCAAACGACTAACAAGTATAGATCACTCCCCCATGCTTAAATATTGCATTTTCCAGAATGTAATGAAAGACAAAAAGATGAAACACTGGGGAAGGCAGAAAAGTACTCACACCGTCGCCAACGTGGCCTAGACTTGGACGTCGGTGCTGGAGGTAAATCATTGAAAACACAAGTCTTTGGTGTTCCGGCGGTCCTACTCAAGCAAACTCCACGTGCAACCAAATAGATCCACTGTAAGGTAAAGTGGCACATCAAAGAAACGGGGTTGCATGGACCTTCAACGAACACAGAATTGGGGCCCTACTGTGATCGTGTAGTGGGCTCTGTCTCTCCATATCAATAATCAAATCTGCAGTTGGCTTTGGAGCTCTTCCTCATCAGCTGTCTAATGTCAGGCCATCATCGGTGCCAAATAAAAATGTTGGGCTAATGTTTCCTCCTTGGCAGCATGATGCACGCCGTCTCTGCAGTAGGAAAAAATCAGACAGCTGGGCCGCGATCGCGGTTGTAAGGCCGCAGTCGCGGTGTCTTCAAATTTTATTTTATTTTTTTCTTCAAATTAGGAGACTTACAGTGCTTCATCAATGTAATGAGGTTATTTGATAGGAGTGATCTATATTTCCCCAACAACGGTGCCAAATTTGATGATGGGTTTGTCGTAGACTCCTATCAAATAACCTCAAAAACCTAACTAATGTAGTAGGGTAAATAAGGATCGATCCCACAGGGAGGTAAGCAATCTTCCTAATTGCAAAATGTTTTATGCCAATAGTAACAAAAGGGGGGATTTAGATTTGTATCAAGTAACAATGTAAATCAATGCAAAAGATGTAATCAATGGATGAGAAGTAACTTAGCCAAACAAATATCCACACTTTAATTTGATTGGTTGATCCTAGATTATCTTCAATTCCTGCCAATGAATATTCCTATTCCGATCTTATGTATATAGATAGGTCAACCAGCCTTGAAAATACTTACCATTAAACAATCAAGAAACCATCAAGATTCAATCTAACGACAGCAGTAAACATATGAATTAAGCAGGATACATGCAATACTTAACAACTAGTCAGTACTCGACATGTAATCAATTCTTTTCACAATAAACATTCACAACCAGTTCCTGTAAATTATGGTTGCTACACAAGATAAGGGATTTCAACCCGAAATATCCAAACCCTAGCAATAGAAAATCACTAATATCAACTAGATGATCAGACTAGTCAAATCAGCAAGAATCAATGGGATGAAGCATAAAGAGAATCAATATAATCAAAGGAAAGGAAATAGAGGTATAATCTCACAACCAAATACAAACGAAGGCTTCAATCGTCGGACTAAGCAATGGTTGCTTAGTTCTTCATAGTCTTCAAAGTATAAAAACTCTAAGGGAAAATAATGAACGATGAAAAGTGATTATTTGATAATGAAAAGGCCGCTAACAAAGAGAAGTAAATAACCTAGCAAAACCTAATTTCTAAAAAGATAATAATAATAATATCCTAAAATATAATAACCGAAATAAAAAGAAAATAAAATAACAAAGATCTCGGACGAATCGTCGACGCGCCAGTAGGGAAATCCGCGACCGCGGAAAAGCTTCTGCGCCCGCGGAAATGCATGTAGTCTTCATCTGCTTCTGTCGTCCTTCCGTGCCCACGGCCTATCCTTCCGCGCCCGCGGTTTGTGCTCTTCTGCGATCTTCAACTTCTTCCACGCTCGCGGCCTTCAACCGGTGCATGCCTCGCCTTCACCGCTCCTTAATGTCTTCAATACTCCGTTAAAATCTCACTTTCACTACTTCATCTCTACAACTCCATTCTCCTCAAATATCTTCTAAACCCACACAAAATGGTACCTAATATCCAGTAACAACTCCTAGTTACACACTACAAAGTAGAGCGGATCAAATTCTCCCATGCTTAAACCTTGCTCGTCCTCGAGTAAGCTAATAGAAACCTACTCCTCCAATGAAATACCCAAGGTCTTAGGAAACACAACAAAACAATCTCCACTAAGAACTGCACGTAATCATGAATCTCCACGACACCAACACAATCAACACAACATACAAGCTTCAAGGAAAGCAGAGTACTTCCCCCAAGCTTAACCCGAACACCATAGAGTGAAAGTGATCATCTAATCCTAGCTCCAATCTGTCTTCTTATAACTCCCAAAGTGACCTACCCGAATCCTCCTTATGACTCCACCACTTATGTCGCCATGCCAGGAAAAATGAGGAATCCTAATAATCACTCTTCTTCTTTTCACTCATTTTGCCTATGCGCCCTTTCGGGTTTTCACCTACCCACTCATTTCATTTTTCTATAGATGAGCTCCCAAAACTCACATCACTCTTGACCTCTTATTACCCCAGCCTAATGCTCGTCCGGGCCACCTGCTTATTGCCTAAGCCGCCCTTTCGGGTTTTCAGCTTAGCCTAGGATTTTCTTTTCTTTTTTATTTATTTATTTTCTTTCTCAGACGACTAGCAAGTATAGATCACTCCCCCATGCTTAAATATTGCATTGTCCTCAATGTAATGAAAGACAAAAAGATGAAACACTGGGGAAGGCAGAAAAGTACTCACACCGTCGCCGAGGTGGCCTGGACTTGGACGTCGGTGCTGGCGGTAAATCATTGAAAACACAAGTCTCTGGTGTTGCGGCGGTCCTACTCAAGCAAACTCCACATGCAACCAAATAGATCCACTGTAAGGTGAAGTGGCACATCAAAGACACGGGGTTACACGGGCCTTCAACGAACACAGAATTGGGGCCCTAGTGTAATCGTGTAGTGGGCTTTGTCGCTCCATATCAATAATCAAATCTGCAGTTGGCTCTAGAGCTCCTCCTCATCAGCTGTCTAATGCCGGGCCATCATCGGTGCCAAATAAAAATGTCAGGCTAATGTCTCCTCCTTGGCAGCATGATGTGCATCGTCTCTGCAGTAGGAAAAAATCGGACAGCTGGGCCGCGATCGCGGTTGTAAGGCCGCGGTCACAGTGTCTTCAGATTTTTTATTTATTTTTCTTCAGATTAGGAGACTTATAGTGCTTCATCAATGTAATGAGGTTATTTGATAGGAGTGATCTATATTTCCCCGGCAACGGTGCCAAATTTGATGTGGGGTTTGTCGTAGACTCTTATCAAATAACCTCAAAAACCTAACTAGCGTAGTAGGGTAAATAAGGATGGATCCCACAGGGAGGTAAGCAATCTTCCTAATTGCAAAGGTTGTATGCCAAAAGTAACAAAAGGGGGCGGGATTTAGATTTGTATCAAGTAACAATGTAAATTAATGCAAAAGATGTAATCATTGGATGAGAAGTAACTTAGCCAAACAAATATCCACACTTCAATTTGATTGGTTGATCCTAGATTATCTCCAATTCCTACCAATGAATATTCCTATTCCGATCTTATGAATGAAGACAGGTCAACCAGCCTTGAAAATACTTACCATTAAACAATCAAGAAATCATCAAGATTCAATCTAACAGCATCAGGAATCATAGAAATTAAGCAGGATACATGCAATACTTAACAACTAGTCAGTACTCGACATGTAATCAATTCTCTTCACAATAAACATTCACAACCAGTTCTTGTAAATTGTGGTTGCTACACAAGATAAGAGATTTCAACCAGAAATATCCAAATCCTAGTAATAGAAAATCACTAATATCAACTAGATGATCATACTAGTCAAATCAGCAAGAATCAATGGGATGAAGCACAAAGAGAATCAACATAATCAAAGGAAAGGAAATAGAGTTATAATCTCACAACCAAATACAAACGAAGGCTTCAATCGTCGAACTAAGCAATGGTTCCTTAGTTCTTCATAGTCTTCAAAGCATAAAAACTCTAAGGGAAAATAATGAACGATGAAAAGTGATTATTTGATAATGAAAAGGCTGCTAACAAAGAGAGGTAAATAACCTAGCAAAACCTAATCTCTAAAAAGATAATAATAATAGTCTCCTAAAATATAATAACCGAAATAAAAAGAAAATAAAATAAAAGAAATAAAATAACAAAGATCTCGGACGAATCGTCGACGCGCTCCGCGCCAGTAGGGAAATCCGCGACCGCAGAAAAGCTTCCGCGCCCGCGGAAATGCTTGTAGTCTTCATCTGCTTATGTCGTCCTTCCGCGCTCGCGGCCTGTCCTTCCGCGCCCGCGGTTTGTGCTCTGCCGCGATCTTCAGCTTCTTTCGCGCTCGCGGCCTTCAACCGGTGCATGTTTCGCCTTCACCGCTCCTTAAGGTCTTCAATACTCCATTAAAATCTCCTTTTCACTACTTTTTTTATCTACAACTCCATTCTCCTCAAATATCTTCTAAACCCACACAAAATGGTACCTAATATCCAGTAACAACTCCTAGTTACGCACTACAAAGTAGAGCGGATCAATTGTCTTGGGCCTAGTGTGTTCCTCTTCTATTAGTATGCTTGTTTTGATTGCCATTGACTTGTTACTTGCTTTGCCTATTATTTGTGCTAGGTGAAGTCCCCATGGAAGAGCCATATTGGCCTTACAACGCTCAGCGGCTGTCGGGCCGGCGCCGACGAAGCCATGCTTGTGATCCCATGCCATTGTATGGAGATCCTTATTTCCGAGCCGCCCCTAGGCCCGCAGCCGCCTACACGGTCAGCCGCCACTATGATCCTACTTTCACCAAGTTCGACATGGAGTCCTTTGGCGGTTATGAAGTGGAGGGCCCGTATAGAGAGTATCCCGAGAGCCTTGAAGACGAGGCTTGGGTGGATGAGTACCCCCGGGGGTATGACCGCGCTCGGGGCCAGCCCCGACAACCGCTTGACCATTGTGACCCACATTGGCTGCCACCCCCATGCTAGCCTCCGCGCCAATGGATGAGAAGTAACTTAGCCAGACAAATATCCACACTTCAATTTGATTGGTTGATCCTAGATTATCTCCAATTCCCACCAATGAATATTCCTATTCCGATCTTATGTATAAAGACAAGTCAACCAGCCATGAAAATACTTACCATTAAACAATCAAGAAACCATCAAGATTCAATCTAACGGCAGTAGTAAGCATAGGAATTAAGCAGGATACATGCAATGTATCCTGCGGAAATGCATGTAGTATTCATCTGCTTCTGTCGTCCTTCCGCGCCCGCGGTTTGTGTTCTGCCGCGATCTTCAGCTTCCTCCGCGCTCGCGGGCTTCAACCGGTGCATGCTTCGCCTTCACCGCTTCTTAATGTCTTCAATACTCCGTTAAAATCTCCTTTTCACTACTTCTTCTCTACAACTCCATTCTCCTCAAATATCTTCTAAACCCATACAAAGTGGTACCTAATATCCAGTAACAACTCCTAGTTACGCACTACAAAGTAGAGCGGATCAAATTCCCCCTTGCTTAAACCTTGCTCGTCCTCGAGTAAGCTAATAGAAACCTACTCCTCCAATGAAATACCCAAGGTCTCAGGAAGCACAACAAAACAATCTCCACTAAGAACTGCACCTTTCATGAATCTCCACGACACCAACACAACATACAAGCTTCAAGGAAAGCAGAGTACTTCCCCCAAGCTTAACCCGAACACCATAGAGTGAAAGTGACCATCAAATCCTAGCTCCAGTCTATCTTCTTATAACTCCCAAAGTGACCTAACCGAATCCTCCTTATGACTCCGCCACTTATGTCACCACGCCAAGAAAAATGAGGAATCCTAATAATCACTCTTCTTCTTTTCACTCATTTTGCCTAGGCGCCCTTTCGGGTTTTCACCTAGCCACTCATTTCATTTTTCTATAGATGAGCTCAAAAAACTCACATCACTCTTGACCTCTTATTACCCCAGCCTAATGCTGGTCCGGGCCACCTGCTTATTGTCTAAGCCACCCTTTCGGGTGGCTTAGACTAACAAGTATAGATCACTCCCCCATGCTTAAATATTGCATTTTCCAGAATGTAATGAAAGACAAAAAGATGAAACACTGGGGAAGGCAGAAAAGTACTCACACCGTCGCTAAGGTGGCCTGGACTTGGACGTCGGTGCTGGCGGTAAATCATTGAAAACACAAGTCTCTGGTGTTGCGGCGGTCCTACTCAAGCAAACTCCACGTGCAACCAAATAGATCCACTGTAAGGTGAAGTGGCACATCAAAGAAACGGGGTTGCACGGGCCTTCAACGAAAACAGAATTGGGGCTCTACTGTGATCGTGTAGTGGGCTCTGTCGCTCCATATCAATAATCAAATCTGCAATTGGCTTTGGAGCTCTTCCTCATCAGCTGTCTAATGTCAGGCCATCATCGGTGCCAAATAAAAATGTCGGGCTAATGTTTCCTCCTTGGCAGCATGATGCACGCCGTCTCTGCAGTAGGAAAAAATCGGACAGCTGGGCCGCGATCGCGGTTGTAAGGCCGCAGTCGCGGTGTCTTCAAATTTTATTTTATTTTTTTCTTCAAATTAGGAGACTTACAGTGCTTCATCAATGTAATGAGGTTATTTGATAGGAGTGATCTATATTTCCCCAACAACGGCGCCAAATTTGATGATGGGTTTGTCGTAGACTCCTATCAAATAACCTCAAAAACCTAACTAATGTAGTAGGGTAAATAAGGATCGATCCCACATGGAGGTAAGCAATCTTCCTAATTGCAAAGGTTGTATGCCAATAGTAACAAAAGGAGGGATTTAGATTTGTATCAAGTAACAATGTAAATCAATGCAAAAGATGTAATCAATGGATGAGAAGTAACTTAGCCAAACAAATATCCACACTTTAATTTGATTGGTTGATCCTAGATTATCTTCAATTCCTACCAATGAATATTCCTATTTCGATCTTATGTATATAGACAGGTCAACCAGCCTTGAAAATACTTACCATTAAACAATCAAGAAACCATCAAGATTCAATCTAACGGCAGCAGTAAACATATGAATTAAGCAGGATACATGCAATACTTAACAACTAGTCAGTACTCGACATGTAATCAATTCTTTTCACAATAAACATTCACAACCAGTTCCTGTAAATTGTGGTTGCTACACAAGATAAGGGATTTCAACCCGAAATATCCAAACCCTAGCAATAGAAAATCACTAATATCAACTAGATGATCAGACTAGTCAAATCAGCAAGAATCAATGGGATGAAGCATAAAGAGAATCAATATAATCAAAGGAAAGGAAATAGAGGTATAATCTCACAACCAAATACAAACGAAGGCTTCAATCGTCGGACTAAGCAATGGTTGCTTAGTTCTTCATAGTCTTCAAAGTATAAAAACTCTAAGGGAAAATAATGAACGATGAAAAGTGATTATTTGATAATGAAAAGGCCGCTAACAAAGAGAAGTAAATAACCTAGCAAAACCTAATCTCTAAAAAGATAATAATAATAATAATATCCTAAAATATAATAACCGAAATAAAAAGAAAATAAAATAAAAGAAAGAAAATAACAAAGATCTCGGACGAATCGTCGACGCGCTTCGCGCCAGTAGGGAAATCCGCGACCGCGGAAAAGCTTCTGCGCCCGCGGAAATGCATAGTCTTCATCTACTTCTGTCGTCCTTCCGTGCCCACGGCCTATCCTTCCGCGCCCGCGGTTTATGCTCTTCTGCGATCTTCAACTTCTTCCGCGCTCGCGGCCTTCAACCGGTGCATGCTTCTCCTTCACCACTCCTTAATGTCTTCAATACTCCGTTAAAATCTCACTTTCACTACTTCTTCTCTATAACTCCATTCTCCTCAAATATCTTCTAAACCCACACAAAATGGTACCTAATATCCAGTAACAACTCCTAGTTACACACTACAAAGTAGAGCGGATGAAATTCTCCCATGCTTAAACCTTGCTCGTCCTCGAGTAAGCTAATAGAAACCTACTCCTGCAATGAAATACCCAAGGTCTTAGGAAGCACAACAAAACAATCTCCACTAAGAACTGCACGTAATCATGAATCTCCACGACACCAACACAATCAACACAACATACAAGCTTCAAGGAAAGCAGAGTACTTCCCCTAAGCTTAACCCGAACACCATAGAGTGAAAGTGATCATCTAATCCTAGCTCCAATCTGTCTTCTTATAACTCCCAAAGTGACCTACCCGAATCCTCCTTATGACTCCACCACTTATGTCGCCACGCTAGGAAAAATGAGGAATCCTAATAATCACTCTTCTTCTTTTCACTCATTTTGCCTAGGCGTCCTTTCGGGTTTTCACCTACCCACTCATTTCATTTTTCTATAGATGAGCTCCCAAAACTCACATCACTCTTGACCTCTTATTACCCCAGCCTAATGCTCGTCCGGGCCACCTGCTTATTGCCTAAGCCGCCCTTTCGGGTTTTCAGCTTAGCCTAGGATTTTTTTTTTTTTATTTTATTTTATTTTCTTTCTCAGACGACTAGCAAGTATAGATCACTCCCCCATGCTTAAATATTGCATTGTCCTCAATGTAATGAAAGACAAAAAGATGAAACACTAGGGAAGGCAGAAAAGTACTCACACCGTCGCCGAGGTAGCCTGGACTTGGACGTCGGTGCTGGCGGTAAATCATTGAAAACACAAGTCTCTGGTGTTGCGGCTGTCCTACTCAAGCAAACTCCACATGTAACCAAATAGATCCACTGTAAGGTGAAGTGGCACATCAAAAACAAGGGGTTACACAGGCCTTCAACGGACACAAAATTGGGGCCCTAGTGTAATCGTGTAGTGGGCTCTATCGCTCCATATCAATAATCAAATCTGCAGTTGGCTCTAGAGCTCCTCCTCATCAGCTGTCTAATGTCGGGCCATCATCGGTGGCAAATAAAAATGTCGGGCTAATGTCTCCTCCTTGGCAGCATGATGTGCATCGTCTCTGCAGTAGGAAAAAATCGGACAGCTGGGCCGCGATCGCGGTTGTAAGGCCGCGGTCGCAGTGTCTTCACATTTTTTATTTATTTTTCTTTAGATTAGGAGACTTATAGTGCTTCATCAATGTAATGAGGTTATTTGATAGGAGTGATCTATATTTCCCCGGCAACGGTGCCAAATTTGATGTGGGGTTTGTCGTAGACTCTTATCAAATAACCTCAAAAACCTAACTAGCGTAGTAGGGTAAATAAGGATCGATCCCACAGGGAGGTAAGCAATCTTCCTAATTGCAAAGGTTGCATGCCAAAAGTAACATAAGGGGGGGATTTAGATTTGTATCAAGTAAGAATGTAAATTAATGCAAAAGATGTAATCATTGGATGAGAAGTAACTTAGCCAAACAAATATCCACAATTCAATTTGATTGGTTGATCCTAGATTATCTCCAATTCCTACCAATGAATATTCCTATTCCGATCCTATGTATGAAGACAGGTCAACCAGCCCTGAAAATACTTACCATTAAACAATCAAGAAATCATCAAGATTCAATCTAACAGCATCAGTAATCATAGAAATTAAGCAGGATACATGCAATACTTAACAACTAGTCAGTACTCGACATGTAATCAATTCTCTTCATAATAAACATTCACAACCAGTTCTTGTAAATTGTGGTTGCTACACAAGATAAGGGATTTCAACCAGAAATATCCAAATCTTAGCAATAGAAAATCACTAATATCAACTAGATAATCATACTAGTCAAATCAGCAAGAATCAATGGGATGAAGCACAAAGAGAATCAACATAATCAAAGGAAAGGAAATAGAGTTATAATCTCACAACCAAATACAAACGAAGGCTTCAATCGTCGGACTAAGCAATGGTTCCTTAGTTCTTCATAGTCTTCAAAGCATAAAAACTCTAAGGGAAAATAATGAACGATGAAAAGTGATTATTTGATAATGAAAAGGCTGCTAACAAAGAGAGGTAAATAACCTAGCAAAACCTAATCTCTAAAAAGATAATAATAATAGTCTCCTAAATTATAATAACCGAAATAAAAAGAAAATAAAATAAAAGAAATAAAATAACAAAGATCTCGGACGAATCGTCGACGCGCTCCGCGCCAGTAGGGAAATCCGCGACCGCAGAAAAGCTTATGCGCCCGCGGAAATGCTTGTAGTCTTCATCTGCTTATGTCGTCCTTCCGCGCTCGCGGCCTGTCCTTCCGCGCCCGCAGTTTGTGCTCTGCCGCGATCTTCAGCTTCTTTCGCGCTCGCGGCCTTCAACCGGTGCATGTTTCGCCTTCACCGCTCCTTAAGGTCTTCAATACTCCGTTAAAATCTCCTTTTCACTACTTTTTTTATCTACAACTCCATTCTCCTCAAATATCTTCTAAACCCACACAAAATGGTACCTAATATCAGTAACAACTCCTAGTTACGCACTACAAAGTAGAGCGGATCAATTGTCTTGGGCCTAGTGTGTTCCTCTTCTATTAGTATGATTGTTTTGATTGCCATTGACTTGTTACTTGCTTTGCCTATTATTTGTGCTAGGTGAAGTCCCCATCGAAGAGCCATATTGGCCTTACAACGCTCAGCGGCTGTCGGGCCGGCGCCGACGAAGCCATGCTTGTGATCCCATGCCATTGTATGGAGATCCTTATTTCCGAGCCGCCCCTAGGCCCGCAGCCGCCTACACGGTCAGCCGCCACTATGATCATACTTTCACCAAGTTCGACATGGAGTCCTTTGGCGGTTATGAAGTGGAGGGCCCGTATGGAGAGTATCCCGAGAGCCTTGAAGACGAGGCTTGGGTGGATGAGTACCCCCGGGGGTATGACCGCGCTCGGGGCCAGCCCCGACAACCGCTTGACCATTGTGACCCACATTGGCTGCCACCTCCCCATGCTAGCCTCCGCGCCAATGACCACACTAGTCGGCACCAATACGACCGGCGTCTCTTGGCCAGCTCCGATCGTACCCAACGCCAGCCCCAATGCCCGCTAGACCGCCGTGACCCGAATTGGCTACCGCCTCCCCGTCCCTATGGAGAGTATCTCGAGACCTTTGATGAAGAGGCTTGGGCGAATGTGAGCCACCGAGGATATGATCGCGCCCACGAGTCCTTTGCGGCTAGGCTAGCCGAAGAGGATCGCGCCAAGGACGTTGCCCCCCGCTGTGCGGAGGCCAACGCCGAGGCCTTGAGCGCGCCCGCCGCCGAGAGAGGGAGCGTATCGAGGCCATCGACGCCCGGATCAACGAGGCCCTTGCCGAGGTCGAACGGCGCCGAGCGGAGCATGTCGCGGCGGAGGCCCGCCTTCACCGGCTGGCAGCCATGGGGCCCACCATGGCCATCATCCCCACAACTCCCCCTCCGCATACTCCGGCCGTGGTGCCAAACCCCACGGTGCCCTTCCTTCCCGACGCCTCCTTACGCGCCCCGGATGACCGCCACCTTGAGGCCTCGGTACGTGAGAAGCCCAGCGCTTCTTGACGCTCGGCCTCCACCGGGCCGGCGTCCATCGGACGACACCGAGGATGTGCCTCGTAACCGGCAGCCCACTAGCGCCGCCGAGGAGAAATGCGTCGCCAACGCCCACCTCGCGGCCATCAGGTCTCCACCACCACCGAGCGCGCTCACCCCCAGTGCGGCCCCCACCTTCCCCTTGGTGACACGATGCGATGCCTTGTTGCCCACTCGACTGGACGAGCCATTGCCTCAGCCACAAATTGATTGGCCGCCGCCCATTGCCGCGAGCGACCCCTTGTCGCCTATTGGGGGCTCACCATCGGCCCACCACCATGGAGGCCGATGCCCCATGGCTGCACCACCGACAAAGGGCTGCACCTTGTCACCACCATGGTCGGCGCCATTGCCCTCGGCGTCTCACACCCAAGTAGAGGCCTCCCTCTTCGGCCACTCCCCGGAGCTTCTTTTGGCTCACCGCTGCCAGTTTCCATCGGCCCCTCCTGACCGGCGGCTTTGTTTTCCCTTGGGGCCTGCCTTTGGCCGCCCCACCATAGGCGTGGCCTTGCTCCTGCCTTGGCCGATGCCCTCTTTGCTGCTCGGGGCCTCACCATTGCCCCTTTACCAAGGAGGTCGGCGCCTCATCCCTTCCCCATACAAGGAGCTCTCCCTCCACGCCCACCATGCAGCTCACATCTCTCTTGGCCGGCGCCATGTCCATAGGCCGGCCTTTGTGGAGCCTTTGCCTTTTGATGACCGGCACAAGAAGGACCGAGACAAGATTGCCAACATCTTGTCTCCGAGGTATATGCTTCCCTCTCCTTGTCATGCTCACAATTTTATGATTTCCATTTCTTTGTCTTTGCATGCACCTGAGACCCTCCTTAGTCCTATCTTACCGTCGTATGCCACTTTGGGTGACCTTGCGAGACATTCTTGGGATGATATTTTTTGTATCTGAGAGGGTGAGCTTTGTGCCCTTAGAGCCTCATTTGGGAAGTTGTTGATTGAGGATGCCAATGAGTGTCGTAGAGCTTTTAGGAACACTACTTACATGGTACCTTTCGAGGATTATGCCTCCGACCCTACACTTGCACCTCGTTTGGATAGGTTCCCCCCTCCCGGCCTTTACACACCCACATCTATCTCTCCCACCCTTTGGGAAGACCTAACTATGGTCTTTCTAATTGGATTGCACTTGTTTAAGAAGGGGAGGGATTCCATTTGTGTGTTGGGCGAGAACCCCCCTAGGATAGCTCTTGGCATTCCTTATCCCCCTCGCACCCTCCAACCGAGCTAGCTATCCTTGCATTTGACGTCGAGGCAAGTTTTTATGGAATCACTCGTGCTATTGTCTTGACTTGGCACCCTACATTACTGCGTCGTTTTTTGAGCTTTGGGTGGCTGACCTTTGGGACACGCTTTATCCTTCATACTTGTCGCCCTCCCCACCCCGATGCCTTGCTTAGAGCCATCCCTAGGGACCCGCCGCAACGTTGGCTAACTTTTCCATTGCTTATAGAGGTTGCTTGTTATAGGTCCACGGCGCACATGCCTCCACCGTTCGCACGGATTCCAGTCGGAAGCCGCTCCAAGCCTCGCCCATATGGTCATGCCGCCTCCAACGTGCTCAAGAGGCTCGTCGATGATGCTTTTATGCCGACGATTCCCGAGACACACACCGCATTCCTTGTGGCGGACTTCGGCCCTTATGTGCCCCTGGTCCCCGATGATCGAATTGGGGACAATTCTATCTCAAGAAGGGGAGAGTGATGAGTGCCAACCACCCATCAACAAGGAGTAAAGGCCTTGACCACCAAGACGCCGGTGCATCAATGCCACGACACTCAAGCATCGACAATGCTTCGACTTACTTCTATCAACCCCAAGCATTCTAAATCTCTCCTTCTTCCTCTCAATATCATCTACTCACAAGCAAACTCGGTTAAATCATTAGATCCAAGGTCACCTCAGCCAAGGAACCTCCAAGAGAGGTTCCCTTGGCCCTTTTCCCGGCGCCACCAGTCCACCATAGCTCCGGCCAGCCCTTCGCTCTCCTTGGTGCTTCCCCTGCGTTCCTCCCTTTGTTGCCACCGTGAGTCTCTCCTAAGCTCTATTGGAGGACTAGCAAGCTCACGAAGGAAGGAGAAGTCTAGCTTGGCCACGATCTAGCTCCATTGGGAAGAAGAACCTCCTCTTGGGGGTTTGATTCTCATCAGCTATCCTTGGGGCAAGCTTGGTTCAGGTCGGTGAAGTACACACACATTCGCCATTTACCGCTGGATTTCTTGCCAATGACCACATTGGCTACCCAGGTTGGGTATTGAACCTCGTGGATGAACCCACTCGACAGGAGCTTGAGAATCTCTTCACGGGCTCCTTCAGCCTTGTCGCTGGCCTGCTTTTTCTTTTTTTGCCTTACCGGCTTGCTCCCTTGGATGATGTTCAAGCTGTGGGTCATTAGCGTCCGGGGGATACCGATCAGGTCTTTCGGTGTTCAGGCCAACACGTCCCTAGACTTCCCCAACAGCTCCTCGATCTGCTCCTGGTCATTCACACCCAGGTGGGTTCCCAAGAATAGCCTCTCATTTTCCTTGCTGAAAGGGCCCATTGCCCTTGTCTCTTCGTTCTCGACAATTGGGTGGACTTGCTCATGCACTTCCAAATCGGCTTGCTCCCGGACTCCTCCCGAGGACCATGCTTCCGGCCCGAGCTCTTGAACTTGCAAGACTTGCTCTGCGAGGCCCTTTCCTTTCAGAGTGGTTAAATAGCATGCTCGGCTATCTGCTTGCCGGCCTTTCGATTCTCCTACGTCTCCGCGGACTGGAAACTTTACCTTGAGGTGATATACAGATGCAACAACTTGGAATTTGTTGAGGGATACTCGCCCTAGAATTGCATTGTATGTGGAGGTTATCCATATGACCATAAAGTCTACCGACTCGGATCCACACGGGCTTCCCTCATCCCCAAGGATGAGCTTTGCGGGCAGGATCTCTAGTTACAGGAAGGTATCGCAATATAGAATGTCGGCAGATCTTTCCGTGTCGATCAGGATCCGCTTGACTATCTTTGTTCCGAACTAGGCATGCATGACCAAAGGGTCAAAGTGAGGGGTTTTTTTTTTGCCTCCATGTACGCCTCTGTGAAGGAGAGTTGGTGCCCTACTGGCGAGCTGTTCGCCACACTAAGTAGTAGCATTGCCTTGTGGTGCCTTCCTCCTCGCGCGTATCTTCACGCGGGCCTTATGCTTCCTCCCTGAGGGCTTGCGCCGCCTGCGATTGTTCCTACACACCTGTCTGGGGGAGGGAAGTTATCTCTCCGTGGAGTGGGCGGGGGAGGTGGTCCTTGGTTCTTGCTCACCCCCCTGCTCATTGTCGTATATCCTCTGGCGAACAGAGACCCCAAGGTGGGCTTCTTCACTGGGGATCTGTACCCCATGCACTCACAGTTATCATGCGTCTTGGATTGATGGTAAGAACCAAATTTTTAGGAAGGTGGCCCTTGTTGGGGCCTGCTTGAGACCTAGAGCGGTTGAGGAAGGGTTTTTGCTGCTGAGGCGGTGGGTTCATCGACATCATATGTACTGGAGCGCGTTTGGCGGCTTTCCCCTTGTGAACGGCCGCGGTAGGCCTCTTTTGTTCACATGTGCCTTGGTACCTCCCTTTAGGCTCATCCTGAGGCGCACCCGCAGAACCACGGTACAAACTAGCCATCTCTTCGGCTCTGATGTGGGTGTTGGCCTTGTCCGGCAATTTAGAGTAGGTCGCGGGCTCTTTCTTGGTGACCGAGAACTTAAAATCCGAGTTTGCTAGCCCTTGTATGACAACAATCTTGGCCACCTTTTCGTCGAAATCGCATACTTGTATTACCTCATCCATGAACCTCTTCATATATGAAGCTAGGCTCTCTGCTTCGCGCTGCCTCAAGGCAATGATTTCTTGCATTCCACGATGTCTTCTCCTCGAGCTACCAAAGTGTGTTAGAAACGACTCCTCCAGCTGGGGAAAGCTGCCAATGCTTCTCGTCGGGAGGTTGATCATCCACATGAGGGCCGCTCCAGTAAGTGAGCTGGGGAATAACTTGCACATAGTTGGCTCATCCGCCCGGCAGGACAACATCGCGTACTTGTACTTTGAGATGTGATCTTGGGGGTCTCCTTCACCGGCATATTCTCACATGGTTGGAATCGCGCTGACGTCAAGCTGAGGTATTGCCATCAGTACTTCGTTCGTGAAATCGATGAAGCAGTAAAGGGCTAGGAGGTCGGCGAGATTTGGGCGTGCTTCGGGCCTATCCGTGGCTTGATGGGGCTCCACATGCATGAAACTATGCCTTCTCTCATGGTTGTGATGTCGACCAGGTCCACTGGCCATTGGAGCTGGCCGGTTGGGACCAACTTGTTGTGCGGGCCTGGCCTGCCTCGCTCCTCTTGGCGACAGAGGGAGGTTCGGTGTAGCTGGTTCAAGAATTTGCAAATATCCTTATCCATAGGGTGGGTATGGCTCTTGTGGGAACCCGTATTAAGGATATGGATCTGCTTGTGCATGAGGGGGTACTCCTTGAGGTGCGTACGGGCCCCAAAATGGCGGGCCTGTGTACTACCACCCTTGAAAGCCCTAGAAGTGTTCTTCTTCCTCGTTCATGAAGGGGTGTTATGTGATTGGGGTTTGGAACTCGTTCAACACAGTCTGGAAAGCGCATTTGGCGGACTCAGCGTTTGACATAGCCGGAGGTATACTAGCTGTGTGAGGAGTCCCCACGGTCGGTGCCAGTGTAATCATCCGGTTTTCGATGAGGAAGTAGTTGGCGGTCCACACAGAACCTACTCCGGCTCGTCTCTCCCGGAGGCCTCTCTCCCCGCCAACTGCCTCCGATCACGTCAGACGCCGTGCGGTCCCGATCTCCGACTTGAAAAAGAAGAGGGACCCGAGGGCAGCCTCGGGCTTGCCACTCCAACGCTCAAGTCAATGCTCAACTTGCAAATGGGGCGTAAAGAGGAGTAGAGCTAAGGGTACGGTGGTGGAACAATGGCAGAGAGTAAGAGAGTGAGAGTTTTGGTTTTTAGTCGAAGGTGTGGGACAGAGAGACCAACCAGAGAAAGAATCGAGAATCCTATTTCCAGCCATAGTCTCCCCCTTATATGCCTGAGGCCAAAAGGCTCTTTTGTTGCGCAGCCAGCCCAGGCCGGAAGGAAGGCTCTCGAGCCGCGTAGCAAAGGAGGTCGGGAGGAGCCGACTGGGTAGACTGGGAAGAGGGCCCACAGACCGTGTAGCTGGATCAAGTTGAGGAAGAGTTGTTATGGCGTTACTCCTAGTTGGGCCGTATTGCTAAATGAGCCTCTCTCTTATTTGGGCTATGCATTTGGGTCGGGCTAAATACGACTGCCACACTATTAATTACAATTGATAATTTATTTATCAATAAATGCTCCAATTTACAGACCAACATGCTAACATGAAATCAGAAACGAGCAATAGATTGAAACCAAATGTAGATAGATTTAGATTTAATTAGCCATATACATATGGATGAATTAAAGTGAAACTATACTAGCGTCGACGTCCATGAAGAAGTTGATGTGTGAGAGATGAGAAGACAACAATATAAAATATAGGAGTAAAAAGTACTTATATTGATCAAAATATAACCTTGTTTTGGCATTCCGGGATACCCTAAATCACATACCCTAGAAACCCTAGGGTAAGCAGGCTTTTGGATTTAGGGTCTTCAAAACCATGTTATTTTCATACCCGGCCTATCATGCTTGTAGCACATAGAGAGTTCATACCATTTTTTGTCTTGTTTTAGGGTTCCGGGATACTGTAAATCCCCAAAACTAGAAACTAGTAAGTAGGGTTTCGATTTAGGGTTTTCAAAACGATTTTATTGTCATACTCTAACATTCTTATAGCACATCGGGAGTTCATGCCATTTTTTGTCTTGTTTCGGGGTTTCGGGATACCCTAAATCCCATTACCTAGAAACCCTAGGGTATTCATGTTTTAGATTTAGGGTTCTGAAAATGATATTATTTTCATACTCTATCATTCTTGTAGCACATAGGGAGTTTGTACCTTTTTTTGTCTTGTTTTAGGGTTCTGGGATACCCTAAATCACAAACCCTAGAAACATTAGGGTAAGAAGGGTTTTAGATTTTGGACTTTCAAAACCATGTTATTTTCATATCCTATCATGGTTGTAGCACATAGGGAGTTCATGCCATTTTTTGTCTTGTTTTGGGGTTTTAGATACCTTATATTTCATACCCTGGAAACCCTAGGGGAAGCATGGTTTCGGAATTATGGTTTTCAAGACCATGTTATTTTCACACCATATCATGCTTGTAGCACATAAGGAGTTCATCCCAGTTTTTGTCTTGTTTCCGGGTCCCGGGACACCCTAAATTCTATATCCTAGAAACCCTAGGGTAAGTAGGTGTTCAGATTTAAGGTCACAAAACTATGTTAATTGTCATACCCTATCATTTTTGTACATGGGGAGATCATGCCATTTTTTCTTGTTTTAGGGTTCCGAAATACCCTACAAAACCCCAGGTTAAGTAGGGTTTCAGATTTAGGGTTTTCAAAACCATGTTTTTTTCATACCTGATGTGACTATGGACATCGTCATTTTTGAAGAAGGTCAAAAGCTTGTCCCAAGAAAATGGTTCGAAACTTGGAAGGTGTCAAAATCAAAGAATTTATCGCGTCGACACCTACTCAGTATTCTGTCCATATCCGAAGCTACGAACGTCCAATGGAGGCCCATGAGTAGTCATTGGAAAGCTAAGGAAAATATCTACAACTATCATGTTAAGGTCTTCCTCAAATTCCCGGCAAAGAAACCCAAAAACAGTTCAGCAGAAGGCTGGCCATTTTAGGGCCATTTATTTTAATCCTATTATTAATGAATTTAAGACATTTTAGTGGTTAATTTTAATTTCCGAAAATGCTCACTAGTGCCTTGTGTTAGTGGGTGAGTGTTTAGAGTTAGTGGTTAGTTTTAATTCCCTAAAATGCTCACTAGTGCTTTGTATTAGTGGGTAAGTGTTAGTGGTTTATTTTTAAGCTTTTCTTTATTTTCCTTTGCAGCCTATTTAAAGGCTAGATTATTTCATTGTAAGGCACGTTGAAGACTAAATGAAAATGCAGAATTAGTTTGCACCATTGTGCTCTCTTCCTTCTTCAATTGTGAGTTATATCAATTGATTGCTATTGTGTGTTACATCAATTGTTCGGTAATTGTGTTTGAGTGAGTCAAATCTCAAATTCATTGCCTTGTCTTCCTTGGTCCAGTGTGTCATATCTTGTCTTAGGAAGATACATATTCATCACCAACAACGGCCATCTTCATTCACCATTCGGTCACCCACATCCACAACAACCATTTCATTGAATTCCTTCCCGGAACTTTCAGTGACCCCTTAGTAAAAATACCATATCTTTTGCTTTACCACTCAGAAAATTCTAAAATTTGGAGGACAGAAACTAGACTTCACCATCTAACTACTGTCGCCGGAATCATCCAATTCCGAGTTTAGTTGAAGGAGAACGAACCGGTTGAAGTCAGGCCTATTTTTTGGCCTTGGGTTGACGCTTCCACGGAGACCTTTTGAGCCTTTCCATGTGCCCTTGTATCAAAGGTCGGGGGTTCGATCCCCCCCGACAGCAACCCACCTAGTGTAGCCTCGCGCTTATCAGGAGACGGGTTGGGGTGTACGGTCTGCAGACCTGGGGAGGGTTGAGCGTCAGCGTTCCGATCGCCGACTCGAGGCAGACCGTGGGTTGGGCCGCTGGGTCAGATCGCCGACTTGAGGTAGACCAAGTGAAGGCGGTCCCAGGTGGGCTCAAACCTCATCATAAAAGTGCACTTTTATGATATGATCCGATCCCACCTCGGTCCGCCTTCACTTGGTCTGCCTCAAGTCGGCGATCTGACCCAGCGGCCCAGCCCACGGTCTGCCTCAATCGGCGGTCTGACCGCTGGCGCCCTGATCACAGAGCAGGGCTACAGCCCCTGCACCCCAACCTGGAGGGAGGCTTGCGCCTGTTAATCCCCCAGGATGTTGGAGGGGGGAATCGAACCCCCGACCCTTTGATATGAGGGTAGTGGAATACCCATCATATCACCAATTGGGCTGCAGCTCAATTGGTGATATGATGGGTATTCCACTGCCCTCATATCAAAGGGTTGGGGGTTCGATTCCCCCCTCCAACATCTTGGGGGATTAACAGGCGCAAGCCTCCCTTCAGGTTGGGGTGTAGGGGCTGTAGCCCTGCTCTGTGATCAGGGCGCCAGCGGTCAGACCGCCGATTGAGGCAGACCGTGGGCTGGGCCGCTAGGTCAGACCACCGATCGAGGCAGACCATGGGAAGGCGGACCCAGGTGGGCTCGGATCACATCAATACCTTATCATGCTTGTAGCACATAGGGAGTGCATACAATTTTTTTTCTTGTTTTAGGGTTCTGGGATACCCTAAATCCCATACCCTAGAAACATTAGGGTAAGAAGGGTTTTAGATTTTGGACTTTCAAAACCATGTTATTTTTATACCCTATCATGCTTGTAGTAAATAGGGAGTTCATGCCATTTTTTGTCTTGTTTTGGGGTTTTAGGATACCTTATATCTCATACACTAGAAACCCTAGGGGAAGCATGGTTTCAGATTTATGGTTTTCAAGACCATGTTATTTTCACACCATATCATGAATGTAGCACATAAGGAGTTCATCCCAGTTTTTGTCTTGTTTCGGGGTCCTGGAACACCCTAAATTCTATATCCTAGAAACCCTAGGATAAGTAGGTTTTCAGATTTAGGGTCACAAAACTATGTTAATTTTCATACCCTATCATTTTTGTACATAGGGAGATCATGCCATTTTTTCTTGCTTTAGGGTTTTAGGATACCCTACAAAACCCCAGGTTAAGTAGGGTTTCAGATTTAGGGTTTTCCAAACCATGTTTTTTTCACACCCTATCATGCTTGTAGCACATAGGGAATGCATACATTTTTTTTTCTTGTTTTGGGGTTCTGGGATACCCTAAATCCCATACCTTAGAAACCCTAGGATAAGAATGGTTTCAAATTTAGGATTTTCAAAACCATTTTATTTTTATACCCTATCATGCTTGTATCACATAGGGTGTTAATACCATTTTTTTGTCTTGTTTTGGGGTTCCGAGATACCCTAAATCCCATACCCTAGAAACACTAGTGTAAGTATGGTTTCAGATTTATGGTTTTCAAAACCATGTTATTTTAATATCCTACGATGCTTGTATCACATAGGGAGTTCATACAATTTTTTGTCTTCTTTTAGGTTTCGGATACCTAAATCTCATACCCTAGAAATCCTAGTGTAAGTAGGGTTTTGGATTTAGGGTTTTCAAAACCATGCTTTTTTCATACCCTATCATACTTGTAGCACATAGGGAGTTCATACCATTTTTTGTCTTGTTTTGGGGTTTCGGGATATCGTAAATGCCATACCCTAGGAACCCTAGGGTAAGCATGGTTTTAGATTTAAGGCTTTCAAAACTATGTTGTTTTCACACCCTATCATGCTTGTAGCACATAAGGAGTTCAACCCATATTTTGTCTTGTTTCGTGGTCTCAGGATACCCTAAATTCTATACCCTAGAAACCCTAGGGTAAGTAGGGTTTGAGATTTAGGGTCTCAAAACCATGTTACTTTCATATCATATCATTCTTATAGCATAGGGAGTTTATGCCATTTTTTTCTTGTTTTGGGGTTCTGAGATACCCTAAATCCCATACCCTAGAAAACCCTAAGGTAAGTAGGGTTACAGATTTAGGGTTTTCAAAGCCATGTTATTTTCATACTCTATCATGCTTGTAGCACATTGGAAGTTCATACCATTGTTTGTCTTGTTTTGGGGTCCCGGGATACCCCAAATCTCATACATTTGAAACCCTAGGGTAAGTAGGGTTTCAAAACTATGTTATTTTCATACCCTATCATGCTTCTATCACATCGGGAGTTTATACCATTTTGGTCTTGTTTCGAGGTTCCGAGATACCCCAAAACCCATACCATAAAAACCATAGGGTAAGTATGGTTTTAGATTTATGGTTTTCAAAACTATGTGATTTTTATATTTTATCATGCTTGTATCATATAGGGAGTTCATACCATTTTTTGTCTTGTTTTGGGGTTTCGGATACTCTACTTCTCATACCCTAGAAACCCTAGGGTATGTAGGGTTTCAGATTTAGGGCTTTTAAAACCATTTTATTGTCATACCTTGTCATGCTTGTGGCACACAAGAAGTTCATACCATTTTTTGTCTTGTTTTGGGGTTCCGAGATATCGTAAATCCCATATCCTAGAAACCCTAGGGTAAGCAAGGTATTAGATTTAGGGTTTTCAAAACCATGTTATTTTCATACTCTGTCATGCTTGTAGTACTTAGGGAGTTCATACCATTTTTTATCTTGTTTTGGGATTCTGGAATGCCCTAAATCCCATACCCTTGAAACCCTATGGTAAACAATATTTGAATAAGGCTCCGTTCGACATAGTTTTTTTGCAAATTAACGGAGCATAAATTTTTTCTTCATCTGCTTATTGAGTGTTCAGCAAAAAGTTATTCATCTAGCTTATCAAGCTTATTGTAGATGAATGTAACTTACTTTTATTGATTTTTTTAATGTGACAACCCCAACATTATGAAAGCTTAACCAACTTAACATAATTTTTTTACCCACTGGTGCCCTTAAAGGAACACATAAAATAGATCGTCATCTATCATTACAAAATTATATAAATAATTGTATCATGAAATTATTTACGTAGTTTTATCAATAGTACGTATCTCCTCAGTTAGACTTTTGACAAAGACTTTGTATTAATTACAATTGATAATTTATTTATCTATAAAAGCTCCCATTTATAGACCAACATGCTAACATGAAATAAGAAACGAGCAATAGATTGAAACCAAAAGTAGATAGATTTAGATTTAATTAGCCATATACATATGGATGAATTAAAGTGAAACTATACCAATGTCGATGTCCATGAAGATGTTGATGTGTGAGAGATGAGGAGGCAATAATATAAAATATAGGGTTAAAAAGTACTCATATGGATCGAAATATAACCTTTGTATATGTGCCAAAATATATATGGATTATCATATCCTTTTCCGTAATTTTACTGCTATTATTTAAAAATTCAGCTCGTAATACTAAACATTCAACTAGCTTTTTAAAGAAAATTAAGCTGATGAATCCAACTCCAGCTTTAGCTACTCATTCAGCTCCAGCTCCAACTCCAGGTACTTATTCAGCTCCAACTCTAATTTTAGCTTGATATGTCGAACAAAGCCTAATACGATCGATAATGAACTTAACATTAATTATACGTAGTATAACCAATATTTGACTAATACGATAATGAAGTTATAATTACACAATACTTAGTATAATCGATATTCGAACAATACTATAATAAAGTTGTGATTACATTATACTTAGTATAACCGATATTCGAACAATACGATAATGAAGTTTCGATTACAATATATTTAATATAACCGACATTCAAATAATACGATTGATAATGAACTTAGGATTACATTATACGTAGTACAACCAATATTTGAATAATACGATTATGAATTTAAAATTACACAATACTTAGTATAACCGATATTCGAACAATACTATAATGAAGTTTTGATTACATTATACTTAGTATAATCGATATTCAAACAATACGATAATGAAGTTAAAATTACACTATACTTAACTCATTATTTTCATACTCTATAATCTTGAAACCTATAGAGCGTCCATAACCTATATTGTCTTGTTTTCGGAGTCCTAATGACTTTCTTGAGTATAGAATATTTTAAAAAAAAAAAAATTAACAAAATAATTTATAACTTCAAAAAATTAATAATATTAACTTTAAAAAAATTATTTTTTTAATTTTACCGCGTGACCGCAACTATTTAAAAAAAATTGTTAATTTTTTTATTAAATTATTATTTTTATATTAAAATAGTCACGGTAATACGTGACCGTGACCTTAATCCCGCCCACACTTTGTATATGCGTGACTTTTTTAGCATAAAAAGTACAAAATTTAAGCGAATCTAGCGTTCGCTTAGAATTATGCTCATTTAAAATCTCTTTGTATGCATTACCACCAAGGCCATTATCATTGTGTGGCCCAATTGTTAAATGACCATATAGTGGGCCCCCGTCTTCATCATCGAATTTCAGTTTGCAGAGGATAGGTGTGGCAGATTGGAGCAGTCCTCGACGGCGCACACCGAACACAGAGATTCCCGGATAAGGATGGCGGAGACAACTAAGCTCGGCATCGCACCCACAATGACAACTCAATGCATTCTTAGAACAACTCAAAACAAGCACTGCCACCTCCACGACGTTTCTGTGCTCTTTCGGCACCGTGCAAAGACTGGGTTGACCTCTCCCGGCTCTTGATGTCGCTAGATGAGACTGGACATCGGCTACAACAGTGTGGTTGAGCAGGGTATGCGCGCGAACAAAGCATCCAGCAGATTGACTCGCCTTGGGCTTATTTTCGGGGTAGTTCGACTCGACTCGGAGACAAAATCGAAACTTCTTGGGCCGGGGAAATTGTTTATGTTGTAATAGCTGTTATTTTTAGTACATATATTTATGTAAATTTTTAACTCTATTTTTAATTAAAGAATTTTGATATTTATTTTATTATTTCAAATAGAAAAATAAAATAGAGATTTTTATTTTAAGTTGTTACAACTTTAAGTTGTGAGCTATTTAAATTTATTCTAATATTGTGTTATTTTAAATTTAAATAAACTTGTCAAATTTTAATTTAAAATGCTTGAATCAAATTAACAAAGTGTTAAAAATGTGTTAAGTATGGTTAAAATTATAAAAAAGGGTAATTAAGCATTATGTTAACCTAAGTTAATTTTTCTACATAATAATTTTGGGTTAAAATAATATTATAAACTTAGAATAATAAAATAAATAAGTTTGGATAATTTTGTAATTTTTGAAAAGTTAATCAAGGATATTTTTGCCATAACTTTAAAAATAGGGCACAATATTGCAAATAGCTCAAAAGTGTGGGGGCCCGACCGATTATTGTTCATCCTCCTCCTCCAAACAGCCCAAGCTCTCGGCGAGCTCCATCCATGGCGGTCATGGGCCGATTTCGGCCCCGTTTTCGCCGCGTTTCGTCCAATTAAAGCATGAGCTTGGTAGGGGAGATCTTGACGTATCAAATCTTTGTGGAATCGGAAAGAATAAGTCAAGGATAAGATCGGATTTCTGCATTGAAGGCAAGAAATATATCTGAAAACGTGTCGATGGTAATTCGATGAAGATGGGGCCAAATCAAGATCTTTTTAGCCCAAATGTTATACAGTTGTGTAGTGCGTCCCGTGATGTTTCCAACCCCTATAAATAGGGCCTCAGCCATTGAGATTTCATTATCCAATTTCACGTTCAAAGTCGCAAGCCCTAAAAATTCCACCGCCTTTGTTGTCGTCCAATTTCTGGCTACCATCGAGCTTCTCTGCCTCAATTGCCTCCACCATTGGTTGCGCCTGGAAGTCTACTATGGATGCCCTCTTTCCACGACGCCGGAACTTCACCGTCTAGCCCTAGTTTTGGCTTTGAACCACCGGTGCCACCGCGAGCCGATTTGGGGGAATTTCCGATTTTGGTTCGTCTTTTCTTTTATTTATTTATTTTGACTAATCTTGATTATTTGGATTAATCTAGATTACTGGGAAATTAGTTGGGATTAATTTAATTTTATGAATATTAAAATAATATTAATTATAATTATTTTGGGTATTATCTTGTATTATGAATGGTTAAATTATAAATTTTCATCTAGAAAATATTTTGAGTTAGAAAGTATTAGGATTATAAATAAATTATTGGATCAATTTATTTATGATATGATTATTTAGAATATACGGCTAATTAATGGTTAGAATCGTATAAATAATCATTTTACTAAAAAGCCTTGAAATTGATTTATTTATGAATTAAATAAATTCAATTAGAAACCGAGACATTGTATTCTTCAATTTTCGATATTGAATAAATTATCTAATTATAATTTATATATTGTGTGTGATTTGGGTATGTCTCAGAATTTCTTCTGGAACGGGATGAAAGCATGAAGTCAAATTGCTACTCAGAAGCAACCCTTTCCGAGATAACGTTCATCTCCTTCGTGATCTAAGGCAAGTGTCGGTTCGCTCTTGCTATTTTATTCCAGATTTTTCTTAATTGACAATTAATCTTTTGTCTTAATTAAGCTAGGATAAATAATTCTATTTGTTGTTTGGGAACATGTGTGATAAATGGTGTGATTAATGAACCTTATTATTAGGTTGCATATTTGCTAACAACAACCTATATATATATTATTATTATTATTATTATTATTATTATAGGGTGCTAGATGGACTATTTGGTGTGGATTGTTGTGTATTGGTTTGGACTTATATGCTAGTTAGCACAAGTATTCGTAGGATCGCTTTTTATCCTGCGAGGTTTAGCTGTTTCTTTATAACTTGGTATTAGGAGGATTATTGCCCTAATATTCTTTGGTCATGACCTACCCTTATTCGAATATAAGTGGTGGTTCACTTAGCTAGTACCAATATTCGAGATTTATCCCATTCCATATCTCCTTGTGAGATCGATTGTGGAAATTAAAAGCTCTAACGTTAATGCATATTTTGAAATTAAATAAGATAAGTGCCTTGTTGCACATAATTAATATACCCACGGGCGAGAAGCACAACATGGAACCCGCCCAGACTCTTGTTTAAAGTAAGTCCCCTTTCTAATTTAAATCCGCATTATGCGGTGAGGTTGGTCGTGGACCCAAATATTCAAGGTCGGTTTTCAAATTTTGTGTGAATTATAATGTTCCCAAACAAACATACATATTCCTATAAGACTTACCTTCTTTGGAGTCTTCTCTTGTCGCGTTCCCTTTTTTTTTCCAATGAGAGTATTCGAGTTATATATCGTCTACCGACTATTATTCGAGAGACAATGATAGTAACTTGATACAATCACAAGAACCATTCTGTTTGATCCATTGTTTAGTCATTCATTATACTAACCAACCTTTCTTGTTCCTTGCATGGTTGGCTAGTGTCATCCGTCTGATATGGCACATCAGGTAAAGCTTCCCAAATTGAAGACGCGGGAAAACGACGTTGAAGGCAGCTGCATTTCTTTTGATATTTGAATATTTGTTGAACAAGGTTTAGATCATGTTTTGAGTTTTTGAATTAGTAAGTCTTCCGCTGATACTTTTGACTTGGATATATTATTGTTCATTTTAAATTTGTATTTTGCGATCAATACTGTAAGCCTTGGGTAATTTTGGATATGTGATTCAAGGTCATTGGCGGTAATATTCCTAAAGTAATTTAGGGGTGTTACAGATGTGTTTAGGATACGATGAAAGTGTCTTAAAGGCAAAAATTTATGTGGATGGACCGAGGGCTAAAAAAACTTATTTCCCTTCAACGACAACCTTTAGCTCGTCGGAGTAGAAGTCTTGTTATCATCTTCGTTCCTCACGGACGTTACTAATTGTAGTAGCATAAATTGTACCATAATAATTATTGATGACAACGACGAGAACTTGCAACTTCGGTGATTCTAGAGTCCCTCTGATTGTCTCTCTAGTGCCCTACAAATATAGAAAAGGCCAAAAGCGAGGCTTTGTCCCCCGTTTCACCTCTGACGCTCAAATCAGATCGCACCAAATGTCCATGGTTGCTAGGGGTTGAGAGTTGAATCGTAATTAAATCAGAGTAATTAGGGTTACCTTAGGATCATAAATATCTTTATCTACTAAATGAGCTTTTGCTAATTTGGCTCATTATTGCTTACCATATTAATTAGCCAATTTTAATTTAAAGTATTAAAATAAATATTCATAATTTTACCTCCTCAATATTAATTAAATATTATCGAGGGTCTAACCATAGATCCTAAACAACTTCCTATTTAGATTTTAGTGATAACTTGAAACCGAATTAAAATATTGTTTATGAATATAAGAATGTAAATATGATTCTATTTTTTTCGTAATAAATAAAGATCTCTAATAACTCCTTAGTTTTATAAAATAATATTTGATTAATCAAATTTGTTTATAGAATAAATGTAAATAATACTCGGCCTATAATAATTAGGATTTTATATCCAAGAAGAAGTTCCAAAACTCTCTCTTTCTCTTGAGCAAGGTTTGGCCGTCCCCTAGGGAATTTTGGGTATGGTGTGTATTTTTCTCAACACATGAGATAATGAATGATTACCCTATATCTGATAAGTATGTATTAAAATTAAGATAACTTATCCTTTATAAAAGATAACTTTATTTTTTATCATCAAGTGAATAGATATCAATTATAATCACTTGATCAACAATCCACAACACCAAAATATACTCCATATGGATGCCACCATGTACCCATGAATGGGCCTTATCTTACTTTGATCTAGCCCACTACTTTAATATGTGTGACCTTATAGGATCCGATTATAATTAACAATGAGCACAATCTTATTTAGCCCATAGATCATAGTTGGTTTCTAGCAAATGACCACCTAAAAGAACCATTTTACTCATTTCCATTTTTTATCCTTATTTACTTTTAGTAATTATCATCTTGATCGAAGGACCAATCTATCAGTACCATCCTTGCATTGCCATCGTCTTTTCCGATCCCACAGTCTTTACCAAAATTCATTATCCAAATAATTTCACTTTTGAGTTTTAATGGAGAACAACCTTTTTTGTTGGCTCTCCTTTCCGTCCATTTTAGAAATCTAGCCTCGATACCCAATTAGAAGTTTAGTATATATCAAAATTGTAAACTAAGTAAATCCTAGAAAAGCTTAATGCGGATGACGACAAGTACGAATAAGAATAGTCATGTACAATCTTAGTGACTTAAATAATGTCAAGCTATCATAATTAATCACCAAGAATTTTACTAGGGGAACTCAACACGTAAAATTAATTAACACCTCAAAACCCAATGAAAATGTGATTCTCACTAGTTAAATTTAATCGTAAATACTTAAACAATTATCAAACAATACATAAAATTCTCATCTAAATGTTCAGAGAACCCACCTTAATTAACTTTCGAATGCCTCGAAATTCGTCTCCGAAGGATTTATGATCAATTCACATTAATCCCTTTCACCCAGTAACTCCAGATTTTACAATGAAATCCATCAGTCACGTTTACCTCCATATGTGGACAAATTCAAAACCCTAAAATTTCTAATAAAAATACTACAGATAAGTTAATCAAATTATCTTTTCAATTCCTACTTATTATTTCCTTAATTCATATCGACAAATTGTTGTGATTTTCCAAATTTTATCACTTAACACAAAAATCCGAAAAACAATTGTTCGAGTATGTGATTATTATCTTTCTCAAATCAACTCTAATTAGAACCAAATTCTTACAGAGTTCTATACATGTAAACAATAACCTACCATAAAATTTTCACAATAAATTAAGCAAAATAAGTTAAGATCCATTTGGATTCCCAAGGAGAATGGATTATATTGCATTAAATGTGCCATTTAATGTCAGATAATGCAATTTATCTCATTTTTCTGGGAATCCAAAGAAACCCTTACTCAAATCGACAGTATTCCAAACTGTATAATTTTTCTCCCATAACGCAAAATTTTCAAAATTATATAATCAATAGTAATTTAGATGTAACTAACCATAATAACCTAACTCATTGTAAAACCATAAATTTTCCTAATGATAAATTATATATCCTAATCATTATTAAATGTTCAACATAGAAATTAAATCTAAAAAAAACTAGTTGTTACATGTCATGTACATGTACAAGTGTAATTGGGCCAGTTGTGTTAGTTAGGCCGTTGGGCCATTGTGGATCAGTCAAGTGTAACAACCTATAAAGGCTAAGACCCGAAGGGTGTAATGATCATGAATGAAATATCCTAACAACCTTCTTCTTCCTCTATCTCTCTTCTTCTGATCTCTCTCTCCCATTCCCTTTCTGTTCTATTCCAGATCGTTGCATTGGTATCAGAGCCATTGATCTACGGTGATGGAGGACGACACGCGGTTGAAAACAATGGAGGAGAATCTCCGGCGAAACAAGGCTCAGATCCTAGAGATTCGGGAGTTCATGAATTTGACCTAGTCGTTCATGGATGAGACTAGCAGGATGACAAAAAGAAGCAAGCCGTTGACCAAAAACGAATGATCGAGAACCTCACAGACATGGTTTGAAGTCTTGTTCCGAGGGATCCAAGAAGAGTTTCGGCGGATTCAAGTTAGATTGGGGTTAATCCGATGAGGCCTAGTGTTTTGGGGGTTCCAAATGTGGCAGATCGCCTATAAAGGGTCACGATGGCTAAAGGAGTTTGCGAAAATCAAGTTCCTGGTGATCGATGATTGGAAATTTTCCAAGAAAGCGGCCATCGGAATTTTGTTGGTGGAGGAGATTACAAGAACGATGCTAATCGTTTTCCTAGGGTCGATTTTCCGATTTTTGATGGAACTAATCCAAGATCTTGGGTTAGAAGGTGCGAACGCTATTTCTCCATTTTTGCAATTCAAGGTCCCAAGAGGATGGAATTGGATACCATGTATATCAGTGGGAAAACAGATGTATGGTTGCAAGGGGTTATGTTACAGAATCGATTGAGTTCTTAGGAGGAACTAAAGGAAGCGGTTTTCATTAGATTCTGAGATACACAGGGTTTGGATGTCATTGACGACTTCAACAAGCTTTAACAGAAGGATGATTTGGAGTCTTACAATGAGTAACTTGAACAGCTTCGAGCGAGCATGCTGATTAAAAATCCCCAATTACTAGAATCTTATTTCGTTCCAAGTTACATCAGTGGGTTGCGCAACGAAATTAAGCCACTGGTCAAGATTGGTAATCCTTCGTCGTTGGCAATGGTTTTCGATCTTTCTTGATTGCATAATAAGGTGGTACAAGCAATTGTGCAGCTTAGTCGACCATCATGGCGATCCATCCACTTCCTTCTGTCAATCGTTTTGCCAGTCCAAAAAATAAGCAACAATTTCGTTCTTTCTTGCCTGCATCCACTTGTATTTTAAGCAACTCTGTGAACAAGCCGGCGTTGTGAACTTCAGGTGGGCAGTATGCGAAATCTAGAAAACAATGGCGGGCTGTGGGGTTATGCTACCGTTGTGGGGACAAATATTACGTCGGCCACACGTGTAAGACACAAAAGTTGCATAGTCTTTCGACCGAATCAAATGATGAAGATGGTGAAGGTAAAGCTTGGGTATGGTTTACCAGAAGATGAGAAAGGGAGTCACGAAGAGGACGATGGGCTAGAGGTCTATGTTCATGCTCTTACAAGGAGCAGTCCACTAATGACAATCAATATTAAAGGTTCAGTGGCAGGGCGTATCATCATGACCTTAACTGATAGTGGAGCCACCCATAGTTTCATTGATCCACGAATTATTGAAGAAGATGGATTAGATATTCACCGGGCATCGATCATGGAAGTTGTTGTGGCTAATGGACACAAGTTGTACAATCACAAGATTTGCAAGACATTCTAATGGGAAATGCAGGGGACTAAATTCATCTTCGATCCTCGAGTGCTTAAGCTGGGTGGATGTGATCTTGTGCTCGACAGGGATTGGTTGCGTGACTTTTGTCTAGTGTTATTTGACTTTAAGGCACTCAAGATTTCTTTTCTTAAAGACGGTAGCTGAGTTGAGGTGTGCGGGGTCCAAGAAGAGGGAAGTCTCAAGGCAATGACAAGGTTGAAATTTCACAAGCTTCTTCGGAAGAAGGTTCCTTTGGTAATTACTGAGGTTGTTCAACTCTTCTCAGTCAGTGGTGATTTGGGAACATCGTCATCTTCAATCCAAAAGTTATTGGTGCAGTACAGTCATGTATTCGAGGAGACGACATGATTGCCTCAAAATCGGGGACATGAACATTCTATTCACTTAAAGTCGGGGACAACACCAATTTGCACACGTCCATAGAAATATCATCATATGCAGAAAAATGAAATTGAGCAACAGGTTCAGCAAATGCTTCAATCAGCCATCATTCGACCCAACCAAAGCCCATTTGCATCACCAACTTTGTTGGTAAAAAATAAGGACAACGCATGGAGATTTTGTGTTGATTACCGCTAGTTGAATGAAGCAACAATCAAATATAAATTTCCAATCCCCAAAATAAAAGAATTATTAGACAAGTTGCAGGGAGCTTCATGTTTTTCCGAATTGGACCTTCGTGCGGGTACCACCAGGTTCGAGTGACCGAAAGTGATATTCCAAAGACCGCATTTCGTACCCACCATGGTCACTACGAATTTAAGGTCATGCCTTTTGGCTTGACCAACATACCGATAACTTTCCATGCCTTAATGAATTCGGTATTTGGGCCTTACTTGCGACAGTTCATATTGGTGTTCGATGATATTTTAGTCTATAGTTCTTCATTGGCACAACACGTTGAACATCTTCATACGGTATTGCAGTTGTTGCGGGAGCATTAGTTGTATGCCAAGTGATGTAAATGCATCTTTGCTCAATCCCAGGTTGATTACTTGGGTCACTTAATTTCACAAGCTGGGGTAACCACGGATACGGAAAAAATAGCAGCCATGATGGAATGACCTATTCCCACTTCGATTAAGAGTCTGAGAGGTTTCTTAGGGCTTACATGTTACTACTGTCACTTCGTGGCCAATTATGGTGCAATTTCTCGACCTCTTACTCAAAGCTTCCCTGGTCTCCAAGGGCAGATGCAGTATTCTAGTAATTGAAGAAGCTGATGTCAACAACCCATGTTCTCCATTTACATGATTTTCAATTTCATTTGTGCTCGAGATGGATGTCTGTGAGAGAAGGTTTGGCATGGTGTTGATGAATGAGGGCCATCCTATTGCTTATATTAGTCAAGCACTGAAGGGCACAAGTGTGCATCTGTCCACGTATGAGAAGGAGTTATTGGCAGTGCTGCTTGTAGTGTATAAGTGGCACCATTACATGGAAGCGACTTTATCTACCAAAACAGATCATCAGCCCCTACGTCATCTACTCGATCAGAAACTTACCACCCATTTTCAGCGCGAAGCCACTAGAAAGTTGTTGGGATTGTCCTACACTATTTCTTACAAGCAAGGTATGTAAAATAAAGTGGCCGATGCATTGTCCCGTGGAGATGCGAGTGAGCACGTCTCTGTATATGCTATTTCATTAGTTGAACCAAGATGGATGAAGGATGTGACCAAGTGGCACAACAACTTCTTACTTCTACCTCGGTGAGCCCAAGTGGAGAGTATATGATTACTCAAAGTATTCTACGGTATAAAGACTGTATCTATGTGGGCACAAATTTTGATTTACAGTGTCAGTTGATCAATCCTCTGCACGACTCACCGATTAGGGGACATTCAGGGATTCACGGAACCAATCAAAGGGTAGTCGAGGCCTTTGTACAACGCTATGACAATTGCCAGCAGAATAAGGCGGAGCATGTTCGGAGTCCCGGTCTCCTGTAGCCACTTCCATTACCATCAATTGTCTAGAGCTCAGTTAGTATGGATATGTTCGAAGCTCTTTCGAAATCCGCAGGGTATGATACAATTCTAGTGGTCGTAACGTTTCAACAAATATGCTCATTTCTCTCCTCTTCGTCATCCCTTTACGGCTGCGAAGATTGCTCAAGTTTTCATGGATGGTGTTTGCAAACTCAATGGCTTGCCTCATTCCAATCTCTAATCATGATAAAAAATAAAAATTTACCATTCATTTTTGGCGCGAGCTCTTTACTGCCCCTGGTACTCGATTGCATTTGACCACGGCCTACCATCCTCAATCCGACGGCGAAAGGGAGAGGGTGAAGATGTGTTTGGAAAACTATCTTCGTGCCATGACATATGCAAAGCCTAGCCAATGGTCTCGTTGGTTGGCAGCAGAATGGTGGTATAAGACCAATTTCCATATCTCCTTGAAAGTGACACCGTTCCAAGCCTTGTATGTCCACCACCTGAATTGGGCATCGATGCATCGACAATTACTATGACATCACTTGGCGACTGGTTCCGTGACCGTGAATTTGCGTTGTCTCAACTGCGGGACAGTCTCCTTAAAACACAATCCAGAATGAAGCAATTTTCCGATTCGAAGAGGTTTGAGTGCGAGTTTCAGGTGGAGGATCTTGTTTATTTGAAGATACAACCCTATCGTCAGTCATCGGTGGTGATTCGTCAGAGTCTGAAATTGTGTTCCAAGTTTTATGGGGCATATACAATTCTGGCTAGAATTGGATCGATGGCTTATTGTCTCGCGTTTTCTTTGGAGGTGAGGATTCACAATGTTTTTCATGTGTCTCAGTTGAATTGTTGTATCGACGCCAATACCACATCAACATCGACACCACCATGCTTGACTATAAATGGTGATTGCCTTGATGCACCTGCTTGAATCCTCGATTCCCGCATCACGTATTCGCCTGCTGGTGACCCAATCACAGAGTGGCTCATTCACTGGACCAATTTGGATGTAGCTGAGGCGATCTGGGAACCCGCCGACCACATCATCCACCAATTTCCTTCTTTTACTGGCAAGTCTTGAGGACAAACCTTCTTGGATGGGGAGGAATTGTCATGTACCTGTATAAGTGTAATTGAGCCAGTTGTGCTAGCTAGGCCGTTGGGCCATTGTGGATGAGTGAAGTGTAACAGCCTATAAAGGCTAACACCCGAAGGGTATAACGATCATGGATGAAATATCCCAACAACCTTCTTCTTCCTCTATCTCTGTTCTCTCTAATCTCTCTCCCCCATTCCCTTTCTGTTCTATTCCCAGTTTGTTGCATAACATGTATTCTACTAGTTTTGTCTCATCATGGCTAGCTTAATCCTAAAACTTTAATAAACTTGCACGTGCTTCCAAAATCAACTCATAAAGAATATTACCCGACAACGATGTACCAACTTCAATCTCCACAGTTTTACTAATCAATTTGATAAGGCTATAGAGAAGGAAGAGATGCTTTGGAGGGGATGATGTTACTAAGAGATTGAGGAGACACACATAAGTTGTAATCTTGACGACACAAGTGATTATCATAATGATATTCTATAGAACCTAGGGCTTGACTTATATAATAAAATTAATATATTGTGGTTATGAAAGACTAACGTGAACTAGTGAGTTACCGAAGTATTAAGGCCCAAACCATCGAATTCATTATCCCACGTTAAAATGCCTAGACTAGTTCCCAAAATATTCTAACAACTCAAAGTTTTCAATATAATAAAATAGTCGATCTAGTTCCTCTAAATAATAATGTTAGGACTATTTTATGAAAAAAAGATATAAAAAATACTAGTTAGGGAAACATGGTACTATAAACAAACTTAGGCATATAAGAAAACTTGAGTATTACATTACTTGTAATTGTCGAATAATTCGTATTGACATATTATAAACTAAGAGAAAGGAGAGTAGATAAGAGAGCTATAGAGTAAACTTTTATATTATTTGACCTTGAATAAGGATATATAGGAATTACAAATATTTAAAGAATAAGACAACTCTATGATTTAAAAAAGCTTAATTTTATACATCCATAAATAAAATATTATAAAATTTTGTAGGAGCCTTCCTTGGAAAAGATTCATCAACAAAGTTCCCTCATACGGCGTGTTTGGATTCTATTCTCCTTAACCATGTTTCAGCGGCTGACCGCCTGACCACAGTCACTCCCAACCTACACTTGTGCAACCACCATCACTCTAAAGGCATGTTTTGTTGCTTGTCAAAATTTCACGAACTTGAAAATTCTGGGAAGTAGCATCTAATACATATGTTTGTTTGCAATTTCTTTTTTTGTAAAACATGAAAAGTTAAATCTCTAGAATTTGTACTTTCTCCAAAATGGGGGTATTGTAATTAGCATGATAGGGTGAGTAAGATTCTCTTACACCCTTTTAGTATAATTTTTTTTATCTTATATATCTTTTAACTTACAAATCTATTGTTTACCCATGAGTAAAATTATTAAATTTCATGGATAAGGATTGCAATAGTAATTTTAAAGGATGAATTTTGACTTTCAACCATATAAAATGTAGTAATTTAATCATTAAGAAGTTGATTTTAATCAAACATATTCTGTAAAATCTCAAGAAATATAATACCCTAGACATAAACTTCATGGAAATTAACTTTATAGGAATTATACTTCCTGTGTTCAATCAAACGAGCACTAAGTACCATCCTTGTACCTATATCGTCTTTTCCAATGCCAGGGTAACAATCATCTATAAATATATAAAGTAGATTAAGGGTGCAATTAATGCCCAATAAATATGAGAAATTATTTCTTATTTTTTTGTTACTCTTTCATTACAAACTATATCTTCTAATATAGCTCAATGGTTAAAGACACTCTCATAATATAAGAGGTCTAGGGTTCAACCCCCCTTCTTAACAACTTTGTTTTACTCTTTTATCTTTCATTATTTTTTTGTTTATATTAATTAGTTACTCAAATCATTATATCTTTCTATTTATCTATATATCTTCTACATATAAAATAGAGTTTTTGTCCAATTAACAACTAGAATCTTACCATCTTGTTCCAGAAGGAACACAGTCTTGTCAATTGTTCCTCGCCGGTATCCGTTGGAGAGAAGGAACTGTGCAAGTCTATCATACCAAGCACGAGGAGCTTGCTTAAGACCATACAGGGCCTTATCCAAAGCATACACATGAGAGAGAAAGTTGACATCTTCAAAACCGGGGTGCTACTTCACATATACTTCCTCTTGAAGATATCCATTCAAGAATGCGGTCTTGACATCCATTTGGTATAGTGTGAATCCCGTGTGTGTAGCATAGGCAATGAGAAGACGAATAGTTTCAATACGAGCTTCTAGAGCATAAGTCTCATCATAGTCTATCCCCTCTTGTTGATTGTATCCTTGAGCAACCAACCTTGCCTTGTTCCTTGTGACCACACCCGAGTCATCCAGCTTGTTCCTAAACACCCAGCGAGTGCCAATGGCATGCTTGTTGTGGGGCAAGGGAACGAGACGCCAAACTTTGTTCCTTTCAAACTGATGTAACTCTTCTTGCATAACTATCATCTAGTCAGGTTCCTTCAATGCTTCCTTGATAGTCTTGGGTTCTACAAGAGAGATAAAAGCATGGAAAGCACAGAACAAGTTAAGTTTAGAGTGTAAACCTCTTTCAACAAAGGGAGTGTTGAGGATATCAGTGGAGTGAGCCTTTTGGATTCGAACACTCTTTGACACGTGAACGGAGGGATCGTCATGTTGTGTCTCAGAGTCATCCATCGAAGATGGAGGTAGGGAGACATCTTCGATTGGGATTGTTCCTTCAGCATTACTCAGGGAATCATCAACGTTAACACCACCAGAAGTTCCGGAGGGAACAATGGTAACAAGTTCAGTGTTGTTGGGAGCCTCAACTGTTGTTGAATCATCAGTAGATGTGGAAGGAACATCTATAGCTTGTGTAGAGCTAATGGGGTCATCATTGTTGTTGGAGGAATCATCAGGACTAGACGAATCTTGAGGAGACTTATGGTGACTACCAGCATTAGTACCACCGTTCCCACCATCTTTACCACCGTGAGGAGAGAAACCACCTCCTTCATTGTCAGAGTCCTCTCTTTGCATTCTTGGGTAACTATCAACAGGGAACGTTGTCTCCAGCTCGCTACTTTTACCTTTGGTGTTCTCATCAAAGGCAACATGGATGCTTTCCTCAATTTTGCGAGTGTTCTTGTTGTAGACTCTATAAGCCTTGCTTGCCTTGGCATATTCCAAAAAGATTCCTTCATCACTTCGTGGGTAAAACTTTCCTAAGTTATCCTTACCTCTATTGTGAATGTAACACATGCATCCAAAAGCATGCAAGTGGGAGATATTAGGCTTGCGATCCCTTCTTAGTTCATAAGCGGTTTTATTCAATAGGGGACGCAGCATGGCACGATTAAGGATATAGCATGCGGTGTTGATAGCTTCTGCCCAAAAAATCCTTGGAAGATTGCTTGCAATAAAAGAGTTCTAGCCATGTCTTCCAAAGTCATGTTCTTCCGTTCCACAACGCCATTCTGCTGTGGTGTCCTAGGCGCGGAGAAATCATGCAAAACTTTACGTTTCTCACAGAAATTGAGAAACCTAGAATTCTCAAACTCCGTTCCATGGTCGGATCTAATCGATTTCAGCTTCTTACCCAAACTGGTTTCCACTCTCTTGATGAACGTCTCGAATGCGGAGAAGACTTCATCCTTTGAAGAAAGAAAAATTGTCCAAGGATATCTAGAATAATCATCGACAATTACGAAAACATACTTGTTCCCTGCATGACTCCTTATCCTCATGGGACCACATATATCCATATGGATCAGTTCCAAAGGTTGAGAGGTCATAACATCAGGCTTCAGTTTGAACGAGGAATGGGTCTGTTTCCCTTTCACACATGCATCACATACGCCATGGAACTCAGATCTGACATTTGGGAGTCCACGAACATGTTCCTTTGCATGCAGTTTGTGAATCAATCAAAGATTTGCGTGTCCAAGCCTTCTATGCCATAGTTCTGTCTCATCAGCTATAGACGCAAAGCATAGAACCTCCTTTGGCTTGAAATCTTTGTTAACAATGTAGACATCCCTGAATCTGACTCCTCTAAGAATTATGTTCTTGGTTTCACGATCCTGGACATAGCAGTCTTGAGAAGTGAAGACTGTCTTGTTGTTCCCTTGGTTGAAAAGTTGTGCAACACTCAACAAACAGAAACCAAGTTCATGAACTAAACTTACCTCTCTTACAGTTATGCTGTAGTTCAGTTTAGTTTCGCTTGTTCCTATGATTTCCCTGCATCTCTTGTCTCCAAGGGCTACACTCCCTCTGGAGTGTTTATGAAGTGAGGTGAGTTGATCTTCTTTTCCGATCTTATGGCACGAACAAGCACTATCAATGTACCACTTCTAGTTCCCCCTCACTTCAATCTGCACAGAAAAAGTTAAGGTTTGGCGATTCAGGAAAGCTTAGCCTTACCTGGTCGAGACAAATAATGCAATTGTTTCCTAGGAAGAGCATGATCAATGACAACGGTTTTCTTCCTAGATCTAGCATGATTATGATTATGCACATGTGAATCATCATATAAGTCATTCAAGTTCACATTATTACTCCTACTGTTCCTTCTCTTTGTGTGCTCTTCGGAGAACTTTTTCTTTTCACAGTCTCTCTGTAAATGTCTATTGTCCCCACAATACCAACACAGCTTGAATTGATCCATTTGAACATACTTCATGATAGGCATAACACTCTTGCATTGCTTAGCACGCTTTGGGCAAGGAACATTGGATTGCTTTCCTTGGGACTGCTTGATGAAGATTTTATGAGCAGGTTGTCTAGTGTACCACAACTGGTTCTCATTCAACCCACTTTCAAGAACTTTTACACGTTCCTCAACGTTGCGATTCTTCTCCCTAGCATCTTGTAGTTCCTTGTCTCTAGCTTCACGTAGTTCAAGAATGGATGGGTAATCTTCCTTTACTTTAGACCCTATGTACCCAATGCCATATCTAGCCTCGACAAACTGTATGTCTTCCTTTTCAGCTTTCTGTTCCACCATCATGGAATGAATCTTGTGAACATAGGCTTTTATCTCGGACATCTGCACTTCAAGGTTAGTTTGACCAGCTACAACACTTGCATCATTATTATTAGAGACCTCATTCATTAACATAGAGACATTCTCATTTCTTAACCTCTGAAGTTCCTCACGATTAGCATCACATGAAGAACAAGGAACAATTGAGCTACTAGCAGTTTTAAATATTTCTTCTTTTAAACTACTACACTCATCTTCAGAGTTGGCAAGTTCCTCTTATGTTTTTAAATTTTCAGCATACAGTTCCCTTATAAGAGCAATCAATGATTTGTTATCATAATTCACGAGAGAATTTAGAAAAGCTTCAGAATTTACCTCAAGTTCCTCAGAAGGAACAGTTGAATCACCAAGAGCCATGGCACACGTCTCACCACCCCATGCTTCAGGGTCTTGACCATCAGAATCATTCTCATCGCTCCAGATAGCAACGAAAGCCTTCTTGTCATTGTTCCCAGATGTTTTGCTTGGTTTCTTTTCCTTTGGGCAAGAGCTAGAATAATGACCCTTCTTGTTACAGTTGTAACAGGTGATATCTTTGATGTCGCGCTTGTCACCATGGTTCCCACCTTTGTTGTTTCTACCTTTGTAGTAGAGGGAACGCAATGACTCTAGTCAATAAGACAACCTCAGGATCATCGGAGGCTTCATCGTCTTCTCGATCATTTTCAATCTTGTCTACAACTTTTTCAACCATTAAGGCAATTCCCTTGCCTTTGTCTATCATTCTCCCAGCCTTTTCTTCATTATCATACTTTTGAATCTTGCTAAAGACCTTATGGAACGTCAGTTTGACGGTGTTGGGGTTTTCTTTTAGAATAGCCTTGTTCATAGCATGATGATGAGGTAGACCATCAATGATGATGAGGATCTTCTCATCAAGAAGGATCTCCTTATCAGAAATGGAGTGAGCAATCAAGTTGGTTGTGATTGCTTCAAATCTGGCCTGGTAAGCATTCACTTCTTCATTCTCTTCCATCTTGAAATTGTAGAAGTCTTTTTTGGCTGTGAAATGATCAATTTCACGAAGATCTTTGCTTCCCATGTACATTTGTTCCAATGCAAGCCACTTAGCATTTGCAGATTCACAAGATTGAAGTTTTTGCACATCTTGTTGATTTAGAGCATTGTTGATGAGCATGGCCGCCTTGCAGTTCTTCTCCATGATTTAAAGATCTTCTTGATCCCATTTCTTCATCTTTCTCTTTTTCTCAAGATCGGCAATCTCAAGATCTCTAAGAGAAATAATCAACCAGCATTGAAAGTCATGACTTTGGACCCACTTGATGAAGAGAGTCTTCTAGTACTGATATTGACCAGCGAGCAACAAGGGAGGTCTTGAAGAGTTCAATCCAACTTCGACAGTGGTAACAGTCATCGTTACCTGAAAATCTATAAGTAACACACAATCTAGAACAAACTAGCTATGATACCAATTGTAGAATTGAGTGTGTTAGTACAAGGAACAGTAGAACTGTTCCTTGGGCAGCGGAACATAAAGACAGAAAACAGAGTAACAATAGCAACATTCCTTAAAGAGGAAAACTCAAACAACCAACTAGTTGACTGAGAAAAAACCTCTACCTCTAGGTTTCCCTAGTAGGATTTCAAATGTCTACTTGTGTTATTAATCCTGGAATTACAATCAAGCAAGTCTTATCTCAACCTAGTTCACTCCTAGATATCTAGACTTCTTGTGTAACGTTCCTAACAACACCTAAGACACCAAAAACCCTATCAAGTACTCGACTTACCAAAGCTTCGTACTTGCAAGTGTTTCTTCTCTTCTCTTCTTCTTCACCGAATGCTCAAGCTCTTGGAAAATAGTCGTGTGTATCAAATGAAGTTTTCAACTTTCTTTACTTATAATATGAGATATATTATTGATTTACCCTAATTTCACTTAAGGAAAAACAAATAAAATAATCCTAAATAATCTTTTACAATCTTTCCTAACAACAAAATCTCCAACCAACTTCTTCCTTGCGGCCCAAGTTGATTCCAAAATATTTTTTTCCAAATATAGAGGATTCGGCAAATTGCAGGGCCAACAGCACGCGCGTCTCATCGTTCCTTGGTGCTGTTCCCTTCGATTTTCCTCTTCACAAATGCGCATCTCTTTTCCCTGTTAGCTCTATCCCGTCCTCCCCCCCCCCCTTCCCCCCGCAACAGCCTATTCCCAACCCTGCTAGCAGTCCTTTGACCATCCCTCCCACCCCCAACCCGCATGCCCTGATCGTCCCCGCGTTCCTTATAGTATGAGGAACATTGAAATGTTGTCGTCCTTCGAGCAACACATTGCTTATAGGATATGGCATCATCCAAGGGAGGCCCCTCGTCGTTTGAAGGATACATACGTCCCATCCATTTCGATTACTGGAGACGACACCTTATTTTGAGGGGGAGGTGGTCGAGGGTATCTGGTGGCACAATGCGACACAGAGCGGGCTAATTGGACTCCACGTGTTTCAGTTTGGATCTGTGGACCCCGTCCTCATTTCTGTGTTTTGTGGAGAGGTGGCAACCAGAGACCAACAACTCCCATTTTCCATAGGGCGAGATTACGATCACACTCCATGACATCGACAGGATCATGGGGCTGCCTATCGAGGGATATGCCGTCAGTGCAGTACTAGATGAGGGACCATTAATCACTTTAAAGGAGGAGGTGTTTGACTACGAGGCACATGACGTGAGGACGTGGGTTAAGAGTGCCGTGGTATAATCACTTTTTGCAGGACTTGGGTTGCATGATTTTGGATGGAGACAACCCCATGACTTGTGCAGCAAGGTATATATTCCATGTATTGGGGTCCAGCTTGTTCGTGAACAAGTCAACGAACAAGCTGAGGTGTCAGTTGTTGCCGTTGTGCGTGGATCACGAGCGTACCCAGCGAACGGCATGGGGAGTTGAAGTTCTCACCAACCTGTACATGAACCTAGGTGAGGCTTCACATGGGAAGTCCAAGGGCATAGCCGGTTGTTGTTTGCTACTCCAAGTAAAATGTCACTGATCTTTTAATTTTTGTAAAATACCGAACTTTAAATTTACCAATTAAAATAGATTACAAATTTCTTTTGTAGTCAATTGCAGTTGAGGATATGGGCCTACTTCCCGAGGTTTCTCGAAAACCCGCATTCCGATGTTAGGAGAGTCGACGATGAGCGACGAGCGGCATGGTATTGGGTCATGCGCCCCCTCCATAGGATGCATCTCGGATTAGGAGTTACCGCCACGTCCTCGACGAGTATCGGCGTGAGGATATAAGTACATGATTCTATTATATTTTGTGATTATCATATAATGGTTACTCGTAACATTTTTTTGCTTGTAGGTGCGGTGGATGTCACACGGCCACCTGGATTTCCAGTCACAGTACAGAACTTCTACATACCGATGCACGCTCAAGTTCTAGAACATTGTAGAGTCGTACATGCCTGACCGTGTAGTACGCTACGTTGGACGCACCCAGAGCAAGCCGCTCGACCCAATACCACCGAGGGAAGCTATATGCCATGAAAGCCTAAAAGCTACTATTTGATGCCTACAGGGACGGTTGGGATCGCTTGGATGAGCATCTTTGTGCTGAGATCCTAGCTAGCCCGCTGGCTGTTGATGATTATGATATGGATGAGGAGTATCTATATTGGTTCCTTCCCTTTTCACATCCATATGTCAAACACAATGCCAACGAGCAACCTCGTTCCAAACGCCATGCTATTCCGGCTTTGGACGCATCTCGGGTATGTTTCACGATAATATCTATCATATTATGTATTTGTAATATCCTTATGTAATTTATTTGATTTAACATTATATGATTGAAAGACAATGGTTGACCATGGTGAGGGCACATGTCCGGGAGGTTATGATGCAGGGAGGTGGCGGGATGGAGGACTGCTAGAGGCTTTCAGACATTATTGATGTCGATGAGATTCCAGTTGCTGATCCACCGATATGGGCGTCACAGCGACAGTCCCATAGCCAAATTGAGAGGGGTGAGTCATCTAGTTAAGCCGCCCCCATGTCCAAGTTTACATCTATATATGAGAGGGGTTCATCATCCAGGTCGGCGGCTGAGCATGAAGCAACTCAGCGGGAAGCTTATGATCGGGCAGTGACGAAGCGTCTTCAGGCTAGGATGGATTCTGATAGCGATGATGATTAGGCCGTCCTCTGTATCGATTGTTTTTTTGCGTTTTATTTTGTGGATACTATTATCTCTTTTGTACAGACATTTCATATTCTATTTGTTCATACTCGTCTTTTATTATCATCAAACTTCCTTTTGTTTTGTCGTTGTTGTTCGTACTCCTATTTTTAAGTAATCTTATTATCATCAATACCTTAGGGTTTATGGTTAGGGTTTAGGGTTAGGGTTTTAGGGTCTCGATTTTCTCACAATACATTATGGCGTTTAAAGCCTTAAGTGCCACTACATGGCGTATACATTAGGGTTTAGGGTCTATAACATTTTAACGCTTCATTATAGTGTTTTATTCCTTAAGCGCCACTACATGGCAATCACATTAGGATTTAGGGTTTAAAGTGTTAGACACTATTATATGGCGTTTTGAAGCTTATGCGCCATTATGTGGCAGTTCACCTTGATGAGGAATCATCTACATCACCTCAAGTGCCTACCTTTGATGGCGCCATTACAAGAGCAAGGGCTAAGGAGATCCAACACGAGTTGGACAAGATTGTGACCTTCTTCTTGTCCAAGGAGCTAACCATGTTGGAGGATCTTCCTAAGCTGGATTTGAAGACCATGGTGACCATTTCGGTGCATGAAGACCTCAAGAGTGTTGAGGAGAATACTTGAAGAATGTAATTAGGTTTTATGACATTTCATGACATTATTTCCCTTCCGGTTTTATGTGTTTTGAACACGGTTTATGTCTTGTTGTCTTAAGTTTAGGACCGGCCTTAGGAGGTATAAAAGGCTGCCTTAGACATTTCCTTTCCTAGTTAGACGTTATTGAAGATTGTAAGAGTTTTCTGTTTTCTATCAAAAGAGAGCTTTTAAGAGAAGACAAATCCGGTTGTGAGATCTTGTCTTGGTTGTCTTGTGTGTGTCAACTCCCTTCGAGCTTGGTGTTCACGAGCCATCATAAGCATCCTCTTCGTGCCCTTGGCAGCCATAGCCATTCGTGTGAAGTTGTAAGAGGCGGGGTCGTCTACTCATTTGGATTGGTTCTTGAATCCCCAAGATCAAGGGTTTCTCCATTGTTGTTTCAGTTCTACCTTTCCTAGCTATCTCTTGTTTTTGTTTCTTGCATTTCTTTTGTGTTTCGGTTCCTTACTTCCATTGTTGTTCTCTTTTGAGTCTTGTCAAGGTCTCTTCATCTCGATCCGAATCATTGCGGCTCAACCCCGCATCAAAGTGGTATCAGAGCCAAACGACGTCGAGACGCCACCACCAACGCAGCCAAGACACATCTTTCGGTTTGTCTTGTCTTCCCTTGAGTCCTTTTAGTTTTTCCAAGTCTTTTCTTGTTGTTTGGAGTCTTTCCGAGTTGTGTTGTGTCTTGCTTGGTTTTGTGCTTGTGTTGTTGGAGGACCGATCACCACCACCACCACAAAACACCTTAATGCCACCCTTCGAACCACCAACCACCACCACAGCCTCTACCATCCGCAAACCAACACTTCCACCACTCCATTTCTGCCTTCCACTAACCAAGCGTGAAGGGCAAGGTGGAGACCCAACTACTCCTACAAATCAGGTGTGTGTAACCACCATAATCCCGACCACTCTCCCTATTCAAAATCTGGCATGCCAAGTCAAAGCAATCTCAGCCGAATCCCTACAATCTAGCAACACGGGAGACTACTTCAAATCAGCATTGTTAGTGATTTAAAATTCGAAATTCAAGTGTAATTATTTGTTATTTTTCTTTATTTTATTTTCCAAGTCAGGAAAAGAAAAGAAACGTCAAAAAAAGAAAAAAAAAGAAAAAAAAGAGAAAAACTGAAAAAAAGAAGAGAAGAACATTTCGGTCAAAGCATTAGGTATTATTTTATTTCATATGTATGTAATGCTATTCTAAGGTTAAAGCTCCTTATTCTAAAGAAGATCAAGGCTAACACTTACCCAAATTTCGGAAGCACTCAAGAAGACTTCAAGAGCCTTAGCCGTGCCTACACCCCTTTGATGCGGGGTTGAGCCACAATGATTCGGATCGAGACGAAGAGACCTTGACAAGACTCAAAAGAGAACAACAATGGAAGTAAGGAACCGAAACACAAAAGAAATGCAAGAAACAAAAACAAGAGATAGCTAGGAAAGGTAGAACCAAAACAACAATGGAGAAACCCTTGATCTTGGGGAATCAAGAACCAATCCAAATGAGTAGACGACCCCGCCTCTTACAACTTCACACGAATGGCTATGGCTGCCAAGGGCACGAAGAGGATGCTTATGATGGCTCGTGAACACCAAGCTCGAAGGGAGTTGACACACACAAGACAACCAAGCCAAGATCTCACAACCGGATTTGTCTTCTCTCAAAAGCTCTATTTTGATAGAAAACAGAAAACTCTTACAATCTTCAATAACGTCTAACTAGGAAAGGAAATGTCTAAGGAAGCCTTTTATACCTCCTAAGGCCGGTTGATGTGATTATGTCCCATCTTCAAGACATGGACAAGCTCAACAAGGAGGAAGGCATGGAGGACCAGCCAAGGAGCAAGGAAGAGAAGGACAAGCCCGTATGCATCACCCGAGCAAAGGCCAAGGAGCTCCAACGATCACTTGATCAAGGCCTACTTTCTAATGGGCTTTTGGCAAGCAAGGAGGACGGCCCATCCACTCTCCTAATCACCAAAGAAGAGGCCTCAAACCAGCACAAAACCTAAGGAGGCCGGCCCTACAAAGAGCATTTAAGGCTCTAGTTACTAGCATTCCATATTTGCACTTTTATTCCTATTTTGGCACTTTAAATTCAGCCTTTGAAACACTTTAATTTGCACCATTTTGTAACCTCAATAAGAGGCATTTATTTGCTTAAATGTTAGGCATTTTCGAGCCTTAATAGGAGGCTTGAGGGCTGCCTTGGAAGGCAAGGAAGGCTGACTCACTAGCCTACTTGTAGCCTTCCCTTTGTATTGTTTTAGCAACTTGAATTTGATTAAGAAAAGCTCTCTTTGAGAATCATTTGAGTTAACCTCTTTTCCTGCATTGTGAGTCATATCAATCCAGAGAAAAGCCTTCGAGTTTGCCTTGGTGAGTCACATCCAAGCACAAGCTCTAGTTCATCCAACATTGGTGAGTTATATCCAACTTTGAGTGTTCATATCTCCACCTTCCACTGTCGCCGCTTCCACCCCTCAAACTACACTTCATAAGCCACCCAACCACCACCAAGCGCCACCTCCATCGCTTCCACGCTTCCCTCAAACCGAAGCCCTAATTCACCTTCCATCGCTAGGGTTTCCACCAAAACCACCACTCTTCCATCCTCCATAAGTCAAGGCTCGCATCGGCGCCACCAGGCCCCTTTTGCACCACCATTCCTAACATCCTCCACCACCATTGGAGACCAAGGCCGCCGCAAGCCGCCTCCAACGTCGCCCTACAACCCGCTCCCAAAGACGCCTCCCCGGATTGCCGAAGGTTGACGATCGGCCAAGCTCTTGCACCGAAGCTCATCCAAGTCAATCCTTATCAAGTGGTATCAGAGCCACGCAAGGTTTGGCCAACAAATCTGTCTTTTTAAAGTGCAATTTGCTCATTAGAAGTGCAAGCTTAGGTTGCCTAGACTTTTACTTCCGATTTTTGGCCTTTGTGTTGTGCAAACTCCATTGTTGTCTTGATCTTTGCTAGCTTCGACTTCTGAAATTTTCTGAGGTTGAAGAAGACCTTTTGCATGCTAAAAAAATCCAGTTACAACACAAAAAGTCGTTACACAACTCAACCATCATTAGCTAGTTAATTGCTTTCCTTATTTGGATTTATTACCATATTTGCTTGCATTCAATATCTCATTCTTTGCAGCCAATCCTTAGCCACGACTTTGACCTTAACATTGGTGTATATTCTTGCTTACTAAGTTGCTGCATAAATCGAGCTTTGGACTTAGGTTAAGGGAATTTCACTATTACATTTCTTGTGGCTAAGACAACACCGAGATTGTGCAAGAAAAAGACGATTGTTGGTGTGATTGTTCTCGAAATTTTGTGAGACTTTGTATGCTATTTCAGTATTGTAATAAGCTTCAAAACTTGTAGCTTTGCTCAAAAAAAAAGAAAAAAGAAAAAAGAAAAGTGCTCAAGAAAAACCCGGTCTAAATAGGAGAGACCATAGAAAAAGTGAGCCCTTGAAGAGCAAATTTTTGTTTTCTTTTCTTTCTTTGTTTTACGTGGGGTGTTAAATTGTTTGTGGTTGCTTGGGTGTGATAGTGGTCGGTTCCTTCCTCGCCTTTGCTTGTGGTTCCGACTTAGTAGTGAAAATATACACCAATTTTGCCCTACCCACAAACCTGGCTCGTAACCTCACTTGAGCTTGCTATTTCTTGTGAACACTTTGTGCTTGATAAATTCAGATTATGTGGGCCCTTGTGTGTGCTCAAGGGACCATTTTCTTTGATTCTTTTATGGTTGTTCTTTTAGTGCGTTTGCTAGGTTATCATGGGAGATCACCCTAAGGAATCCGGTGGGGGCAAGTCCGCCTTAACCATCAATGAGCCCCCAACTTACAATCTGTGATGGATGCCCTAAGAGGGATAGAGAGCCGCCTTGATGGGGAAATAATGACGGCTCAACAAGAGTTCCAAGCTGACCTTAAACGCTTGGGAGCTAGAGTTGGGGCATTCGAGAATCGCCTAAGTAGTGTTACAAGGGTGGTTGAAGGCTTCCGCTCCTCTCACATTGGAGGAGACTTGTCGTTTCCTTCACTTCTAGGAGCCAAGTCAGCTTTGATCTTCAGGGAATCTACAATGGAGACCTCGCCTATTGACAATCGGGATTTAAGGAAGGATGCCAAAGAAAAGAAACTTGAGCCAACAAAATGTGAAGTAGAGCTCAAGGCAGAATTGCAACCCCCTATTATCTATGAAGAGGAGTTGAGGCTACAACAAAGGGATGAGGAAGTGGTGCAACCATCTCCTTCTTCCACAAGAAACAAGCTTTGTCGGACCGTAATGCGTAGCTCCATAAATTCTTTGGCTTCTCCATGGATGGATGCAACACCTATGGTCCCTTCGTGCTTTCCATTTTTACTCCAAGAAGAGGTCAATGCCATGGATGTTGGGCATTCCGAGATGCCAACTTTTTACCATGAAGAGAAAGACATCCCAATGAAGCCTAATCTCAGGGGAGTAACACTTGTTCCTACTTTGTCAATTCCTTTATCCTTGATTGAAAATGAGCATATAGAAAAGGGTAGAGGATTGCATGTGTTGACATTCGTTCTTGCATGTAGAAGTCGAACTAGATACTCGTGTATGCACTATAGTTCTCTTGGCCAAATCATGACTTGTTGGATGCCTTTAGTTCTTGATAATCACGTGTACAAATCCTTGCCTTTGTGCCATCCAGCTACTTCAAGTAGAACTAGGCATTTATGTGTGCATCATTGTTCTCATTCACAATTCTTGTTGCATGAGAAAAATTTTGTACTATGCTTTGCATTTGTTGTCAAGTATGTCATATGCATTTCATGTTCTATACTTAAGCATATCTTTAGGCTGAAATTGGGCAACACTTGTACATGGAAATTCCTCCATGGGCATTCACTAGATCTAAAGATGTGTACGCACACATGTCCTTCATTCTCTAAGAACTTCTTGGTCCCTCACTTCCTTGTTTTTCTTTGTGCAGTTTTGTGTGCTCTAAACCTATTTCTTGAAGTGCACTCAGATTCGAGGACGAATCCTTTTGAAGGAGTGGAGGATGATGTGATTCTGTCCCATCTTCAAGACATGGACAAGCTCAACAAGGAGGAAGGCATGGAGGACCAGCCAAGGAGCAAGGAAGAGAAGGACAAGCTCGTATGCATCACCCGAGCAAAGGCCAAGGAGCTCCAACGATCACTTGATCAAGGCCTACTTTCTAATGGGCTTTTGGCAAGCAAGGAGGACGGCCCATCCACTCTCCTAATCACCAAAGAAGAGGCCTCAAACCAGCACAAAACCTAAGGAGGCCGGCCCTACAAAGAGCATTTAAGGCTCTAGTTACTAGCATTCCATATTTGCACTTTTATTCCTATTTTGGCACTTTAAATTCAGCCTTTGAAACACTTTAATTTGCACCATTTTGTAACCTCAATAAGAGGCATTTATTTGCTTAAATGTTATGCGTTTTCGAGCCTTAATAGGAGGCTTGAAGGCTGCCTTGGAAGGCAAGGAAGGCCGACTCACTAGCCTACTTGTAGCCTTCCCTTTGTATTGTTTTAGCAACTTGAATTTGATTAAGAAAAGCTCTCTTTGAGAATCATTTGAGTTCACCTCTTTTCCTGTATTGTGAGTCATATCAATCCAGAGAAAAGCCTTCGAGTTTGCCTTGGTGAGTCACATCCAAGCACAAGCTCTAGTTCATCCAACGTTGGTGAGTTATATCCAACTTTGAGTGTTCATATCTCCACCTTCCACTGCCGCCGCTTCCACCCCTCAAACTACACTTCATAAGCCACCCAACCACCACCAAGCGCCACCTCCATCGCTTCCACGCCTCCCTCAAACCGAAGCCCTAATTCACCTTCCATCGCTAGGGTTTCCACCAAAACCACCACTCTTTCATCCTCCATAAGTCAAGGCTCGCATCGGCGCCACCAGGCCCCTTTTGCACCACCATTCCTAACATCCTCCACCACCATTGGAGACCAAGGCCGCCTCAAACCAGAACAAAACCTAAGGAGGCCGGCCCTACAAAGAGCATTTAAGGCTCTAGTTACTAGCATTCCATATTTGCACTTTTATTCCTATTTTGGCACTTTAAATTCAGCCTTTGAAACACTTTAATTTGCACCATTTTGTAACCTCAATAAGAGGCATTTATTTGCTTAAATGTTAGGCGTTTTCGAGCCTTAATAGGAGGCTTGAAGGCTGCCTTGGAAGGCAAGGAAGGCCGACTCACTAGCCTACTTGTAGCCTTCCCTTTGTATTGTTTTAGCAACTTGAATTTGATTAAGAAAAGCTCTCTTTGAGAATCATTTGAGTTCACCTCTTTTCCTGCATTGTGAGTCATATCAATCCAGAGAAAAGCCTTCGAGTTTGCCTTGGTGAGTCACATCCAAGCACAAGCTCTAGTTCATCCAACGTTGGTGAGTTATATCCAACTTTGAGTGTTCATATCTCCACCTTCCACTGCCGCCGCTTCCACCCCTCAAACTACACTTCATAAGCCACCCAACCACCACCAAGCGCCACCTCCATCGCTTCCACGCCTCCCTCAAATCGAAGCCCTAATTCACCTTCCATCGCTAGGGTTTCCACCAAAACCACCACTATTTCATCCTCCATAAGTCAAGGCTCACATCGGCGCCACCAGGCCCCTTTTGCACCACCATTCCTAACATCCTCCACCACCATTGGAGACCAAGGCCGCCGCAAGCCGCCTCCAACGCCGCCCTACAGCCCGCTCCCAAAGACGCCTCCCCGGATTGCCGAAGGTTGACGACCGGCCAAGCTCTTGCACCGAAGCTCATCCAAGTCGATCCTTGTCACCGGTCCTAAACTTAAGACAACAAGACATAAACCGTGTCCAAAACACATAAAACCGAAAGGGAAATAATGTCATGAAATGTCATAAAACCTAATTACATTCTTCAAGTATTCTCCTCAACACTCTTGAGGTCTTCATGCACCGAAATGGTCACCATGGTCTTCAAATCCAGCTTAGGAAGATCCTCCAACATGGTTAGCTCCTTGGACAAGAAGAAGGTCACAATCTTGTCCAACTCGTGTTGGATCTCCTTAGCCCTTGCTCTTGTAATGGCGCCATCAAAGGTAGGCACTTGAGGTGATGTAGATGATCCCTCATCATCCTCCCCTTCTTGGAAAGGATTCGACCTCGAATCTTCTAGCTCCTCATCATGCTCCTCATAGAGTGTTAAATCTCCTACATTGAAGGTAGGGCTAACTCCATACTCCTCGGGCAGCTCCAACACATAGGCATTGTCGCCCACCTTCCTAAGCACCTTGAAAGGTCCATCTCCTCTTGGTGAAAGCCTGGACTTACGCTTGTCGGGGAAATGCTCCTTCCTCAAATGAACCCAAACAAGATCTCCCGGTTGGAAGATGACTCTTCTACGTCCATGATTAGCCTTGGAGGCATTGTACTCGGCGTTTTGTTGTAGCTTTGCCCTAGTCCTCTCATGTAGTTCCTTAATGAACTCCACATGTTTTCTTGCATTGAAATATGCTCGCTCCTTCATAGGCAACGATGTAAGATCAAGTAGGGTTAAAGGATTCAAACCATATACACATTCGAAAGGACTCAAAGAAGTAGATGAGTGCACGGCCCTATTGTATGCAAACTCTACATGTGGTAAGGCTTTTTCCCAAGCCTTCCAGTTCTTCCTAATGACAGCCATTAAGATGGTTGTGAGGGTTCTATTAGTTACTTCAGTTTGACCATCCGTTTGAGGGTGACTAGAAGTAGAGAACAATAATCTAGTTCCTAGCTTTCCCCAAAGAGTCCTCCAAAAGTAACTAAGGAACTTCACATCCCTATCACTCACAATAGTCTTAGCTGCATGTTAAAGGGTCGGGGGTTCGATTCCCACCGCCAGCAACCCGCATGCCCTTGTGCTTGTGTTACCCTTGTAATGGGGTGATGCTCACAGGGGTTCAGCTGAGAGGGGTTGTGGTCACTAGTCTGCAGACTACCGGATCAGGGGTCGGTCCACGGGGTCGCATGGTTGACCGAGAAGGGGTCATGCGGTTCTTGTAGTGGGCTGGTTCCTCATCACACCTGGTGTAAGAGGGTTTTATTTCAGGTTTTTTTAAAGTTTAGGGCTTAGTGATGTGATTCTGTCCCATCTTCAAGACTTGGACAAGCTCAACAAGGAGGAAGGCATGGAGGACCAGCCAAGGAGCTGAGCAAGCCCAAGGATGAGAAGCCCAAGGAAGAGGATCCCAAGGAAGAGAAGGACAAGCCCATATGCATCACTCGAGCAAAGGCCAATTAGGAGCTCCAACGATCACTTGATCTAGGCCTACTTTCTAATGGGCTTTTGGAAAGCAAGGAGGACGGCCCATCCACTCTCCTAATCACCAAAGAAGAGGCCTACAACAAGCCATCTAGGAGACTTCTTCTCCTTGATGACAATCTCGGTGCCAAACGAGACTTAAGGCACTTTTCAAGGGCCTTTTTAAGGCATTGATTGAATGACATTTTTAAGACATTGGTTTAGCATTTTATGCATGGTTTTAGGAGTTAATTTTCTGCAAACAATTGCTTGAGGGCCGGCTGCTAGGGTATAAGGTCGCCGTCATCCCTCATTTCTTCTTCAGCTTAATCTTGAATCAAACAAACACTCTCAAGAGAGATTTTCATCCTTAAGCTCATGCTATTTTGCTTCTTTGTGAGTCATATCAAAGCAGCCAAATCGCTCCTTGAATCCCCTTGGTGAGTCATATCCAAGCTAGGTTCAAGAACCCTTGTTCAACGTGGTGAGTCACATCCATTGAGAGCAAGCTATCCCTCGGCACTTCCACCGCCGCCGTTTCCACCCTTCAAACTATACCTCATAAGCCACCCAACCAACACCAAGCGCCTCCCCTAACGCTTCCACGCCTCCCTCAAATCGCAACCCTAATCCATCCTCCACCGCTAGGGTTTCCACCGAAACCACCTTCACTTCCACCCCCGATATCTCGAGGCCCACGTGGGCACCACCAGGCCCCTTCTACACTACCAATCTCAACCTCATCCACCACTACTGCAGCCCAAGTCCGCCGCAAAACGACTCCAACGCCGCCCTACAGCCCGCTTCAAAGATCGCCTCCCCGGATTGCCGAAGGTTGTCAATCGGCCAAGCTCTTGCACCGAAGCTCATCCAAGTCGATCCTTGTCACTTAGGGTTTCATAAATTACTATATAAGGTTGGAGATTTGTGCGTTTAATCTTCATGAATATCAAAGATTTATGGCCAACGAGTTCACAAATATCAAACCTTATACTATAATCTATGAAACCCTAAACCACAACCTACAAAACCTATACCCTAAACCCTACTAAACCCCAACTAAAACCATCTCATGCCATGAAAATGCCACTATATGGCGCTTAAGAGGTTATGCACCACTATATGGCATTTAACCTAATGTGAGAAGGTTTAGGGTTGGGTTTTTTTAGGATTTAGGGTTTAGGATTTAGGATTTCATAGATTATAGTATAAGGTTTGATATTTGTGAGCTTAGTCTTGATGAATAACACTCAATAACTATATATGGTCCTAATGTTTAGTTCCACCCATTTCGTACTGAACTCTACAATAGCTTTTCCTAAATGCCCCTTGAAGTTCCACAAAGGATGAACCCTTCTAACATTATATGCTCTTGCTTTGTATCTTCAAAATTTTTGGACAATTGGATTTACAACAATACCTGTCCAAGGCCATACAAACAACTCATCTTGATTGAAAACATAATTACAAAATAACAGGGCCATATATACCTATTGAACATATTTTCTTCAACCAAAATTCTCAATTCTCAAATCTCAAATCTCAAACCTTAAACAATAATATATGAAACCCCAAACCCTAAAAACCCCAACTTAAACCCTTTCATATCAGCTAAAATGCCACAAAATGGCGGTTTATAGTATATGCGCCATCATATGGCGTTTTAGCTGGGTGAGTGAGTTTTAGTTGGGGGTTTTTTGGGTTTAGGGTTTAGGGTTTCATAGACTATAGTATAAGGTTTGAGATCTTGATGAATAACACCCAATAATTTTATATGGCCCTAATGTTTAATCCATCCTCAACTCTCCAACAACTTACCCTAAATGCCCCTTGAAGCTTCATATAGGAGAAACCTTTCTAACATTATGTTCTTTTGTTGTGTACCCTAAACCCTAAATTTTGATCACTTTCTCCCTCATATCTTCCATATTTTAAGACAATTGGATTTACATCAATACTTGTCCAAGGAAATACAAACAATTTATCTTGATTTAAAGTATAATACAAAACATTAGGGCCACATATACATATTTAATATATTTTCTTCAACGAAAATACACAAATCTCATACCTTAAATAGTAATCTATGACACCCTAAACCCTAACCTAAAAACCCTAAACCCTACTAAATCCCAACAAAACCCCTCTCATACCAGTAAAACGCCACTATATGGCATTTAAAACGTTATGCACCACTATATGGCGTTTAACCCACAACTCTAAACCCTAAAAACCCCAAACCCTTTACCCAAAAACCCTTTAAAACTCCACATTGTAGCGTTTACACAATGCACAAACCATGCAACTTTATTGCACAGATTGTGCCACTCTAATGAGTTCTGTATGTTACGAATCTACTGCACGGTCCGTGCACCTAATTGCATGGACCGTGCAGTAGCTTTTGTAACATACAAATCTACAGAACTAACTGCACGGTCCATGCAGTTATAAGCATAGTCCGTGCTTTAAGTTCTGCATGTTATAGAGCTTAGTGCATAGTGGATTTTATGTTATTTTTTGGACACAATTGAATATATCAAAGTCCTTCCATTCATATTCTGCTAATTGATATTACAAAGTGGAAAAGGAGTGGATTGACATTCATCAAATATTTCCAAGCTCCCTCCCAAAACTACAAAACCACCTCGGGACGACCATCATTCTTCCTCTTCTTTTGATCATCCTTCTTCCTCTTCTTTTCCTCATCCTTCTTCTTTTGGTCCTCCTTCTTCTTTTGCTCCTTCTTCTTTTGCTCCTCCTACTTGTGCTCCAACCAAGTGGGGTCCCTCTCGGTCGAGTCCTTCTTCTTCTTCTTAGGTCTCCTCTTTTGGATCTCTCCGCACGGGGGCTATTCCAAAGTAAAAGTGCTCGGATGATGGTAGTCATCATACCTTATCGTGAGGCTGAACAAAAGCTGCCCGAGCATTTCACCGTCTATAAACTCACGATACATATTGTGCATTAGGACAACTTGTCCTGAAATGTGCGTATCATCATCACGTACTAGATCTTCAGAGCGCACTCCTTCCCACTTTACTTGTTTTCAAAATATATGGATTTCATTTGGCAACATAGGGATACCAGCCTGTACGTATCTCTTGATCGTGTGTAGGCAAGGCAACCCTAGCGAGGATCTCCACCATACATCGCGACATTCTTCATCGAGTATATTTCCCTCCATTGCCAAATAGCTTGTTTGTATAGTAATCTTATGTACTCGTTCGATATCTTGTACTCAAGGCGACTAAGCAAAACCTTCACCCATTGGGGCCCATCCTTTATGACACTAGCCAACTTAAAAGTACTATGCTCCATAGAACCCCTAATTACACGTACCTAATCATCGATCAATATACCTTCATATTATATTCCTCATAGGCACAAAGTAGTAGAAATGAAAAAAAATACAACGACCCCATTGCATGTACCTATTCAGTGAACATATTGTCGATTTGTACCACGATCGTGCCGAACCCTCTAACAAATGATTTTAGGGTGTCCTTGAGCATAGCGTGCTGAGACTCGACCTTGACAAAAAATAGGCATGTTATACTTCATAAACATTTATACGTATCTAAAGGGGAAATTTGTTATATAACTTACCTGTGTGATGATATTGTGGCGAAATGGAGAATATTATCGCACCATGCACATACTAGCTTCTTCTTGTGCTCTTTAAGCCAAACTTTGATGAGTGCCAACCACTTATCAACAAGGAGCTTCAAGGCCCGGTGATTAGGGCCCGGGCCGAGCCATGGCCCAAGCCATCACCACCCTAGTCCATCGTGCCCTCACGAGCCAAGGCACCGAAGAGCCGCCGGCCCAAAGGTCACACCTATTCTTGTGCCTCACCTCGGAGTAGCCAAGACGCCGATGCCTCAATGCCACGACAATCAAGCATCTGATGCTTTGACTCCAATGCATTTAAGTGTGCGTCCTTATCCAAGCCTTTATGGCTTTTATCCCTCTTCCCCTTTTATCAATTAATTCATGTAATTGCCTTTCCAATTTAGGACGTGTGGACCCATTTGCAAATGGGCTAATAGTCCCCCTCAAAACCCTAGACTATTTAAGCCTTTCTTGGATTCCCTTGTTCACTTGTTAAAGAATATAGAATTGGAACATTACCTTGGGTTAGAGGAATTCTCCCCTAAGGTCTCCAATTATTTCTATAAACTCAAGCATTCAATCTCTTCTCTTTCTCAATCCTTCACGTTTTTATATCTAAATCACTCAACAAGTCTAGATCCAAGCTCTCTTCGGCCAAGGAACCTCCAAGGGAGGCTCCCTTGGCTCCCCTTTGCCGGCACCGCCACAAACCCTAACTTTAGCCGGCCACTCGTCCACCCGCGGTCACTCACGGCCAGTCTCCCCCTTTTTCCGGCGTTCCCCCTCTTGGCTGCCTCCTTGAGCCCCCAAGGGCCTTAGGAGACCATCCAACCACAAGGAGAAGGGAGTCTTCATTTGGCTTAGTCATGATCGAGCTTCTTGGGAAGGAAGGACTCACCTTGGAGGTTTGATTCTCATCAATTGGTATCAAGAGCCAAAGACTAAGCTAAGCCCTCTTTCTTCTCTTTATTTTCAGTTTTTCTTATGCTTAGCTTCCTTTTGTTTGCATGATGACTTGGTGTTTATGTTCATTTTGCTTCGTCTTCTTGTTTGCTTGAGTTTTCTTCTTGTTCCATGGTGTTTTTGTGTTCAGTTTTTTCCCTTCCTTGCATGATTTTTCTTCTTCTTTGCATGATGAAATTGTGTTGAGATTAGTTGCTCTTTATTTCACTCCCAAAATCGCGCCCAAAAACAACAACAACAAAACCGTTTCCGCCGCCCACCACCACCGCCCTGTCGCCTTTCCGCCGTCCACCACCACCGTACTGCCACCACACATTCCCCCCATGGCCAATGTTGTACCCATGCCCTTGCTTGCTCCAATTTGAATCTCCCACCACTTACATGTGCCTTGTCCTTTGGTAGGGACCACACCCACCTTCCTCCTTGTCCTTTTTGACTCCTTTAGCCTATTTTCGGTAAAGGACAATTTGTACCTTTGGCTGCTTGGTTAGTGGGAGGAAAGCAAGGAAGCTTCCTTAGTGGGTCTTCCAAAAAGAGGTGGAATCATTTGTGGCAAAAGGACACCTTCCTTTTCTTCTTTTCTCTAGCCTTGTCCCACCCCAAAAAAGGGACCTTGGCAAGCCAAAATAAAACACTATCCCTTGTTGCCACCCCTTACCAAAAGAAACCAAAATTATTGTGGCTCCACCTTCTTTTCCAAGACACAAAGTTCTACATTTCGGCCTTGCCTTCCTTTAAATTAGAAAAAGCCTAAAAAATTCAAGAGGTCAAGAAAAAGGCAACAAGACCCGAATTCAAAAAAAAAACAAAGGGAAGGGAAGGTCAAGATTCTTTTATTCTATCTCTTCGATTAGGCCACAACCCTTGGTGGGCTCTCCCACCCTCACTTGGCAACTTGGGCCACTAAGCCCTTCCCCCCATGTTCCTCTAGTCCTTTGCCATGACTACTCCCCTCTTCTATGGTCCATAGGGTGGCCGAATTGCTACTTCCACTAGGCTTGTCATCCTAAGTGTCACATTGGACTTTCCTACTTAGCCTAAAAGATACAATTTGGCATGGGTTGAAAGTGCCTCGGTTCCATTCCAAAGTCTCAAGAAACATGCAACTCTCCACCTTGCCACTTCTTGTTTGAGCCTTTGCCTTTGTGTGTGGTTGTTGTCTTAGGCATCATTTCGTTTTCTTCTTTCTTAAGTATAATTACTTGTTGCCTTTGAATTTGTTACTTGGTTTGCTTTGTGGCCTCTTGTAGGTGAGTCCACCAATGGAGGATCCCATGGATGCCGGCAATAGGAGCCCTCGGAGCTCCACGCCAACACTCTCACCCGAGTCATTTGCGGTTGGGCTTACCGAGGAAAGCCGAGCCAAGGAGGGTGCCGCCGAGGCCTTGCGCGCGGCCCACACCGAATTGGCCGCGCTCCGCCTCGAGAAGGAGGCCGCCGACGCGCGGATGGCCGCCCTCGAGCTTAGCTTGGTCAGCCGGCCCTCAAGCAACGGCGCCGACCGTGGTGCCGCACCAGCCCGCACTCATCTACATCGGCGCATCATCCCATGGCCCGGCTGAGCCCCCCATGATCACACGGCGCAAGCTCGGGGCAAGGGGCCTATGCATCCTTCACCACCTTCCGATGCCCGGGCCTTTGCCGAGCGCTTGCCAGCGCCCCGGGAGCCGAGCTACTACGGCCACCAATCGGCGCGCACCGACTCACGAGGCCATCACGATGCTCGGCCGCTGCCGGGCCGGCATCCCCACCACTCCACAGCCCCCTTTGATGGCGAGCCATATCCACGCGCCGCCCGGGCCCCCGCCGATGATGACCTACCGAACCCCCGGTATGGTTACGGCAATTTCGAGCCGCCTACCCATACGCGGCACCCGGGTTGTCGGTGACTACGGCGACCTCCACCTCGGTGCCACAACGCCCGGGCAAGGGTGGCCGCATAGCCGCCGATGCTCAGCCACCGCTTGGCGTGGCCACCACCGGCATGGCCTCCGCCACCCCCAACGCGGCGCCCGTGTCGGCGGCACCTCCCACAGCCGTGCGCCACAGCCCGGCAACCCTCCAAGGGCGGTGTGAGCCCCGCCTTCTCTTGGCCCGCCAACGCCACCTCACGCCGGTGCTTTAAGGCCTCCGGCCTTGTTTCTTCTTGGTGCCTCGCCGCAAAGGAGGATGGCTCCTCTTTGTCGTCTTTCATCTTGGCCTTGTTGACGGAGTTTACCGACGTTACGTCGGCCGAGCTTCCGGTTGGGCTGCCCCCGGTGCGCGGGATTGAGCATCAAATTGACTTGGTGTTGGGCGCTTCCCTTCCCAACTGGGCTGCCTACCGAGCTAGCCCTGAGGAGACCGCCGAGCTTTAAAAGCAAGTCCAGGAGCTCATGGATAAAGGCCATGTCCGGGAGAGTCTTAGCCATTGCGCAGTCTCGGTGCTCCTTGTGCCCAAGAAGGATGGTTCTTGGCGGATGTGTGTGGATTGTCGAGCCATTAACCAAATCACCGTCAAGTACCGCCACCCCATTCCGAGGCTTGATGATATGCTTGATGAATTTCATGGTTCCATCTTCTTCTCTAAGGTGGATCTCAAGAGTGGTTATCATCAAATCCGCATGAGAGAGGGTGATGAGTGGAAGGCCGCTTTCAAGACCAAATATGGTTTATATGAGTGGCTAGTCATGCCATTTGGGCTCACCAACGCCCCTAGCACCTTCATGCGCCTCATGAACCATGTCTTGAGGGCCTACTTGGGCAAGTTAGTGGTGGTCTACTTTGATGACATCCTCATCTATAGCAAGACTTTGGAGGATCACACGGCACACTTGCAGGCTATTTTTGAGTGCCTACACAAGGAGAAGCTTTACGCCAACCTTGCCAAGTGCACATTTTATGCCCCCTCCACCACTTTCCTTGGCTACGTGGTGGGCAAAGATGGGATGCACGTTGATGATGAGAAGGTGTGCGCAATCAAGGAATGGCCACGCCCCACCACCGCCACCATGGTGAGATCTTTCCTCGGCCTTGCCAGCTTCTATAGGCGCTTCGTCCGCGACTTTAGCACCATTGCAGCCCCTTTGCATGAGTTTACCAAAAAAGGTGCCAAGGTTGATTGGAAGGAGAAGCATGAAGCCGCCTTCACCTTGCTTAAGGAGCGCCTATGCAATGCCCCACTTCTTCAACTCCCCAACTTCTCTAAAGTCTTTGAAGTAGAGTGTGATGCCTCCAACATTGGCATTGGAGGAGTGCTTCTCCAAGACCGCCGCCCCATTGCTTACTTTAGTGAGAAACTCTCGGGCGCCTCCCTCAACTACCCCATGTACGACTAGGAACTCTATGCCTTGATCCGGGTGCTCAAAACTTGGCAACATTATTTGTGGCCAAAGGAGTTCATCATTCACTCGGATCATGAGACTCTTGCTTACTTGAAGAGTCAAGCTCACCTTGGTCGGCGCCATGCTAGGTGGGTGGAGTTTATGGAGACATTTCCATATGTGGTCAAGCACAAGAAAGGGCAAGACAATGTGGTGGCCGATGCACTCTCAAGGAGGTATGTCCTTCTTTCTCATCTTGATGCTAAGGTATTGGGTTTTTCTATGCTTAAATCTCTTTATTCACATGACCCTTTCTTTAGCACCATTGTTGAGAAGTGTTCCCTTAGAGGTGAGTTTGAGAGTTATTTTATGGATGAGGGTTACTTATATCGAGTCGGAAAGTTGTGCATCCCTAGCTCTTCAATTAGGCACCTCTTGATTAAGGAGGCCCATGAGGGCCGTGGACACTTTGGTGTGGCTAAGACACTTGCAACCCTTAGAGAGCACGTCTTTCGACCCAAAATGGCCCATCATGTCACCATGTTTTGCAAGGCTTGCATTACTTGCCATCAAGCCAACTCTAGGACCCAACCCCACGGCCTATACACCCCCTTGCCCATTCCCTCGACCCCTTGGGAGGACATCTCCATGGACTTCATAACCGGATTGCCAACCTCTAAGAAGGGGAGGGATTCCATATTTGTAGTGGTTGATAGGTTCTCTAAAATGGCACATTTTATTGCTTGCAAGACCACTAACAATGCCTCGGAAGTTGCCTCCATCTTCTTTGATCACATTGTCAAGCTCCATGGAATCCCTAGGACTATAGTGTCGGATCGGGATCCCAAGTTTGTGGGACACTTTTGGAGGACCTTGTGGGGAAAACTAGGAACCAATCTCTTATTTTCCACTAGTTGTCACCCCCAAACGGATGGCCAAACCGAGGTTACTAACCGCACCTTAGGAGCCTTGCTTAGAGTCGTTCTTAGGGCCAACCCATGCAAGTGGGAGGACTTACTCTCGTATGTTGAGTTTGTGTATAATAGGTCCATGCACACGACAACCAAGCTCACACCATTTGAGGTGGTCTACGGCCGCAATCCCATCACTCGTCTTGACATGGTGCCGCATCCCTTCGGCATTGCCGAGCACCCTCAAGACGCCAAGCGGACTGACTTCATCCGAGAGCTCCACAAGCAAACTCGGGCCCATCTAGAGCGGCGCGCCATCCAATATGAGAGCTATGCCAACAAGGGCCGGCGTCGTGTCGTCTTTGCACCCGGTGACCTTGTGTGGGTCCACTTGCGCAAGGAGAGGTTCAAAGACCACCGCAAGTCCAAACTCAACCAATGCGGTGATGGCCCCTTCAAAGTCCTCCGCCGCTTCGGGGACAATGCTTATGAAATTGAGCTCCCCGACAAGTACGGAGCCCATCCAACCTTCAATGTGGCCGATCTCACCCCTTATGTGCCCCCAGAATATGATGAAGAATTGGGGACAATTCTACCTCAAGAAGGGGAGAGTGAGGAGTGTCAACCACTCATCAACAAGGATCTTCAAGGCCCGGTGAATAGGGCTCGGGCCCAAGCCATGGCCCAAGCCATCACCGCCCTAGTCCATCGTGCCCTCACGAGCCAAGGCACCGAAGAGCCGCCGGCCCAAAGGCCACCCCTACTCTTGTGCCTCACCTCGGAGTAGCCGAGACGTTGACGCCTCAATTCCACGACAATCAAGCATCCGATGCTTCGACTCCAAGGCATTCAAGCACACGTCCTTATCCAAGCCTTTATAGCTTTTATCCCTATTTCCCTTTTATCAATTAATTCATGTAATTGCCTTTTCATTTTGGGACGTGTGGACCCATTTGCAAGTGGGATCCTAGTCCCCCTCAAAACCCTAGACTATTTAAGCCTTTCTTGGCTTCCCTTGTTCACTAGTTGAAGAATATAGAATTGGAACAATACCTTGGGTTAGAGGAATCCTCCCCTAAGGTCTCCAATTATTTCTATCAACTCAAGCATTCAATCTCTTCTCTTTCTCAATCCTTCACATTTTCATATCTAAATCACTCAACAAGTCTATATCCAAGCTCTCTTCGGCCAAGGAACCTCCAAGGGAGGCTCCCTTGGCTCCCCTTTGTCGGCGCCGCCACAAACCCTAACTTCAGCCGGTCACTAACGGCCAGTCTCCCCCTTTTTCCGGCGTTCCCCCTCTTGGCTACCGCCTTGAGCCCCCAAGGGCCTTAGGAGACCATCCAACCACAAGGAGAAGGGAGTCTTCACTTGGCTTAGTCACGATCGAGCTTCTTGGGAAGGAAGGCCTCACCTTAGAGGTTTGATTCTCATTAAACTTGCTCGATGTACTCCATCAACGCATGCCACTTCCCCCTCAAATACTCAAGTCGTGCCTCGTACACATCCTTCATGGATGACCTCAGCAACCAACGAATATTACCCGCAAAATGCTTAAGACTTTTAGAGCTCATCCTCCCGGTAACATATGCTTCAACATCGCGGTTCACATGGACCTTACACAGCAAATGATGCGCATTAGGAAATACTATTTTGACAGCCTTCATGACTCCCAACTCTCGATCTGACATGATCGTCATAGGTTCTTGTTTATCAAACAAGCCCTTCAAATGCCGCAGGGCTCATTCGTAGTGCTTCGCTGACTCATTTTGCATGAATACGATGGCAATACAAAACGTAAGGTTTGTACAAGTGAATCCAACAAACTCCAAACAAGACATATAATACATATAAATGTACAATCAATAAAAAAAATACATGCAATTGCATAGTGTAGATGTAGTCAAAATGAAACCTAAAGATTTCATGTTGGTCTTGTAGGTCGTATCCATGATGACGACGTGGGAGAACAAACCCAACAAGTGCTTAGCGTCAGGGTGACTAATAAAAATATCACTCACAACATACTTCACCTTATCCTTCTTTTATCCTTCCCCTTCCCCTTAACCTTATCAACCCATTCGACGTCCGCAAAATATCATTTGGACCTTAGAAATTCCAACGTGAATTGCGTCATCGTCAAATTGCCCATGGATTTCTTCCTCTCCCTAGCCTTACAATTGTACACTTGGCTCCTTGATGTCAAGCATTCTGGATCTATATTGAAAAATAAAGAAATAATGTTCTTCGGCATCGAGCCGATGGATGACAACAACTTCACCGCCTTGATTTGTTCCGCATTAAGGCGTCCAACAAAATTATGACCAATTAAGGATGTTGGAATGTCATGGGTGTGTCATCCACAAATGACCTTTAAGGTATACTTACTCTCTTTTGATAACAACCTGTGCATCTCAAATAGGCACTCACTCTTCTTGTCCTCGTTGACCGATTCTGTTTAGGGGTTGCCTCGGAACCTTCGATCGTCTTCTTTTGTATGATCCAGACTTCTCACACAATAATATGACCTTTTGAGCCCATGATTTTTGTATGACAATCAAAATGTTCAGTTCCTTACCCACTGAATGAACCCATTGGATCATACTCTCTCTATCACCCCATTCATCATCAGTAGTAAAATGAGAAGAAAAATCGACACTCGTAAAGTTGGTAGCACTAGAATCATCCTATTTATTTCACAAATATGGATATACATTAGAAATATGCATAAATACCAACTTTTTCCCCCTAAGATCAATACTCATGTTCTACACTAACAAAGTGTTCTATACTAACAAAGTGTTCTATACCTAACATAATGTTCTACCCTAAAAGCCGCGGTGTAAATATGATACACGTAGAAAAATTAAACCCTTGTCTGTTCTCATCACTCACCTAAATTCAAACAAATGCTTTCCAATTCTACATTAATTATATAATTTATCACAATTGTACACTAACTTAATATTCTAAACTAAAACATATACTAATATTCTACACTAACATACCTAAAATATGTGTAACATATAATTAATTACTAATATTCTATACTAACATACCTACAATGTCTATAACATATAATTTACTACTAATGTTTAACAGAACAATAATATTTGTAATATATAATTTACTACTAATAATCTACACTAACATACCTATAATATTTATAACATATAATTTACTACTAGTATTCTACACTAACATACTAATATTCTATACTCAATTTAAATCGAGTGTATACGTACTAGTACATGATCTTCACTAATCGATTCAAGACCGGGCACATCAACTCCGTTGAGACCGACATTTTCTCTCTTAATATTATGAATTCAAATTGTGTGAATGCTAAGGCATTTCGACCATTCAAAAAAAGTGTCCTTTTCACCTGTGCGCCCAACATGACGTAAATGTCCAACGGTCACTTTTGAACGCCATGTACGTGGTGGCGTTTAAATATGACCGTTGGACATTTTGAACACCACCGCATGGCGTGAAGGGCTCGATTAAGTCGGTTGAGTTTAAACGCTAAGTTGTAGTGTTTTAATTGGATCCGGTTTAATCGAGCCAATTCCGTTTCTATTTTAAAATATCACTATTTCCAAAAAAACCTCTTTTGAAAGCCATGTTATGACGCTTAAAAAAATATATTATTTATGTTGTACGACATAGAGTGTTTCTACTTTGCGAAAACAAAAAAAAGGTCAAAAACCAAACAGTCTATATAATATCGATATTTCATAATCTTCGGAGAAATTACCCAAATATAAAAAGCACGGCTTCAAGTATAAAAGTAAATCATTACAGTTTAATTCTATCACTTGTGAAATTCGGCCATTTTCATAGCCAATGGAAGCCCGTCATAGTGCTTCACCATTTCCCTCCCCAGTTTCTCTCGTTCCACCTCATCGTCATCTAAACATGACAAACATCGATGCAACATCGGTCAACTTTTATTATATCAAATTCATTTACTTGGATTGTTATTACAGACATTATTCTAATTAAATGAGCTACTTCATGTTGGAGCAAAAAATGCATGTATGAACAGGTTCAGTTTGACCAATTTCATTTTGTCCAGGTGGTACTGATCGATTCTCCAACTAAAAACAACATTATCAAGAACGAGTATCGCCTTATATGGTCATAGTTTTTTCAAGTAATTACAAATATTTGGTATTTTTAATTTTAAGTTTTTTTAAGACAAACTAAAAATAGAAAGTAATTGAGTTAATCTATGAGTAATTAATGAAGGATGTGAATTGGGGTTAAAGAACAAAGCCTTTAAAACTACACCTAATTTTTTTAGAAAGTTTTAGTATTAATTACATGTAGATGGTCAAATAATATGAACTGAAAAACATAACTAATATAAAAGGATCAAATATTGTGAAAGGGAGATACTATTATATTATAAGCTATGTGTTTCCACACTATTAATATTTTTATTTATTCTAAGAAAAAGGAAGAGAGAAACTAAAGGTAGTTCAGTAGAATTAAATACTCACACTATAAGAAGTATTGTTGACAAATGAAACAACCAAAATATGAATGATAGTTTCATATTGTAAGTACATGTACTCCCTTATCTTATCAATTGCTTGAGTTATAATCTATGTAACACGGAAGCGGAAACAGGAAACGGGAAATGGAAATGATAGATCATCGGGAAGCGGTAAACCTAAAAAAAAACGGAAACAGCGGGAAACAACGATATGAAATATATATTATTTTAAAGCTCTTGTAAAGAAGAATACACTGACATTAATAAGCACTAATCCAATGGAATAAAAATGGTTAATAACAAAACATAAAGAAAATTAACGGTTAATAACAAAACATAAAGAAAATAAGCAAGTGCTGGTACAAACAAAATGAAAATAAACAAACTAACAGTCCAATAATTCAACATAACCATAGAAACATAAACCTAAGTAGTTAAAAAGAAAGGTCAAAACATTGAAATTGATATTAAATTATATAGTAATATATATGTAATTATATACTCGTATGAGTCGTATATTATATCATATGAGACAAATTGACAAAAACGATATTAGTCATATATATAATTATATACAAATAATACCATTATACATTGCATATTCTGACATTCATGATTCAAATATTCAATAAAATCATAATTGCACTCATGATTCAAATATTTAATAAAATTTGAATTGCACTAATGAAACTCAAATCAAGCAAGTGGGCTACTAAAAGCTCTGAAAAAATGAACCCGAAAATGCTCCCATTTCCTATCCCCAACCCGCCCCCTGAAACCCTAAATTTCTCTCGGCCATCGCCGCTCTTTCAGCTCAGATGCTTCAAACCAATTCTCGATCTCAATCTTCAATTCAATCTCAATCTTCAACATGTCCAAAGCACTTCTCAAAAACTTCTTCTCGCTGGTTGGTTTGGTTTCTCTGAATGAGAATCGATAACTTGCGTGGGTTGGGGGGGATGTTTCATCCTTCCTCGCGTCAGATTGGATCTCGTTTGCTTCCTGCTTCCGATTCCACTTTGAGGATCTTGTCGCCTCAGTTCGTTTCTTCGTGTGTCGACAGAGGGAGCTTCCTGGAGCCGGTCTGGGATCCGGGCTTGCTTGAGGGTTGGACTGCGGTCGGCAAGGGTAGAGATGCCTCATGCGTGGCTGTGCTTGCTTGGCATCTCGAGGATCTTTACCTCCACCATTGTTCAAAGGTGGAGTTTTGGTACTACGATGGTTACCTTGCTATTGCTTCTGCTGGTCGAGAGAAGATATATCTATTGTGGTCTACCGCTCAACTCTTACCATCCGGGGAGATCTTGGATGCTCCTGCACATATGTTTTCTATCCTTACCTCTCTCTTTTTTGCTGCAGCTTTGCCTTTTCCTGAACAATGATAGCATGATTTCGGTTCTGTCTTTGTGTTATTTCTTTGGTTCTGGCTTCTCCTTTTGTGGTTGGGTGGTTGATTTTCCTTCATCTATCTCATTGCATAGAGGGAAGAGGTCCATGATTCTTTGTACCCCTATCGGTGCCCCTCACTCTTTTGGTGAACAGGTGCTTCCTGTTTGGGCCAAAATCCCCAGAAATGATGAAAATACTCACTGCCTCAAGATGGCCTTTAGCTGCTTTGAACCCCCAGACTCTCATCTTTTTATGCATTTGTTGAACCACCTCTTGAAGGTCTATCAAAGCTCCTTAGAGTCTAACAATGAGGTATTGCTCTTATTGAACTTCATTGACTACTTCTGGTATAATTCTAACTTGATTTGTGAAAAACAAACAGGAATGTACAATGTGAAAGTTAGTGTGAAAAATCAAAACATGAAATCTGGAGTTGGTTCTTATACCAATACACCAGCGAAATGTGAAGCCATGGAAAATCTCCTAGTTCTAGAAGACATGGAGGTGCAATATGACCAAGCTGAACAATGGATGCTCTATGAACAAATCTGACCTCAACAAAACACCTCACAAACCCAGATATATGTCTTATGCCAGTCTGTTTCAGATATGTTGGATGCTTGTTTTTGAACAAACAAATCGGATGCTGATGCTTTCTGAATGCATCTCTCACCTAGGGAAGGACTACCTTTACAATTCTTACCGTTCTTTATTTCTTTTGAGAGTGTTCGAGTCTTAGAAAAGTTTAGTGTGTTTTAGAGAATCTGTTAATCAACCAAAAGCTCTACAGCTATATGACCAGATCGTCTCTTATGACTTTCTCATAATATTCGTCTGTATTATAGAACAAATGATATTACTGAAATGTTATGCTATTTACCATAGCTTTTTCCCAGTTCTGTATTCTGGGTCTTTATTCTGTGTAAATTTGCATTTGTCCAGGCAATATGCTAAATTTGCTTATCCAAAATTTCCATACTGTTTTCAATTTATTTTGTGGATTTATGTGAAACAGTTAACTGGAAAATTCAAGAACAAAACACTTTATTACACTCGGCCTTTGAATTACTGGTGGTATGACACTGTGAACTCTTACATCTGCAATAGTGCACTCATGAACAAATCCATAAAATGAGAGTTGGAATATTACAAATATCCGTACCATTTTTCTTTTCAACATACTTTATGACATGTATAACTTATATGAGAATAATACCAAATTTGGTTTGAACCCAAGCAGATTAACTCTTGTTGAACAAATGATATTGATGCACTGTTGGTGTAGTCATTGGTTGCTGACCACGATTGTTCAAATTGGACACTTACAGGATATGTATGGAAAAATTCCACTAAGATGGAAGAATATTTGTTATGAAACTATTTCTATGAAGGATGAATACTATGAATATCACCCTGAACATGGACACAACCTAGATGATTTAGTTACAAATAAAGGAATGATTCCTCCTTTTATTAATAAGTCCACAAAAAACATATTACTATTTAGAAACGATTATAAGTCCCCTAAATGTCTTATGATATGGGGCAAAATTACAATTGGTTTTTTATGAAGATCACAACCTGGAATTGTCGCGGAATTGGAAAGAAAACTTTTTGGATGGATGTTGAATCCTTCTGCAAAATTGAACGAATACAATTAATTGCACTCTTTGAAACAAGAACAAACAAAGAACCAATTGAAAAAGTGTGGAAAAAAGCGGGATTTGATCAATTCTACTGTGTCCCGGCTACGGGCTTCTCAAGTGGCATTTGCGTAATGTGGAAGACCTACCAACTTATAAATGAGATCCTCAAAATTGACCAAATTGAAACAAGATTTATTAGTATCAAGTATACAAACCTGCTCACGAACAAAAAACTTATGCTAATCCTTACTTATGCTCCACCAAATGAATCTACAAAGACTGTGTTTTGGGACAGACTCATTTCCTTTATTAGAAATTGTTCTCTTTCGTGCATTATTATGGGAGATCTGAACGAAATACAAGACCCATCTAAAAAATTAGGTAGTCTAATACCACCTTTTACAAAATTTGCAAGATTACGACAATTTAAAAATGAATGTGAACTATTAGAGACCCCTATTCAAGGGAACATCTATACCTGGCGGAAGAACAGAACAGAAATAGATAATATATATGAAAAACTAGATAGGGTTCTTATTCATCACCAGATCCTTCAATGGTACCCTGATATCTGCACTAAACACTTTGCTTTTACCAGCTCAGACCACTGTCCTATCTCTATTGAGCTTGACTCAGCAATGCCGTTCAAAAATCAGCCATTTAAATTTGAAAAAATCTGGATGACCAGAAAGGACTTTAGAAATGTTGCTAAACAAGCTTGGAGAACTAACTATCATGGATCTAGATTGTATAATCTTGTATCCAAGACAAAATTACTTAAGAAATATGTCAAGATCTGGAATAAAAATACATTTGGTAATGTATTTACTCAATTATAAACTATAGAAAACCAACTTTCTGAAATCCAAATTGAGATCTGTAATTACCATACAAATGACCTCATTAAAAAACAAATAAGAATCATAGAAAAAAAAAGAAATTGTTTCCAGAAAATTTACTAGAACCAAAGAGCTAAAGTTAAACACATCAAATTTACAGATACGAATAGCAAGTGGAAGAAGAAATAGGAAAATTATAAAAGAAATTAAAACCCAAGAAGGAACAAGTATTACTGGAGAAGAGAACATTAGAAATGAAATCAGAAATGATTTCATTAGAAGGTTCAGAAGTGAGGATATGGACTAGAGATTACTCTAGAAAAATCTAGAAATAATTCAATCTGAAATCTCTACAGAGGACAACTTAGAATTAATTAGGAACATATCCAATGAAGAAATTAAGAAGGTTTTCTTTAACATTGGCTCGGATAAATCACCGGGTCCTGATGGTATGACAACAGAATTCTATCAAAAATATTGGGATATTATAGGTCCTTTTGTTATTCAAGCAGTAAAAAGCTTTTTTCTATCTAGGAAATTACTCAAACAAATAAATCACACATTTATTTCTTTGATTCCAAAATGTGACAATCCAAACTCCACTAACCACTATAGACCCATAAGTTTGTGTTCTACAATTTATAAGATTATCTTGAAAATCATAACAACAAGACTTAGAGGAACCATGGAAAAATTAATCCACCATTTACAAGGTGCCTTTGTTGCTAATAGAGCCATCAAGAGATAATATCTTGATTGCTCATGAAATTTTTCACTCATTTAAATCGAAAAAAGGAATTGAAGGATTCATTGTCCTAAAATTAGATATGGAAAAAGCTTATGATAGAATTGAATGGAATTTCATCATTAAAATTATGAAAAAGTTTGGATTTCATGAAATTTTATCAACTCGATAAAATAATGCAGTACTACGGTATCCTTCTCGGTACTTGTAAACAACGGACCCACATAAAATTTTAAACCATCAAGAGGGCTTCGACAGAGAGACCCCTTTTCCCCTTTCTTGTTTATTTTAGGATCTGAAATCCTTGCAAGAAAACTCCAAAAAGCTTTAGAAAGACCTCGAAAACCACTAGGATTTCAAATCACTCAACAAGGAACACGAATTCCGTTCTTGGCATTTGCGGATGACATTGTGATCTTCTCGAAAGCTAAACAGGAACACTGCAAGGAAATTAAGGATGTTGTTGATGAATATTGCAAAATCTCAGGACAAAAAGTTAATTTTCATAAATCGGCTTTTCAAGTCACAAAAAAGGTTACCAACCAAAAGAAATTAGCAATACAAGGTACTCTCACAATCACAAATATGATATCTCTAAAAAAATATCTAGGTTGACCTATCATTAATGGTAGAGTCAACTCGAATACCTTTGTTGATCTCTTAATTAGCACATAACAACAACTGTCTAAATGGAAAGCGAACTCTCTTTCCCAAGTAGGTAGAACAACACTAATAACAGCTAATATGGCATCAAGACCAAACTATCTTATGCAAAGCTTTATGTTACCTACACACATACAATGAACTTGACAAGTTAAATATTTTTTTTTTGGAACAAAGACAGCTCCTATAAACCTCTTATAGGCTGAGAAAAGATATGTAAACCGACACAACAAAGAGGTCTTGGATTGAGAAAATCAAAGGACATGAATAAAGCCCTACAATTTAAATGATTATGGAAAATTCTAGTAGAGCCGAATAATTATTGGGTCAGAGTTGTTACTGAAAAGTACTTGAAAACAATCCATATTTTTCAATATGAGAAAAAAGGAAATGGCTCTTGGCAATGGTCCAAAATGATTGAACTCATGGATGAATTCAAATCTGGACTAATTTGGCAAATTGGTAATGGCAAAACAATCAAATTCTAGTCGGATAATTGGGTCTCTAAAACCCCCTTATGTGATATCATAAACAAACAATTAATCATGAATAAGGATGCCTTGATAGATGATTTTATGTTGCCAAATAAAACCTGGAACAATGACTTAATAGAACAATGTTTACCCCATGATTTAGCCAAAAAAATAATCTCTATCCCAATACCTTTGAATGATATTCATGATAGAATGTACTGGGAAACTAGCAAAACTGGTTGATTTTCTACGAATTCTGCTATTGGAATTGATTAATAAAATTAAAAGATACATTGCCTATGATTCCTCATGGATCTGGAAGATGAATATATATCCCAAAGTTAAAAATTTTATCTAGAAAATAATGAAAAATGGACTTTCAACCAAAGCTAGATTAGCAGAAAAAGGTATAGCAATCCCCCAGGGTTGTATCCGGTGCAATGCTCAATAAAGGATGTACCAATTTGGTTTTATAGAAACCAACAAAGCTTTGGAAGAACAAATGATGATGCAAATATCATAAAGGATGTACCAATTTATATTAAAAAATAAATTGAAAACTGGAATAAGACATAGAATTGGAACCCTAACTGTTTAGCAGAGGGAAAACAAAAAAACACATACAATGAACAATGCTAGACAACCAATAAGGAAATGGAAAAAAACTCCGGATAACATAATTAAAATCAATACAGATGGATCCACCAAAAATAATGGTGAATCTAGTTTTGGCTACATTTTCAAGAACAACATGGGTAAACCAATCTTCCTCTTTGGGAAGAAATGTGGTATCTCAACCCCTTTAAAAACAGAAACGCTTGCAGTAAGAAATGCCATGGTAAAGGCCTATGAATTAGGCATTACCGACATTCAACTTGAATGCGATAACCTTACCACTGTGAATGTTCTTAATCAAATCTGGCACTGTCCATGGGATATTGATATGTTAATTTCTGATATCTTGTGTGTTTTACAACTATTTTCTTCAGTGCAGATTTTTCATGTCTTCCGAGAAACAAACGTGGTGGCCGATTTCATTACAAAGATGGCACAACGGAGTTCCTTGGAAGATATTCGAGCTAGTTTAGAACTTGTAATTCTCATCCGTAAGGATGCTATAGACTGAGAAACCGTCTCTTCTGTGGTTTCCAGTCTAATTTTTACCTAATAAAAAAAAGCAAGTGGGCTACTGGGCTCGGCTGAAAAAGAGAAGTAAGATGAACTGGGCGGTGAACTAAGTAAGCAGTGCGACATAGCTTAGCGATAGGGAAGTGGGGCGAATGATTGCGACCGGCTGGGCGGAGGTGAGACAGAGGCGGCAGTGGGATGAGCGACGACAGTGGGCTGAAGAGTCGATGGGGGGTGCGGATTTGCTTCATATCAGATGTTAGGGTTCTAAAATAAAAGAAGAAAATTGTAATTTTTTAATCAAAATGCAGTGTTGCGTGTCCGGGAGTTTCTTGACCGTTTCCGAGAGGTTTCCGAATGTTTGACCGTGTCTTGATCGCTTCCTGCCATGTCCTGTCGGTTCCTTGCCGCTTCCCCGCTTCTGACTCGGAAACCTCCCCTTCCTAGGGGTTTCCGTGCTTCCTAGGTTGTGATAGTTCCCACTATCCTCGGGGCTTAGAGGTTTCAGGGGATGAAGACATCCAGAAGAATCAACATGCATGTTGTAGCAAGTCTTGTTTACGCGTGGGGTGAGTAGTATCTTGCTAAAATAACTTTTGATTGATTAGAGAGATGGCTTAAGTCTTTCCCAAGCTTGATCACTCCATATATCATCTACAACAACAAAGCATTTCCTCTCTTGTATGTATCTCTCCGGGCAATTGTTCGACGCTTAGCTCTTTTGCCCTCTTCTTTGCATCCTCACACTTAGTAAGCCCAAGTAAGATCTCTTGGAAAATACGAGTCCTTTCAAACACTGTAATGAGACGATAGGCAAGTGGTAGCTAGCATATAAGTTGGTTGGTCACTGTTGTAACAACCATTCATTGAGCAATTACAAATTTCTACCTCTCTCTCTCTCTCTCTCTCTCTCTCTCTCTCTCTCTCTCTCTCTCTCTCTCTCTCATATATCCCTTTCCTCTCCTTTCTAATCCCAAATCTCCTCAGAGTACAATCTTCCCTTGATCGGATAGTACAATTGGTATCAGAGCCACTTTCCTTGGCCATGGCAGAGGGCACCAGCTTGAGATCCATGGAAGCACAACTTGTTAAGCTTCAACAATTCGTGGTGTCCAGCAAAGAATTCATAAACTCGACTCAGCAATTCATGGATCAATCGCGTCAAAAACAAGATGAGAACAAGCAATGGATGGAGAATCAGGAGGGTAAAACAGAAGAAAGATTCAAAGAATTGGCAGATCTGGTATGATCGTTGATGGTGAAGGATCCAATTCTGGGAGCTTCAAACTAGAGAACAGAGATTCACAGCGTTCTTCGTCCAGGTTCGGTTGATCGAGTCAGTGAAACTAGGTAACCCAATGTCAATGACAATGGCGCGCAAGAATTTGGTGAGTTTAGTGAAGTTGGAAACGCTGAAACTCGCGGAGTTAATTACAGAACCCTTAAAATGGATTTTCCACGTTTTGATGGAAATAAACCTCGTTGTTGGGTTAGAAAATATGATAGGTATTTTACAGTATTTGGAATTCAAGAAAGTAAGAAAGCTGAAATTGTTGCCATGTATGTAATGGTCGAGCTGATAACTGGTTGCAAGGGTCTTTGATGCAAAAGCATTCTATGTCTTGGAATGAATTGAAAGAAGCAGTGTGTATTCGATTTGGTAAAAAGCAGGGTGTTGATGTGGTGGAAGAATTTAACAAGTTAGCTCAAAACGATGATCTTGATGAGTATATCGAAAGATTTGAGGAAGTGAGGTTATGTATGCTAGCTTATGACTCTCACCTTCATGAACCTACTTTGTTTACAGATTTATTAGTGGACTTAAAAGTGAAGTTTTGTCACTAGTCAAGCTTGAATTGGCCAAGCTTCATTATAGTTTTCTGCAGGCTATTATGAGATTGAGTAAACCTAGCTGGAGACCTAATTATTTTCCTTATACCTCTATTGACAGTAACATATGGTGTAAGCCCACTGGATCATACCAAGCCTCAAGCAACCTTCCTGCTAAAAGTGTGTTTGTCAAACCAAGGGAGTGAGACAAGAAAAATCCATGGGTTATGTTACAAGTGTGGAGAAAAGTATCATGTGGGTCATAGGTGTAAAATACAGTGATTGCATAGCTTGTTGACCACCTCTGTGGAGACGGTTTGTACTAAGGAAGTCTATGGTTTAGATGAAGATGACTGTGAGCAAGAGAACTAGAAGTTTATGTGCACTCTATCACTGGTAGCAGTCCCTTGACTACCATCAAAATCAAGGGTATTGCCATGGAGAAGATCATTACTATCTTAATTGATAGTGCAACCACTCATAGCTTTGTGGATCCTAGATTTGCAGGAGAAGCATGTCTTGACTTGCTGAAAGTATCACTCATGGAAGTGTTAGTGGCCAATGGTCACAAATTGTAAAACAATCAGTGGTGTAAGGAATTCGTGTGGGAAATGCAAGGCATTCAATTCTAGTATAATACTAGAGTGCTAAAGTTGGGTGGCTGTGACATGGTCTTGGGAGGTGATTGGCTACGAGAGCATAGCTCTGTGTTGTTAGACTTAAAGAAATTAAAGATTTCTTTTGTCAAGAATGGAAAACATGTGCAGATAAATACCATGAGAGAAGAGGCAACATTGAAGTCTATGACTGGCATGACACCTCATAAGTTGTTTAAGAAGAGAGTGCCTCTTATAATTACACTGGTTGCTCAATTTTTTTCTGTAAGCATTGTAAGTGTGGAAGAACCTTTAGAAATTCAGCAACTCTTATCTCATTTTCCAGATGTTTTTGAGGAACCAAAGGGGCTACCTCCTAATCGAGGTCACAAACATTGTATTAGACTCAAACTTGATGCAACACTTGTATGTACTAGGCCATACAAGTATTCTTACTTGCAAAAGACTGAGATTAAAAAGCAAGTTCAGGAAATGCTGCAACAGGCTATTATCCGCCCAGTTAAAGCCCCTTTTGCATCTCTAACACTGCTAGGGAAGAAGAAAGACGGGAAACGGAGATTTTGTGTGGATTACAAGCGTTTGAATGAGATAACAATCAAGGACAAATTTCCAATTCCTCATATTGAAGATCTTCTTTGTGTGGATTAAGGGCAAGTTATCATCAAGTGAGGGTAGTTGAGCAAGATATTCCTAAGACTACTCTTAGGACTCATCATGGACACTATGAATTTTGAGTAATGCCTTTTGGTTTAACCAATGCTCCAACCACTTTCCAATCTTTGATGAATAGTATTTTTGGACCTCATTTGAGATAGTTTGTTCTAGTATTTTTTTATGTTATTTTGGTGTATAGTGCTACCTTGGAACAACATGTAGAGCATCTGAGAATGGTGTAAGAATTGCTTAGACGGAATAGATTGTTTGCTAAGGCGTCTAAGTGATCTTTTGCACAGTCCATGCCTTGTCCTCAATGGAGTCTAAGTTGATGACTGGAGTAATTGCTAGTTATGAGAATGATCTTGTGGCTCAGCAACTTATGGCTTCACTACTATCACTCATTCTGCAGAGTATAAGGTGACTAAGGGCATTCTATGCCTCAACAATCGCCTTTACATTGGCCATCACATGGACTTACAACTCAGGTTGATTAGTGCATTTTATGAATCTCAAGTGGGTGGTCATTCTGGTATACGGGCAACATATCAGAGAATGAAATCTCTGTTTTACCGGCCTGTAATGAGGAAGATGATTGATGAATTTGTTGCCAGTTGTGACAACTGTCAAAGAAACAAGTTAGAACATGTAGCCAGTCCAGGGTTATTACAACCATTGCTTATTCCTGAGGTAGCTTGGACCCACATTAGGATGGATTTTGTGGAAGGTCTCCCTAAGTCAACAGGCAAGGACTCCATTTTGGTGGTGGTGGATCGATTAACCAAAATGCTCATTTCATTGCTCTCTCCCATTCTTTCTCAGTTGCCACAGTTGCCAATGAGTTCATGAACTCCATTTTTCGCCTCCATGGTTTATGATGACTCATGGCATGTGTACACTTGAAGGGACTTGGAGATGTTGATTTGAGTGCCATGAAGGTCAAGAGGACCATGACTTGGTTGGACGAACCACCTTATCCACATCTTGACATCCTGATTTTTAATCAGGCTTTGGAATCACCAGATTCGGAGTTACGAAGAAAAAGTTATACTTCGCCAAAGACGGTACCCCCAACCGAGATCTCTTGTGCGCCAAGGCGAGTTCTTTCCATCCAAGAACGTGGAAACCAAGTGATTTCACATCAGTTTACCTATGAGTATAGTATTTGACAATGACAAAAAATTTGTGAGCCATTTTTTGGCGTGAGTTGTTCACCTCCATGGGTACTTCCTTGCATATGTCAACTGCCTATCACCCTCAGAGTGATGGACAAATTGAACGTGTAAATTAGTGCTTAGAGGCTTATTTGAGGGGGATGACTGCTTCCAAACCCAAGCAGTTGGCCCGATGGTTGTCTCTTGCTGAATGGTGGAATACCACTAATTACCACACATCCCTCAAACTCACTCCTTTTCAAGCTCTGTATGGGTATAGTCCTCCTCAGCTAGGGGTGGATGCATATGCAGTTTCAACATCCTCTGTTGAGGATTGGTTACGTGACAAAGAGTTGGCATTGGTACAATTCAAAGAGATTATGCAACAGGCTCAATCCAGATTGAAGCAATTGGCTAATAAGAAGTGATCTGATAGACAACTCTCCGTAGGTGATTGGGTTTATTTGAAGCTTCAACCCTAAAGACAAAGCTCACTCACTCACATTCATCCAGTTATGGCCCCTTCCAGGTATATTATTGGCAGAGTTGGTGAGGTTGCTTCTCGCCTAGCATTACATTCTCATACTCGCATTCATCCAGTTATCTATGTGTCGCAATTGAATGTTAGGGTGGGCGACATTGTGATTCTCAAACCCACTTTGCGTGCTTTCACTACTGAAGGCCATTGTGTGGTTGGACCAACTGCAATTCTGAACACTCGTGTGACTTACCTAGCCAATGGGGCACCTATAATAACCCTAAGTTTTGAAATTTTATATTAAAATATGTTTCCTATGATAATTAATAGAAAGTAAAGAATTTTTTTCTTTTATTTAGAAAGACATGAAGTTAAACAATAGCATAATTTAAGATCAAACTATTTCTTATAGTATTTTTTTTCAAAAGAAATATAAATAAATATATATAATTGGGTACAAATATTATTTTTTATAAATAATATTATCCAATATATAAGTTGAAAAGTTACATTGGGCAAAATTATTAAGCATTGAAAGTTTTTTAATTCATAAGCAATTAAGTGAGGATAGAAAGGCCTTGAATTACAAAACTTGTGCACACTTCATAGATAACTCAAAGAAAAGGGAACACGTGTGGCATTACTCTAAAATGTGGGAAATTTCAAATTCAACTTTCAGGTTCGTTTGTTTGGAAATTTCAAATTCAACTTTAAGTTACCAACGAAATCCCTCTAATTACCAAACTAATTAACCCATAGAATCGTCCGGATTCATCCCAAATAAAAAAGGACGTGCTTTGGGTTTAATCGAATGTGAATCTTCAAAATTCGATCCGATTCAGATCAATTCGAGCGAAACAATTTCGGAATTGTTTGCATTTCAAGCAAGTCTATGAACTCCACATAAATACCAAGCAAGTCGATGGGTTTTTGTCATCCAATTTCGCTCAAAACCGATCGAAACCTCCATGTCCTCTGTTTTGAGTTTGCTACTGTTGTGATTGTTTTCCGATGTCGTTGGTGGTCTGCCTCCGCCACCAAGCATCCTCGGTTGTAGCCCTCGACGATACGAACCCATAGCCACTGACCCCGCTCAATTCTGTCTCCGTTTAAACCTCGTACGAGCCAGTTGAATCCGGTGTCGCATCGCCTCTATTTTGCTCAAGTTGTTTCTGTAAATCGAGTATTCTGGTCACTTCTGACCACAAATAGAGAAGATTTTGGTGCCCAAAGAAGTGACTTTAAGTCATGATCCAACTCCACCGACCATGATCCATTTGGTTTAGAAACGAGCCCGGTACGAGCAAATTACAGAGTGGTTGTCCACCAAGGTCGGGTTGTATGTGGTTTGGCTTCAATCCATATTGTTGAAGAAGACGTGGGTCCCACCCACATATCCATGCTATGTTAAATGTGGGAGTTGTGCTCCCCTTAGAAATGCTTGATAATTTTAAGATGAATGTTTACGTGTTTGAATCTGAGATTGTACAACACCCTATTTATGTTTATGTGTGTACTTTTTATTAGGCCATGTAATTTCCTATTTTATCTTTTTTGTATTTTCATTCTCTTTTTTCTACTATATAGCTTTTGCTCTTTGTAAATACACTCATGTTTCCCTAAGATTTACCCTCTTGTCACTGACAAGCGTTCAACTAACACACACTCACACAAAGAAGAAGGCGAAAAACGGAAATATGAACGGAGGGGGACCGAAAAGGTATGTTTTCTCATTAGTTTTAATTTGTTAAATGTAATTTATTTAATAAATTTTTTACTGTAATTTTAGGCTTTTAGACTTATTTTTTGTTGTATTTAATCATAATTAAAAATGACATTATAGGTAATAGGCTTAATTTTGTTGCTAAATAAGATTAAATGTTATGTATAATAAAACGATTAGTAATTTATTTAATTTTGTTGCTAAATAAGATTAAATGTTATGTATAATAAAATGATTTGTAATTTATTTATAATAGTTTTTTAGATTTATATTGCGTAGTTTGCCCTATTGAAAATGAAAATATTTAATATATTGATTTTATAAAGAAAATAATTTTCTTTAACATTTGCTAAGGTATATGTAACTACAAGTTATTATAAATAAATTTAATAATAGTAAAATGAAAATAGTTATATTTCTTGTGGAAAAATAGGATGTATTGGGTAAAATCAAACGGTCGAATCGAGACAGTCGCCCTACTACTGCATCTGCTCGCAAGAGGAGGGTTGTGGGTGTTTCGCAGGAGATGGAGGTGCTTAGTGAGGATGATGTTGGTCATGTCCGTTCAGATGAGGACGTGGTTATGGAGGATGCCCCTACCACTACAACTATCGAGGATCCAGACTTTACTATCGGCCCTTCTACTATCTCGAAGGATCCATTACCCACCTCTGTCAGCATAGATGTTGATCATATTGCTTCTACATCAGGGCCACCAGAGCAGGATCCACCAGAGCAGCAGCCACCTCAGGAGGACCCACCTCAGCAGGTCCCACCTCCGCCTAAGCCAGCTCAGCAGTATCCTTCTGTGTTTAGGAACTTTGATACGCACATTGCGGAGCTGATATGGAGGAGGGCATTACCGGACCCTCCAGAGGACGTTGTTAGGAGTTTGAGGGTTCAGACACGCCCTACACAGTTTGCGTTTTAGAGGGATCGTATTCCCAAAGGGGTCCCAGAGGAGGGTTCCTGGTTTTGGATTGCTCAGCAGACGGGGTTGACCGGTTTGCTTGATTTTCAGTTCGGCAATGCTGATCACACCCTCATTTCAGCGTTCGTCGAGCGCTGACATCCAGAGACGAACACCTTCCACTTTCCCTTCGGCGAGATAAGTCCTATGCTACATGACGTTATGATGATTCTAGGGCTGCCGATTGAGGGATTTGAGGTGACGTCACCATGGACCAGTCAGAATAGCGAGCTGGCGGAGTGTGAAGCGTTGTTCGAGTATCTGTTTGCATTGATTCGGAGTACAATTTAGATGAGGATGATGCTGACATGGTCTGTGATCTTAGGAAGGGCTGGGTCAAGCAATTTCAGTTAGGGAGGCATGTGTTGAGGATGATTGAGGAGGGTGCATATCCAGAGGATATAGCAGCTGGTTTCTTGTGGCACACCATGTCGGCTAGTATTTTCGTTGACAAGTCGACGAACGAGCTGACGACTACGTTATTACCTCTTTTTGTGGATTGGGAGCGTGTCGTTCATACAGCTTGGGGCACCAGGGTTCTAGCTTTCCCTTTTAGAAACCTTGGAGAGGCTTCTCGACGCGGAGCTGCACAATTGGCCGGTTGCGCACATCTCTTAGAGGTAGACCTTTATTATAGTTTGATTGTAATTTAAATAATTAATATAAGGTGTTTAATTGTTTATAACTAATGTCTTTCTTCCTCCATACACAGGTTTGGATTTGGACGTACTTTGTATACTTCCCGGGCAACCCTAACCTCAAGGAAGGTGCGGACGATGACCTTCGACGCGTTGCACGATATTGCGTTGGCCGGACCCCTGTCCGTTTAAGTGGCAACCAGTTACAGTATATACGGATACTGGATGAGTATAGGCGAGAGGATGTACGTATTCTTATTCCATTTTAATATACTATAAGATAGGCTTAATGAATTATTAATATATGTTTTGTATTTTTGTATTAATTGCAGATACGGTGGATGCCGTATGAGGGTCTTGATTTTCGAGGTGCTCATAGGGCCTCCACGTATCGAGGGACTATTCATTTTCTCGATGTAGAGGAGCCCTATATGCCAGATAGGCTTACCCGCCAGTTTGGTTATCGACAGAGCAGGCCCCTCGATATCATAGAGCCTCGGGTTGCAGTGCGTCCTCATAATTTTAAGAGGAAGAGGCGATACGTCATGTCTCCGACCACGTACAACGAAACCTTGTGAGCTTCTCACTGAAATATGCAATGGGCCTCTTCTCTTGGTGTAGCACACCACCAATGCCTATGTCTGAGGCATCACACTCCACCTCGAAGTGTTTGGCGAAGTCAGGAAGCTGGAGCAATGGTGCCTGGCACAAGGCCCTCTTCAAAGCCGAGAAGGCTTTTTCGTGGGACTCAAGCCACAAGACAGTGCTTCCCTTCTTTGTCAATTCATGCAATGGCGCGGCAATGGAAGAGAAGTCTCAAACAAAGCGCCTATAAAATCCTACGAGGCCTAGAAAGCTTCGCACCTGTGTCGGCGTCGTCGGAGTTGGCCACTCTTTGATGGCTGCGATCTTTGCCTCGTCGACCGTAGACCATCACTACTCACGACGTAGCCCAGAAAATTTGTGGACGCGGAGCAAAAACTGCACTTGGCCAGATTGACAAACAGGCTCTCACGTCGAAGGCATTCGAGCACAAGTCAAAGGTGATCGACATGCTCTTCCAGACTCCGTGAATACACAAGGATGTCATCGAAATAAACGACGACAAACTTGCCAAGGAATGTTCTCAAGACGTGGTTCATCACGCGCATGAAGGTGCTGGGCGCGTTCGTGAGCCCAAATGGCATGACAAGCCACTCGTAGAGCCCATACTTTGTCTTGAATGCGGTCTTCCACTCATCACCTTCTTTCATCCCGATCTGGTGATAACCACTCTTCAAATCTATCTTGGAGAAAAGTGTGGCGCCATGAAGTTCATCAAGCATATCGTCGAGGCGTGGAATAGGATGCCTATACTTGACGGTGATCTGGTTTATCGCACGACAATCAACACACATTCTCCATGTGCCATCTTTCTTGGGCACAAGGATCACAGGCACAGCACAAGGGGAGAGAGATTCCCTTACATAGCCGCGATCCAACAACTCTTGCACTTGGCGCTATAGCTCTTTGGTCTCTTCTGGGCCAGCTCTATATGCAGCGCGATTGGGCAAGGAAGCACCTGGTACAAGGTCAATCTGGTGCTCAATGCCTCTCAGTGGAGGTAAACCTTGTGGCAACTCATCAGGAAATACATCATCGAACGCGGCGAGCAAGGTCGCGATGACTGGCGGCACGGACGCGGTGTTCGACGACTCAGGGATGCATGGAGTTGGCACAAGCAGAAAACATGGAGCTTTGCCAGTCAAACACTTAGTGAGGTCACTGGGCCTGGCTAAAAGAACGCGTTGCTCATACTTTCCTTGCAAAGGAGTCGTCTTCGGCAACGGCGCGGCAAACTTTGTCGATGGCGAGGCGCTTCTCGAATTCCATGGGGCACTTGGTGTCCCAGCTACGGCGTTGTCCGTCTTCTTGCCAGTGCCTGGAGGAGACGAAGTGTCACCAGATTTGGAGAAGTTTTGCCTCTGGAGTGCCTTTGGACACTCTTTTGACCTAGTGGACGCGACCTCTATGGCTTTCTGGCGATCACGTTCAACCTGGTCCTGCAAGATCTCATGGGGGGACATTGGATGAAAAGTGACGTTCTTCCCGTGGTAATTGAACACATAAGTATTCAAATAGACATCATGGAGCACGCGCATGTCGAATTGCCATGGGCGCCCAAGCAAAATATGGGTGGCGTCCATTGCAATGACATCACAAAGTATAGAATCATAGTATTGCCCTATGGAAAAAGAAATTAAGCATTGGCGAGATACTGTGTTACCTGGACTTCAAGAAATCCATTGGAGGGCATAAGGTTGGGGATGAGGAGTCGTAGGCAACTTGAAGTGTGTGATGACCTTTTCATTCACAATATTAGCACATGATCCTCCATCAACAATAACACTCAAGGAAGCCGTCTGGACGAGAGCTCTTGTGTGGAACAAGTTCTCGCGTTGATCGCGTAAGCTTGCTTCCTTGATTGTGAGGAGACGACGCGTCACCAAGCTCAATGGTGTGCCCGCGTGCAGTGAAGCTGGTTCACAGTCGTAGGCGTCTTCCTCTTCGTCGATGCCTTTATCGATGGCATCTAGGGTTTGCTCCTCGTCGTCACAAGACTCGTAACCGGCGGCGGTTGTAGAGAACAAAACCTTTCGAGCGTTTGGGTAATCTTTCTTATAGTGGCCTCTTTCACCACATTTGTAACACTCAACATCGCGCGCGCGATCTGTGCTCACTAGAGCCTATCTTGGTATGTTCTGGCGCGGCACGGTGCTTGGCGTCAGTGGCTTTGCTTTGGGGGCTTGGCTTGACGCGGTTGTGGTAGAAACACTAGGGCGAACATGAGTAGAAGGTAAACCATTAGGGTTAGAAGAATACCTTTGTTGGCCACTTGGATAAGTATAAGACTTCCGGCGAGAGATTTGTGCATGAATTTGCATCGCCGTATGTGTGAGGGTGTTCAAATCTTTGATGGGCAAAATCTCGAGTTGATCACGGATGTTGGTGTTTAAGCCACTCAAGAATTTCGTCCTCAATGTAGATGGTGCAACGGAGATGTTGGCCTTGTAATACATGTCTTCAAGCTTGGAAAAGAACTCGAGTGGAGACATCGACCCTTGGCGAGCCATGGCTATCTCCATTCGCATTTGATTCCTATAATCTGGAGGCACATATTTCTTTGTCATCACGTACACGAGTTGGTACCACTCCGTGACCCGTATCCTTTGGCGTCGGACGCAGTCATCCTCGAAGCGATGCCACCACACTCTTGCGGCTCCTCGGAAAATAAGTGTCGCGGCATCGACATGCTCCTCGGGGGGCACTCGACAATATCGAAGTGTGTACTCCGTAGCCTGCACCCATTCAAGAAAAACAGAGGGGTTGTATTCACCACCGCGACCACTGCGAGACCCAGTGCATGTCTCTGCCGCCAATCGCGCTGAGCAAGTACAGGAGCTCCATCGAAGAACTAGAGACCAATTGGAGAGAAGGGTTGCGCAGTATACATCCCAGAAGAACACTATAGTGAGTGATAGGGATTCTAAGTTCGTTGGTCATTTTTGGAGAACTATTTGGGGTAAGCTAGGAACCAAACTCCTATTTTCCACTAGCTACCACCCCCAAACCGATGGCCAAACGGAGGTCACGAATAGAACTCTAGGAGCCCTCCTTCTCACGATGCTCAAAGCCAACCCTAGGCGTTGGGAGGACTTACTATCACTTGTCGAGTTTTGTTACAATAGATGCAGGCACACGGCGACCAAGTTGACCCCTTTTGAAGCGGTGTATGGCATGAACCCATTGACACTGCTTGATTTGTCACCGCGACCACTGCGAAACCTAGTGCATGTCTTCGCCGCCAATCGCGCTGAGCAAGTACAGGAGCTCCATCGAAGAACCAGAGACCAATTGGAGAGAAGGGCCGCGCAGTATGCATCCCAGAAGAACACTGTACTTGCTCAGCGCGATTGGCGGAGGAGACACGCACCGGGCCCTCTGAGCGATGGCTCATGCCTTCTTCCTCGTCTTTGTCATTCTCCGGCCTTCGCGTGTCCTTCAATGCCTCAGGAAAGGGAGCGGGTGCCTTCAACGAATTGAGCGGAGGAAAATTGGGGTGAATATAATCATCATGGACGTCTGGGGCAAACCCGCGATCGTGGATTAGGGCCTGCGGTCGCAACTATAAGGAGAGGAAGGCCGCGACCGTGGACTCCTCGCTGAAGACAAGAAGAAAATCGGCGAATTTCCACAACCGCGGACAGATTTCCGTGATCGCGGATAGATTTCCGCGATCGTGGAAAAGTTCCTGGGGAAGGAGAAAATTTCAACAAAAATCCCCGATCACAGACAGAAATCCGCAACCGCGAAAAACTCCCTGGAGACCTATTTTGCCCAGACGATAAGCCGCGACCGTGGGCCCCAATCCGCGATCACGGGTTTGCCCCAGACGTCCATGATGATTATATTCGCCCCAATTTTCCTCCGCTCAATTCGTTGAAGGCACCCGCTCCCTTTCCTGAGGCATCGAAGGACACGCGAAGGCTGGAGAATGACAAAGAGCTCTTTGAGACCTTCAGCAACTGCGAGGTAAATATTCCTTTGATCAAACCCGTTAAAAGAATCACTCGCTATGCCAAATTCTTGAAGGAACTATGCAAGATAAAAAGGAAGAAAGTAGTGAAGGAAAAGAAGAAGGTCAAAGTCAGTGAAAATGTCTCCGCTATGCTGCAAAAGTGGTTGCCCAAGAAGTGCAGTGATCCGGGCATGTTCACTATTCCCTGCAAGATGGGTGGCACCATGTTCGATAAAGCTATGCTGGATTTGGGTGCCTCTATCAATATTTTGCCTTTCTCGCTATACGAGTCTTTAGAGGTTGGGCCATTTCAGAAGACGGGGATTGTGATCCAACTGGCGGATAATTCTTATGTGTATCCCAAGGGAGTTGTGCAAGATGTGCTGGTAGAAGTTGATAAATTGATTTTCCCTGCGGACTTCATTGTGATGGATATGGGGCAAGACAAAAATGCAGCCCTTGTGATGCTGGGAAGGCCGTTCATGAACACGGCGAACACAAAGATTGATGTGAGCAGTGGTTCGCTCACAATGGAGTTTGACGGGGTAAGGGTCGGTTTCAACATAGACGATGCAAAGAGACACCCTCCTGATGGTAACCCCGAGTGTTCGGTTGATGTGAGCAACCCAAGTTGAGTTGGAGAGCACCAAGTCGAGCCACGACAATAACCAAGGCGCTGCTCGGGAGGCAACCCGATGTATGAAATTATTTTCTTGTCTTTTCCTTTCTAGCTTTTATTATTGTTGTTTCGTTTTTTTTTTGTTTTTTTTTGTTTTGTTTTTAGACTAACTTGCAGGTAAGAGACCCGAGCTAATTCGAAGACGGTGTTTAACTCGCACCAGAAACTTTTCCGCGACCGCAGAAATACCACTGTAAGTCCCCTAACTAAAAAAAAAATCTTACCGAAGGCCAGTTGTCCGAGTTTTACACTGAGAAACGGTGTGCATCATGCTGCCAAGGATGAGACATTCACCCCACATTTTTAATTGGCGCCGATGATGGCCCGACATTCGACAGCTGACGAGGAGGAGCACCAGATCCCACATCACGATTACATTCGGGCTCCCATTCGGTGTTCGTTGAAGGCTCGTGCAACCCCGGTTCTTTGATGTACCACTACACCTTATAGTGTATTTATTTGGTTGCATGGTAGAGTTTGATTATGAAGACGCCGCAACACCATCGACATGTGCTTTTATTGATATACCGCCAGCCCCCACATCCACATCCAGCCCACCTCGGCGACGGTTGTGAGTACTTTTCTGCTCTTCCCTGTGCTTCATCTTTTTGTCTTTCATTAAATTGAGGACAATGCAATGTTTAAGCATGGGAGAGTGTTCTATACTTGCTAGTCGTCTGAGGAGGAAAAGAAAAATAATGAAAAAGAAAAAGTCAAAAAATTGAAAAAAAAGACAAAAATAAAACCCTGGGATAAGTCGAAAACCCGTAAGGGCGGCTTAGGCAATAAGCAGGTGGCTTGGACCAACATTAGGCTGGGGTAATAAGAGGTCAAGAGTGATGTGAGTTTTTGTGAGCCCATCTATTGAAAAATGAAATGAGTGGCTTGGTGAAAACCCGAAAGGGCGCCTTGGTAAAATGAGTGAAAAGAAGAAGAGTGTTATTAAGATTCCTCATTTTCCTAGCGTGGTGACATAAGAAGAGGTGATATAAGGAGGTTTCGGGTAGGTCACTTTGGGAGGCATAAGAAGATAGATGGAGGCTAGGATTAGATATTTTTATTCACTCTATGGTGTTCGGGATAAGCTTGGGGGAAGTACTCTGCTTTCCTTTAAGCTTGTATGTTTTGTGTGTTGTGCGTATTGTGTTGGTGCCTTGGAGATTCATGTTTAGGTGCAATTCATAGTGGAGATAGTTTTACTGTGCTTCCTGAGACCTTGGGGAATTGATTGGAGGAGTAGGTTTCTATTAGCTTACTCGAGGACGAGCAAGGTTTAAGCATGGGGGAATTTGATCAGCGCTACTTTGTAGGGTTTAACTAGGAGTTGTTACCGGAGTTGTAGGTACCATTTGGATGAGTTTAGAGCACAATTATGGAGAATGGAGTTGAGGAGTAGAAGTGTGGATTTGGTGGTTTTGAAGAGCTAAAATGAAGACTTAAAGAAGATGGAGAAGAAAGCCACGAGAGAAGAGGAAGAAAGAGTTGAAGAAGCTACAGGAGCTTTTCCGCGGTCGCAGAAATCGCCGCCGCAGTCATGGAACAACACGGAGCGAGGAGAGCTACATCGAGTAATCCACGGTCGCGGAAGCCAAAGCCGCGATCGCGGCAACATGAAGCAGCGAGCCTTTACAGAGCATTTCCGTGGTCGCGGAAATCCATCCGCGGTCGCGGAAGACTGTTCATCAGACGCGTGTGAGAAGTTTCGTCCGAAGATTTTGTTTTACTTTATTTCCTTTTCTTTTATTTCTTTAATTTCATTAGTTTATTTTATTTCCTTTTAGATATTATTTCCTATCTTTAGTTTTAGGTTTTTCTAGGGTTTATAACCTAGTTTCCTAGCAGCCTCTTAATTAAATCTAGACATTATTCAGTTTACGTATTGTTTTTCCCTTGGAGTTTTTGTGTTTCAAGACTATGAAAAACCAAGCAACTTTTGCTTAGTCCAATGATTGAAGCCTTCGTTTGCATTTGATTGTGAGATTATAACTCTATTTCCTTTCCTTTGATTATATCTCTTCTCTTTGTGCTTATTCGTATTGATTCTTGTTGATTTGACTGGCTTGATCATCTAGTTGATATTAGTAATTGTCTATTGCTAGGGTTTGGATATTTCGAGTTGAAATCCCTTATCTTGTGTAGCAAACATGATATTCTAGGACTAGTTGGACTAGTTTATTGTGAAGAGAATTGATTATGTGTTAAATGTTGCGAGTTATGGTGTTGCATGTATCCTGGTTAATTCATATGCTTACTGCTGCTATTAAATTAAATCTTGATAGTTTCTTGTGCATTCGATAGTTAGGATTGCCAGGACTAGTTGGACTGATAACTATTTCAGAATAGGGACATGAATATTCATAGGAAGGAATTGAGATAATCTAGGATCAATCAATCAAATGAATGATGGATATTTGTCTGGCTAAGTATTTTCTCACCAATTGATTACAACATTTACTTTGATTTACTTTGTTACTTGCAAACAAACAAAAAACCCCCCTTTGTTACCTTTGACATACAACCTGTTGCACTAAGAAAGATTGCTACCTCCTTGTGGGATTCGACTCTTGCTTGCCTACTATACTTAGTTAGGTTTTTAAGGATTACTTTGATAAGGCATAACGACTTTAGCCCCGTCAATATGATTATATCCTATAGTTATATACTATAGTTATATCATATCGTTATATACTATGGTTATATCATATAGTTATATCCACTATGGTTATATCATATCGTTATATACTATGGTTATTTTATATCGTTATATCCTATAGTCATATACTATGGTTATATACTATGATTATATCTAATTTCGTTATATAATATGATTATATCCTATAGTTATATCCACTGTGGTTATATCATATGATTATACCCTATAGTTATATACTATAGTTATATCATATCATTATATACTATGGTTATATTATATAGTTATATTATATAGTTATATCCACTATGGTTATATCATATCGTTATATACTATGGTTATATTATATCGTTATATCCTATAGTATATGACTATAGGTTATAACTAACTTTGTTATATCATATGATTATATCCTATAGTTATATACACCCTGTTGGACGACACCTAGTGTAGCACAAAGTGGTACACAAACTCAACCAACAGTCCCATCTCAGAGGTACCCTCTTGGACGGCACCTAGTGCAGCCCAAAGGTACCCTTTTGGACGGCACCTGGTGCAACACAAGTAAAACACCCTGTACTGCACTATGTGTCGCCCAAAACGGTCATATTTTGCCACTTTTAACCGTCATGAACCCATTATAAATACAAAACGAACTCATCTACTCATTCACACTATTCCCACTCCATAACTTCTCACAAACTTCTCGTGTGTTCTATTTGTTCTAATGGCGCCTTTGGTTCTCAAAGTTTACCAAAATGGGTGAATCACCTACAATCGAATGATATGCCAACGAAGTGGGATGGACATGTTTTTCCATGGCTACGAAGGTGGCGAGGTCCGCATGTTGCATATGAGGGATGTCTCGCCTGGAGAGGGGGGGTTATCATTGGGTTACTTGTTCATGGCGTTGTTTTACAATCCAACAACTAGGGTTCACCCTGGGCGGATTTTTTACTTTCCACCGGGTGTGGATCCTCCCCGACTCCGTGAGGTGGTAGATGAGGATCACGTAGCTAAAATTATAGCTTTTTACAGACCTGGTGTTCCATTCACCCTTTACACCGAGGCTGCATACCCGAAACGTCATATCCCGGGTCTTTTAGAAGATCCGGAATCTGAGGTGGACGACGATAGCTCTGAGGATGGCAGGGAGACCGATTCTAATGAGAATTAAAAAGCTTTTTATGATTCATGTTCAACTAGTGTACGCTTTAATGTTTATGTCCTACTTTGTATTTGTTAATGATTCCCAAGTAATATTATTGTCTCGTATTGCATCTTCCCGAATCAACAACAAATCGAATCAACACAAACGATTATAAACACAATATATGGTCAATCTCAATCAAACTAAGCAAATCGAAATACAATGACATAGATAGAGTCAATTACAATACAAAAAGCCTAGGGAAGTATGTCGGGTCGACCTTGTTCCGCCCGCTCCTCTACATAATTCTTGAACCTATCCTTAAAGCGCTCATGACTATCTCATCCATCAACACTTGGGTACTTGTAACTGAACCACTGCCTCAGAGGGGGTGGAATTGGACAACGATCATCAACAAGCCAAATCTGTAAACATAAACAATAACATTATAATAATTTTTGAAAGAATAAGTAAATACCATAGGAGTAGCGCTTCACGTACCGGTACGTAATGGTCTCTCTTGCCTACATGTGCTATCGCATAAACCTTTGTCGGAGGCTCAGCATCCGGGGGGGCCCACAATGGAAGACATGTGTGCGGTCCAAACCATGATAAGACAACAACCGCCACTTGGTGTTCCGTGGCAAACACCAAACCTGTAATAGGCATTATACATCAGAAGTTCCTTGTCCACGGTGAAGCAATATAATTCAATTTCCTAAAAAATGCTTCCATCGTCAACTCATCCTCCCCAAGCAGCGCTATGTAGTTGGCTCAATGTGTCTGGAGGTGCTTCAAAAGCTTTAACCGGACATCAATGTAGTCCTCTTCTCGGTGACCTAGTAAAACGACAAGGGAACGATACCCGCAATGACCATCGCCTTTGACACTTTATACACTAGAAATGTATGCGAGCATGAAAAGGTCAATATTCTCATGTCCCCAGTAGAAGCCGAGATACTTGAGCGACTTGTTTGAAGCGGATTTGGACTTGTTTGAAGCATATCTGGACTTTGTAGGTTTAGTGGCACTCGCCTTTGCTGTGGAGACTCTACTACGAGGTCTTCCGCTAGAAGGACATCCTTTCGATCCTACAGACGATTTTGATCCCACAGACGATTTCACATTGGTCGTCTCTTTCTCTGCAACCGCATCCTCCTCTTCCACTCCCAGCTCCTCATCCATATCCTTCATATTCTGCTTCTCCTTCATCTTCTTACTTTTCGCATCCACATGCTCATCCCAACCCATATTCCTCTTGGTGCCAGTCTTTCTCGCATTCATCCTAGGCCTCCCCTTCTTGGTCTCACCACATGACGGGTCTTCAATCTGGCACGATGTAGGGTCATCAATCTCATGCCACTTTTCCGCCATCTTCTTCAACCTAAATCCATCAACTTTCCCACAAAAGAACTCTTCAAAGAAGTTCTGCACCGTGACATTATCCGCTGTGATTGCAACACCATCATCGACATCAAGATCCTTAGCATCCACCCCTTCCCATCTGATTTGCTTCCAGAAAATATCAACTTCTTCAGGCACCAACGGGTAACCCGTCTCCACATAGACCTTAATTGTGTGTGGGCAAGGCAATCCTAGTGTGGACTTCCACCAAAAATCATCACATTTGTCCCCAATTTTCCCCTCTTTTGCTAACATAACTTGGGCGTATAACATTCTCAAGCATTTCTCATAGCACTCTTCAAGGTTGCGCTTGAAGAAGACCTTAACCCACTCTAGGCCATTTACTATCTCCATGGGAAAGGCAGTGCAGTTCTTAGTCATCTCAAAATGGATCTTTCGATGCTAATCAACAAACATGTTGTCGATGTGTTACACAATTGTGTCGAACCCTCCAACAGATGTCTCAATCATGTCCTTAAGCATAGAGTGCTGACCCTCAACCTTGAAAATAATACACACGTTTACGTTTTACTAAATGACTTTTAAAACCCAAGTTGATTGCAAATGTTTGTATGAAAGTTACCTGTTTGATGTTCTTGTGGCAAAATGGAGAACATCATCGCACCATGCCGCAACTAGCTTTTCCTTATGGAGATTAAACCAAGTTTCCTCGACATATCTCATAAGGCCTTCATTCCATGTCTCCTTAAAGTGAGCAAGTTGCTCTCCATACTCCTCCTTTGTGTGCGACCTCATCACCCGACGAACACTTCCCGAGAATTTCTTCTCGTCAATGTTCATCGACTTAGCATATGCCTTCACATTACGGTCTACATGGACCTAACACAAATGATGCCGAACCTTCGGAAACACCTTATCGGCGGCCTTGATCAGTCCTAGCTCTCGATTAGACATGATGCATATGAGACTTTTCCCCTCGAACAACCACTTCAATCGTGTTAATGCCCATGCATAGTGGCTTGTTGTCTCCCTTTCCATGAACGCCAGAGCGATGCAATATATGAATTTGGTGCAAGTAAACCCAACAATCTGGAATAGTGGCATATCATACCTATAAATGCAACACAAAAAATACTTCAAACCCGCCCAAAATACCATTATCTACTCATAATACTAAAACGAGTAGAGTTTACCTATTGGTTTTGTACGTCGAATCCATGATGACGACATTAGGGAACATACACAACAAATGTCGAGCGTCTGGGTGAGAAACAAACAAGCACGACAATATCTCCTTCCCATCTGCCCTCGTTTTAGTAGCAGTGTTCAGCAAATAGCCTTTGTCCTTCAAAAACCCCAACGACCATTGTGTCATATTCAAATTGCTTAGGGATTTCAACCTCTCCTTAGCCCTAACAGTGTACACTTGCCTCCTCGATACCGTTGAACCCGTATGTTCATTCATAATCTGTGTAGAAATAACCTTGGGTCTTGCACCCGCCGCAGTATCAATCATCACTTTTCTACGTTGCTCCTTCGTAAGTCGGGAAGCAAATGCATGGCCAATCAAGGTGGTCGAAAGCATATGGTTATGGCATGCTCTAGCAACTGATATGGTCTACCCAAGAGCTCTACTAGCATTTCCTTCCCTAAAAATACCATGTAACAAAAAAGGACAACACTTTATCTTGACCTAGCTTTATTCACTCGTATCGGGCTGATCTTTTTACCATCGACTAACTTCTTTTTCTTGCCGGACCTAGGTAACCCGGATCTCTCATAATGAAATATAATCCTTCTAGGCTTTGATGATTTAGTAGTGATCACCATAAAAAGACTAAAACCGACCTTTTGCACCCACTCCCTCAAACCCTCCATACTCGGAAATATCTCATTAGTAGTAAAATGGGATGAGAAGTCGATTGCTATAAATTCATCATCACTAGAATCACCCTATTTATATACAAAAATTAGTACATTAGAGACTAATTAATAATTATATTTATAAAAAAAATCTAATTTAAGCATTATTTCTAAAATGTCTACATATACACATCTATGTTATTTCTAAACACTCTACATACATAAATCTATGTTATTTCTAGACATTATACATACATGCGTATAGTTTATTATGAAAACACAATCATTTCAAAGACTAATTAGTATTTACATTTATTATGAAAAAAATCATTTTATTTCTACATTTATCTAAATATTATATATACAGTTAATATCTAATTACTTTACTGTAAAACATAAAAAATATTACATACCCTGAAGTACTGAGGAGAAATCGGCGACTGAAAATCAACTTCGTCATCTAGAGACGTGGGCATGCTCGAAGACGACTCCGACAGTCCCCTCCAACAAGGATCGCTTGACGATGACATATATATAGCCGGAAAATTACAATGGGTTTGAAGTATTTTTTTTCGTTGTATTTCAATGGTGGTTCAACTACTATTACATATCTCATATATATAGCCGGCCACATGACCGTTTAGACTAAAACGGGATAATTCTGGGCGACACTATGTGCAGCACAAAAGGACCGTTAAATTTCAATCATACACTCTCTGGACTGCACCTAGTGCCGTCCAGAAACCGGTTTCAGTGAACCGATTTTTTGGACGGCAATTCGCGTCGCCCAGAAACCCTTTTTCCCAAGAAAACTGGTTCACTGAACCGGTTTTCTAGACGACACGTATGGCAATCCACACAAACCGGTTCACTGAACCCGATTTTATTTAAAATACAATTTAATCATAATTTTTATAAAAACAAAAATGAACCCATCTTGGGCGGCACTTAGTGCAGCCCAAGAAAATCGGGTTTCTTGGACTGCACTAAGTGCTGCCTAAGATGGAGTGCGAGGTTGAAAAATGTGGAGCACGCAGTTTGTCGTCGAAGAAGAATGGAGTCCAATTCATCCTCACCTTCACTCGCCCTCTCCCTCAAAACTCACCCCCAGATCGGAATCCTCTCTATCGTCGTCGACCTCGCCCGCCGCCCCGACTTCACTGTCAACCGCCACCTCTACAACTTCTTCGACCGCAAGCTCCCCGCCTATCCCGTCCCCCGCAAGTCGGTCTCCACGCACGACGTCACCGTCGATGCCTCCCGCGACCTCTGGTTCCGCCTCTTCGTCCCCGCCGCCACTCCGGCGGCGAACTCCTCGCTTCCCATCATCGTCTTCTTCCACGGCGGCGGGTTCGCCTTCCTAGGCGCAGGATCCTTCGCATATGATGCCGTCGGCCGCCGCTTCGCTCGCCGATTCAACGCTGCCGTCGTCTCCGTCAACTACCGCCTTTGGGTATGGTGAAGGGCAAGGGAGAGCATAGAGAATTTGCCCCTTTTTCTCATCAAGATGGTAATTGGGTTTGTTAGGGATTGAATGAAACATCTGGGGACAGATTTGAGCTGTGGGACTTGGGAGGACACATATTGATAAGAGGCTGTCAAAGGTTGTCTCAGATCTAAGAAAAAACTTTGTGCCTTTAAAACGGGGGTGTGTATTCTTGTGATGAACTGCTGCTTTCTTTCTCTTCTTCTTTTTATCATTTGGTCTTTTTTCATGAACGTTCGCCTGCCCTTTATTATCCCTTTGTTGATGATTTCATAAATATTGTGTTACTTTAATTCCATAGGTATCGATAGGAACTTAGTAGGCACTCAAAAGATACATGTTCTTATTAGCTTTTTGCCCCCTGGAATCTGGATGCATTTGATTGGTTGTTGGTGCAGAACTGGTGAAGAATTAGGGAAAGAGAGAGTGTTTGTGAGGGAGAGACTGTGATTTATTTCCCCTTCATTGTTTGGTACAACTCCCCAGTTATAGGTTCATCCACGGATGATTATCAAAGCCCGACCTTGCTTCCGCAAGACTTGATTGTGGTCAAAATTCTACTCAAGACTACCTATCAAAACTTTCGTCAGATTCAAGTGCGTCTCAAAACTATATGTATCCCATCATCTCCGACCCAAAGTACGCCTGAAACTATATGCAACGTCAACGCCTCTTGGGGTGGACGTTGTTTGTATCCACAGACTTGTCTCCCTGTCGTGATGTCTTCTCCAAGAATGCTGTGATGGCCACCAAGATCCATTGTCAATCTCACTAAGCTCGATATTTTTTATTTTTTTCAATTTGGGTGTTCTAAGCAAAACTTTGAGAAGGTATGCGAGATGTAATTAAAATGGGGGATTGAGATTTTCTTATTAATCTTAATGACATATTAGTTGAGAAACATTCGTTGTCAAAGCACCACCACCCAACCTAATTAACGGGGGGAGATCAAGAATTGTGATTTTTTTGACTTGGCTATGGAGCGTGAGGCTCACGCACAACTACTTCCGGAGGGAGAGGTGGGAGTGGGGTGCTCGAGAGGGATGTAGGTTTTTCGATTTGCGTCGCCAGTACGACAGCCACTGGTGGTCGGTTTCCATCTTTGTCGTTTACGTGTCTTAGCGGGTACACTCTACTCTCTTTGTTGTTCCTCTTATTGGCAACCGAATCATTCTATAGAGTAGAGCTTGAATAAGAGTGTGATTTTTCCCTTGAGCTCCAAGTGTTTGTTAAATTGCCTGAATGAGCCTTTTTTAGATATGTTACACAGGCTTTAGAATCTTGCATTGATGAAAATGTATGACTTTCCACCTTGTCTTTTCCAATGGGCTTCTAACTTGACTGTAAGCTGAGTTTCAGCCTGCTCTAAAATCCACATTATATTTTGAATCTAGATTCTTAAATGGTATATGTCTCACTTGACCGCCCTATTCAGTTTAAGTGAGCGGTCATACTTCGTTCCTTGCGTTTCATGGTTTTGGGGTCATTTGCATATTAGAATGACTTTTTCCGTTTTCATTTTGTCTTTGGTGAAGGAGAGCCAATCTATATAATTGTTGTATGAGTCAATACTGTACAGTCTCTGCAAAAAACATGGCTTATAAGGAATTCATCTTGTGTCGTTCAGTATAGATTAGTGCTTGTTTTGAAGGCTTATAAATACGGAGTAAGTTATGCTCATTGTAGTTCCTTTTCGACTATGGGTCATGTTGGGGTGAAGTTCATAAGCAAGTGACCATATATTATATTAGTCACTTGAGCATTTGTTTTGCTAAACCACCCTACTCTCAGATGATTGTGAAACCTCTCTTCAATCATGGCATTGTTGTTACAGACTTCCTAGGGTTGTTGGATGGCTGGTAAATTTTGTCTTTTCTAGCTGAAGTTATTTTTCTGCCTTTAGTTCTATCAACTCTCTCATTTTCTTTCTGGGATCAGGACAAAATTCTTACTATGGCTTTTAAAGAAATATTTGTTGAGGTAGCTTCATGAGCATTCTTCCTATGTCTTGCTGCATATGTGAAATTACATAGCATTTGTATAGTACTCCGCCATTCTCTTACAGACGCATTGTAAAACTGAATCTATGTACGTTCCTGTAGTTGAATATGCTGGTTGTTGACATGGACAAGTTTGTCTCACCACAACAAGGGAGTTAATGAACTCATTTGAATGTACATCCAAAGCAGCATATAATCCACCTTCTCCAGCGCCACATAAAAGAAAGAATTATCACAAGTTCAACTTACAGAAAATAGAAGGAAAAGTTCAGGGGCATATATATGCTTTATATTCCAAAGCATTAACCAGATCAAATAAAGTATCTATTACAGTGAAGAGTGTTGATGTGTATTACCTATAGAAAAAGCGGACCTAATGAGATCCCCAAACCAGCAATATGACAGAACATGCACATTCACATTGATAATTCCATTCTGTACAAGATTTTGCAAAAAAATGTTACAACCATCTTGAAGAATGAGACGTTCCCCAACCTTCTTAATATCTTCAAGGTTTGCACCCTTTAACACTCTAGACTCAATCACTTTGGCATTGGCCTTTTTCTCAAAACCTGACAGTAACTCAAGTGCCTTGCACAATCCCTCATAGTCAAACTTTTCAGCTGTAGAAGCAATCAAATTAGAAAATGTAATAGTAGTAAATGTCAAAAGATAAGAAATCCTACAAATAACAGGTTACTCCTTCAAGAAACAAGATCATTTCACATACCTTTCTCAGATGTTAAAATAGTGTCGATGCATTGTTCATACTCCTTTGTGTACTCCTTTGAGAGTACGCCCCATGTATTTCTCAAGTCAACTGATGACATCCGAATTATTTGACTTTCAGGTTGGTTCTGATCTGACTTTGGAGCTGTTACAATGGCAATCTCGGCTAGAATAGCTGATGAATCAACAACTGAGCATGTCAGGTCAAAATCAGAAAAGAACAATAGCTGCCACTCTGGAGGTTTGAGATCTTTACAGAATGGAATCACAGTTTGTTGTGCTACATGTTGACCAGTAAAAAGTTCTATTTGAAGTCTCAGGGCATCTTTATCAAGGGCTTCCCATGGGGATTTTAGCCAAATTTTATGGCTAAAAGCCCCTATGTAAAAATTGAATTTTATCAATGGGATTTTAGGGGGCTTTTTAATTTAATTATGATTTACAATTATACCCCTTCATATTTATGTAATTACCAATATATATCCTTTTTATATTATATTATTAAATTACAAGTATACACCATTTTATATAAAATTGAATAAAGAAATTTTAATTTAATTGTCATATTATTAATCTAGAATTAAGAACGAATATATAAAATCACAGACAAATGAGAATCATACATATATTAAAAAACAAAAAACGAGCAATGCATAAATTTAAGAAAATACACACGATAAAACAACATAAACTTAAACAAATGACCGAATTTAACGACAAACATCAGACGATACATGACTTAATAATAAAAGAAACACATCACACCGAAACAATCTAATTACCGCCATATCGTTGCCAAATATGTTCCTTCAAATCTTCTTTAAGCTGGTGATGTATAGTTCTATCCCGAAGTCGAGCCCTCCTCGTGATTAATTGTTCATAATCTCCGGCCTATCATTGGAGTATGTGCAATCCGGGTTAACCATCGATGTAGACTCTCCACTTACTCCTTCATCGAATTGTGGGATTTCGTATCCATGATGGGTGTAAGAATCTCTTTCATCTTCTACGATCATATTATGTAGAATGATGCAAGCCCTCATTATCTTTCCAAGCTTTTCAAAATCCCAAAAGAGTGCTGGTTTGCGAACTATAGCGAATCGAGATTGCAATTGTAACACCCCTAGGCCAGTGGTGCTACAGTGCCATAATCCGGAAGGATTATAAGGCGGGTGAAAAGAAAAAAATGCAAAACATAACCCATATATATAATATCAAAAGCAGCACAGCGGAAAACCTGTAAAACCTGTCCAGAGTTTGAAACCACCAACAACTTAACATACTGAAATACAACCATTTACAAACCAAAAACCAACAACCAAAAACCAAAACCAATACAATAAATACAACCCATTCAAAGTCCGAAACCAAAACGACACGTGCAACAAGTCAAGTCCAAACCAAAAGAGTAGAGTTCTCGACTCCAAAACCGACGATGATCAGGAACCTCCTTGCTGGCGCTGAACCTGAAAAGCCTGATTGACTGAGGGACCCGATACCCCAGCCAACCACGGCAAGTAAACCGCAGTTGGTCAGTCTCGTGAAAGCCCTCATTATCCCAAGAGAGTGCTGGTTTGCGAACTATAGCTGGTTCGTGAAAGCCCTCATGAATGATGCAAGCCCTCATTATCAAAGCCCTCATGAATGATGCAAGCCCTCATTATCTTTCCAAGCTTTTCAAAATCCCAAGAGAGTACTGGTTTGCGAACTATAGCGAACCGAGATTGCAATTGTAACACCCCCAGGCCAGTGGTGCTACAGTGCCATAATCCGGAAGGATTATAAGGCGGGTGAAAAGAAAAAAATGCAAAACATAACCCATATATATAATATCAAAAGCAGCACAGCGGAAAACCTGTAAAACCTGTCCAGAGTTTGAAACCACCAACAACTTAACATACTGAAATACAACCATTTACAAACCAAAAACCAACAACCAAAAACCAAAACCAATACAATAAATACAACCCATTCAAAGTCCGAAACCAAAACGACACGTGCAACAAGTCAAGTCCAAACCAAAAGAGTAGAGTTCTCGACTCCAAAACCGACGATGATCAGGAACCTCCTTGCTGGCGCTGAACCTGAAAAGCCTGATTGACTGAGGGACCCGATACCCCAGCCAACCACAGCACGTAAACCGCAGTTGGTCAGACTAGCCGAGCTAAAACAGTTTCAAAACCATAGAGTTATCATGGCAATCAACAATACCAAACAACAACAGATCATACAATATATACATACAATATATACCATATCATACCGACCAAACAACATAAAACACACGCCTAAACGCAAACACATTCTATCACATAATCATCCAATACTCAATCTTATCCAATTCTACACGATACTAATCTCTTTCAATCCATCCTAAAACTCATCACAAGCATAGACGAAAAGAACGATCCAATCCAACTTCCTCTCCATTCCTAATACCTCAATCAACAACCCTAAGAACATACACATCTTATGACTGACTTACAACCACAGCTAATCAATTAGACTGAACTCGCTACTGCACTACACAACAATTCAATTAACCTTCACAACAACAACACCTAAGCATCAACGATATAATCAATACTTAATACAATCAACCAAAATAACGATCCAGGCCAGCCACCCTTCTGGTGCCGCCGATTCGTCAACCACGACTGCAACTCATACCTCAAACTCAACTCGCATTGGCACACACACCCTCAAGATGGAAACCATCTATACAGTCAAACAACGCAACCAACCTTCATAATCCACCAGTTACTAACAACAACCATACCAACAGAATTTACCACCTTGACCAGTTACAACCAACAACTATAACACACGAAACTCACAACCACAACCAATGGCCAACAATGACCCACAACCACAACTAATAACAATCAACGTCCAACATAAACCAATTATCAAACATACAACCAATTACCAACACAACCACTTAATCAAGTACATAATCAACATTCATCACAAATCCACGTATTCAGGTACACAACCAATATCATTAACACAACCACTTAATCAAGTACACAACCAACATTCAACACATAACCAACACACACAACCACCAACACCTCCAATCCAACCTCCGTCTCCACCACCACATCACCGGGTGAGACAATCAACACACACAACCACCAACACCTCCAATCCAACCTCCGTCTCCACCACCACATCACCGGGTGAGACAATCAACACACACTTTCCGGGTGGGACTTTCACCATCCAACCCTTGGCCCTTAACGACGTAGGCGTGCACCCTACGCGGTTTGGTGAGACTATCATCACCTGACCCTTCGACCTTCGGGGGTTCATACCCACCGAGGCCCTAAATATAAGGACTTTCACCAACCAACAACATTCCACCACTACAACCGACACCAATTCAAACACTTCATACGACAACTAATCAAATATCACATACACACACACAATCCAACACACACACACAAACTCAATCCAACACACGCACACACACGATCCAACACACGCACACACACACACATTCAATCCAACATACACACACACACACATTCAACACACACACCCACACACATTCAATTCAACACACGCACACACACGATCCAACACACACACGATCCCACACACACACACACATTTAATCCAACAACACTATTTACAACAATCAATCATATTTAGTCACAATTGACTACCACGTCCACATTTAATCAATCACGATACCAGACAATTACTATCACGCACACATACTCATATTCAACCAAGAAACGGTAAACTTAATTATGAAATAAATTAAGCATAAATCAATTTAAAAAAATATATAAGTTAGCAAGGATCCTCTTGCCTCAAGTCGAACCGCAACGACCCCAGAGGTCTCCAAACCACTCGAACGAACCTGCGAAATCAATCCGAGCAAAACTCTGGCGTTAATTCATATCAAACCACAACTAGAGAAAACCCCAAATTCAAACCCTAATATCATACCTTCAAAAAATCAGCCAACCACACACACACAAATCAACTCAATAGCTCAGGAAATCCTCTTCAACTACCCACGAAGAATAATTCAACATCAATTCGGACCACCACACAACATCAATTCGAACACATAACACAATATCAATTCAAAATAACCCAACCCAAGCTCACCTCGACGACAACCAAGCGGTAGTCACCGAGAAGGACTCCTCATCGCTGGAACCACAACAACAACACATAACCGCAGCTGCATAGCTCCAAATTCGGACACACAAAAATTCAGCAAAGGAATTCAGTCCATGCAGGACAACAATAACAAATCAGACCCAAATTCAACAACAACACCAACCAACCTTACCTCTTCGTTAGCCTCGCTGAAAAGAGGGCTCCCGACGCCGGAGACGACAACCACGACGACGGACTGCAGAAGCTCGAACCAGCAGCGACAGCACGCAGCCAAGACAGCACGAACAGGGGAGCTCCACAGCAGCAACGAACACGGCTTGGGCTTGGGCTCGCCGGAGGAGAAGCAACTCGGCTGGCACGGGAGAAGGTCGAACTCGTCGGGGAAGAGGGCTGCTGAGCACAGGAAAATCGAGAGAGAGACAACCGAGAATGAGGGAGTTAGGGATTTAATCCCCAAATTTTCCATTTTCCCCCTTTTAACAAAATCCCATAATTAATTTACCCTTTTGCCATTATCAACTTATTTGGGGTATTTCAGCAATACTCCAAACGCCCTCTCCACATCTTTACGAACGAACTCTTGATGTTGGGCAAACAACTTGACTTTATCACCTTGAGGGAGCCGAATTGATTGGACAAATGTCGCCCAACACGGGTAGAAGCCATCAGCGAGATAATATCCCATGTTGTATTCATTTCCATTCACCGTGAAATTCACGTTTGGAGCTCTACCATGCAGAACTTCATCAAAAACAGGAGATCGATCAAGAACATTAATATCATTAGCCGTACCTGGTACCCCAAAAAATGCATGCCAAAACCACAGGTCGTATGATGCTACAGCCTCCAAAATAATTGTTGGATGACCATGATCTCCACGAGCATATTGACATTTTCATGCAGTTAGACAATTTTTCCACCCCCAATGCATACAATCGATGCTACCCAACATCCCAGGAAATCCACGAGACTCTCCGACACTTAGTAGACGTTGTATGTCTGTCGAGTTGGGACGCCTAAGATACTCATCACCAAAAAATGTAATTATTCCATCAACAAAATGCTCTAAGTATTGCCTTGCGGTTCCTTCAGAAATACGAATATACTCATCACAAGCATCAGAAGCAGTTCCATAAGCCAACATACGTATGGCACTAACATTTTTGTAGTGCAGATATACTAAGCCTACCTGATGCATCTGGCCTTTGTTGAAAGTACTCCATTCCATTCCACAGTCTTTCCACAATGCGCTTGAAAACTTCTTTGCTCATTCTGAACCTACGTCGGAACATAGCATCTGGATAAGTGGGTTGATCAGAAAAATAATCTTTGTAAAGCTGCTCATAGCCCTTTTCCCTTCCTCTTTCAATATTGGCCCGACGACGTCGCCTTTGTGAACTTTCTGGTTGTGCATTGTTTTTGCGATGTTGAACATGTTCTTCAAGTGCATTACACGCATCAATAGCTTCTTGTACCATTCTCTGGTACTCACCGTCTTCAGAGCTATCGCTAGAAAGGAAAGGATTTGAGTTTGAGGATGAACTAGACATTTTTAGAGATTAAAGTTTGTAAGATATTTGATGAGTGATCTAAGCCATTGTTTATCCTCACTTATATAGATCTCTAAAAATCTAACAAATGCCAACCCATTAAAGCATTTTTATGCTTAGTCCAAAAAATGAAATGTCAGAAATGTCACATGCTATGTTTGAAAATCTACTAGATGCCAACTCCACTAAAGCATCTTTATGCTTAGTCAAAAATTCAATAAAGCATGGTATCACATGGCTTTCTCTACATGATTTTGGACCATAAAATTTGCTATCATTAAAGCATCTTTATGCTTACTCCAAAAAACGAAATGTCAGAAATGTCACATGCTATGTTTGAAAATCTACTAGATATCAGAAATGTCACATGCTATGTTTGCTATCATTAAAGCATCTTTATGATTTTGGACCACAATATTGAAAACATGATTACATTAAGTAAAGTGCATTACAAGATCGAAAGAGATGCATTACAAGATCGAAAGATGCATTACAATATTGAAATATGCATTACAAGATTGAAAGATACATAACTAGATTGAAATACTACAAAGACATCTTCTAATGAGTTCATGGATATACTTAACCACTTAATTCTTGCATCAACGTTCTCTTGAGAGCTTCTCCCTCCGGTGGAAGATTAGTTTGACTCATAAGATATTGGAGCATCCTCCACTTCGTGTTCTTATCCTCGGCGTCGATCTTCTTCTGTTCCAACTCAATATTCTTGATTTCCAACTCAATATTCTTGACTTGAAGAAATTGTGCTTGCTTCACCCTCTTCATTGTCACCTTTTCCATCTCCAATTCATGTGCTCTCTTACACATGGCCAGTTTTTCTTTGTGAGCTCCTTAAGTTGCTCATCATCTTCGGCCCAACTTGTGGATGCCACTTTTTTCCCCTTTCTCTTAGCCGCCTTTATACCCTCTGGACGTTGAAAAACCCCAGTGAAAGCACTCGTTGGAGTACTTTGATTAGAAGAGTCATCTTTCATATCAGACCTCGATCTTTTTGAGCTTGTGGCACTTCCCGAGCTTGGGTTCATCCCGCTGGCCGTGTTCAAATAAGAAAGACTCCATTTTGGCTCATTCCGAAGGGTATGCCATGCATGCTCAAATGTAAACCTCTTCCCCACATCTTTGAAATAGTTCTCATATGCCTTATGGATAACATCATCTTCTGACTTCCCACTTTTTTTATCACTACATGCTTCCCGATATGCAGAAATAAACTTATTCACAGTAGCATTACATACATGCCGTCTTTGTTTAACACTTTTCAGAGCTCGCTCACCTTGATTTGGTAGTTTGTAAGTGTTCTAGTATGCTTGAACTCGCTTCCAAAATGAATCGGATGTTTGATTGGTATTTACCACGGGATCAGTAGTGGTGTTTAAGTACCCACTAATGAGGATCAAATCGTCATCGTTACTCCAGGGGTGATGGAGGACCATCCACAACCCAACCACCATCCGGGCCCATGACTAGGAGCCGAGTTCATCAACTCCAAGATGAGCTCGCCAAGCTTGCACACCAAGTCCCGGAGGAGGTTGCCATGGCCACACCCAAGGCCTACTCGGTGACAATGGTTTCGAATGGATGAGTGTATGGCTTGTGTACACCTTCCATTCTTAGAAACCATTCCTCTTTTAGTATGATTCAGCCGTGAGGGCTAGTGACTTTCTTAAACGGTTTTCTCCTTTTAATTCCGGTTTAGTATTGTTTTAGTGTTCTTAAGGCCGGTTCACTAGGAACTATTTAGCCTTTTGTTCTTTCCCATTTCGGAGCAAACACTTATATGAAGAATACATTTCTGAATTAGAAACTTCCCAAAAGAGAGGTTTTGTGTGTTTGTTCAATCCGAATTGGTTTTGGTCGAGTTGTGATTCTCAATCTCTTTCGAATTGTTGATCCGAAGCGACACAAGGCATCCTCTTCGTGCTCTTGAGGATTCATCCTCTTGTTGTGTGGAGTTGTAGAAGGCAAGGTCTCTAGCTTTAGGCGTGGTGGTTCTTGGTTCAACCGATCCAAGGGTTTCCTAATCCGGGCTCTTGGTTTCTCCTTGTTCTCTTCTTTTCTTCCGCCATTTCTGACTTTGATGTTTGTTTTTGCTTGTTAGTTTGTTGTGCACCAAGGTCGGGCCTCCCTACGGCAATCCCGTATCAAAGTGGTATCAGAGCCAGGTTTTGGTGCCAACACCATTGTCTTTTTGCCGTTGTTCTTCATATGGTTTGTGTCTTGGACTTTTCGGTTTGTGTTCTCTACATAGCCGAATAGTTCTTTCTGTTTTCTTGTTGAGTCTTTTCTAAGTTGTTGCTTGAATCTCTAATTGATCTTGTGTTTGTGGAAGTTTGGCTTTGCGTGTTGTGGAGATCGGACGACCCCCCCCCCATCATCACCACCTAAATTCACCTCCGCCTAGCCGGAAACCCTAAACTCCGACCACCTCTATCACACCAAGATCAACCGTCCACTTCTCCATTACCCTAGCCGGCGTGCTCACCAAGGAGCCTCACAAAAATCCCCTATCTTCACGGCTGCCCTAACCACATTCAACCCCACTCGGCTAACAAGCCCTATCTTTGTGGCGTGTGGGTTGACACATTCAACAAACGCGGCAGCTAGCTCCTACAAGTGCGGCGTGCAGATCCTCTCCAAGCAACCACTCGGCCATTCTCCCTACAATTGTGGCGTGTGGGTTTGAAAGAGTTAACAAGCCGGCTACTCTCCCCTAAAATCAAGGCAACGAGCTTATCTTTTAATTTTCTTATTTTCTTTTAATCCCAATTCAGTTGTAATTTTGAATTTCGAATTTAGTAAAAAAAAAAAATCAGAAAGAGTCAAAAAAAAAAAAAAGGAGGACGATCATAGTGTTGCATTTTATTTCTTTTCCTAGCTTGGTCTATATCTTTGTATTACATTAATACTTAGGTTTAGATTTTAGCCTAAGGTTGTAAGTTGCTCAAGGGACAAGTCAAGGAGCCGACGCCCAAGTGCCGCGCCGCGTCGCCCCACTGCCGCGTCGTGTCGCCCTCTGCCGCGCCGTGTCTCCCTCACCACCGCTCGGTAAACCCTAAAATCCTAGCCTTTCTCTTCTCTTGTGCCAAACTCTTCCCCTATCACCACCGATCTCTACGACAACCATTCCGTCTTCTACTAGCACAAGTCAAGGCGAGCTAAGGTAACATCTTCTTTTTCCGAGTTCATTTTGTGTTTCTTGATTGCACTAAATTTCAGAACCTATAGTGCTATTGTGTGAACCTTGCCGATCACTTTCTATTTCACCTTGCATCGAACTTATCTTGGTTGTTGATTGTTGTTTGAGATTAATCAATTCACGTGAAGTTTTTGAGCTTTCCAACCGATTGCACTACAAAACTAGTTGCGGATTGACGGAGAGCGAGTGAAACACACGAGTGAGACACTTGTGAGTGTTTTGATTTAACTCTAACCTTTAATCTAGTTCGGTGTTAGTTTGCTTTGTGTGATGGCAGGAGACGACACCTCAAGTGACCGAGACAATAGGAGTCCTTCGCCGGTACATCCGGATGTGGTGACCCTCTTCCAACAACTAACCGATTCAATGGCCGTCATCACAACCGGTTGGCTGCCCTTGAAACGGCTCAAAGGGTTCCCCCACCAGCTATGGCGCCCCCGGTGGCGCTAGCTTCTCGAGCCCAAGAGACGATCCCAAATCCAACCATCGTGCCTTTAGGCACTTATGTTGAACATGGAGGTCCTTCCGGAGCCAATACGGTGCCTCTTGGACGCACACGTGCAGTAGGTACCGGCACCGTAAGGAACTCCCCGGTAAGGAATACTTCTCCCCTTGTCAATAATCAAGAGAGGCCGAATAGGGTAGCTCCGAATTATCATAATGAAATACCACCTCCACGTGAGGTGCCCTATGTCGCTAACCATCTCAATGAGCCTCAGGATCCACGTAGGGAAGACGAGTTTGATGATGATGCCCTTGAGGAAGAGATGTGGAACCAAGGTGGGAGGTTCGGTGGCTACCAAGGCCAGGGAGGGGCTTACGGCTACTATGAGCCCCGAGGCAGATTTGGAGGCAATAGGGGCTATCAAGGCAATCAGCCTAGGAGAGAATTAGAGCAAGATGGCATAGGGAAAATCAAGATTAAGATGCCATCGTTTGAAGGAAATGTGACCCCGACGCCTACATGGAGTGGAAGATGAAAGTGGAGCAAATTTGGAGTTGCCACAACTTCATTGAAGCCAAGAAGGTGCAGCTAGCTTCCATTGAGTTTAGTGGCTTTGCCCTAACTTGGTGGAACAACCTAGTCAAGGAGAGGCAAAGGGTATGGGATCCGCGGTGGCTACGTGGGAGCAAATGAGAGTGTTGATGCGAGCTCGGTTCGTCCCTCAACACTACTCTAGGGAGCTCAAGCAAAGGTTGGAGAACCTCAAGCAAGGGAGCATGAGCGTGGAGGAGGCCTACAATGCCATGCAAATGGCCATGGTCCGCGCCAACGTCATAGAAGATTAGGAATCCACCATGGCGAGGTATCTCCGAATCCTTTCTCCTTTTATTGCTAATGAGGTCGACATGTACCCCTATACAGATTGTACCCAGCTGCTGCACTTGGCCATCAAAAGTGGAGAAAAATCAGAAGTTCAAGGCGAGGAGCCAAGGAGCACATGCGGCTAGAAACCCTAGCGGCCAGCCGAACCAGTGGAGGGCCCAAAACCAAACCAGGACGTTTCCTCCGGCACAAATGGGCAGGAACCAAGCTCAGTCCATGAGCCAACCCAGGAGCCAAGAAGCGCCGAGGAAAGTTGGACCACCAGGAACGCCGCCGCAGCCAAGTGGACGCCAGCCGCAATCGGCCAATGGCCCTCAGGGGAGTTTTCTCAACTTTTTCCTTCTTCTAGGGCTAGGATACCATTTGTTTTAAGTGTCAAGGCCGAGGGCATATGATGAAAGATTGCCCCAATAGTCGAACCTTGGTCATTAACCATCTTGGACTCTATGAATCTAGTCCGAGGGTGAGGATCAAGGTCCGTTTATTGTTGATGAGCCTATGCATGATGTAGATGAGGAAATGGACTGCATTGAATTTGAGCATGGTGAATCCTTAGTTTGTAGGAGAACTTTGCATGTCCAACCTACTCCTTGTGAAGATAACCAAAGAGAGAATTTTTTCATACTAGATGTTTGGTTAAGGGGAAGGTTTGTAACATGATTATTGATGGGGGTAGTTGTTGTAACATTGCTAGCACTAAATTAGTTACTAAATTACAACTATATACTTTCCATCACCTAGGCCAATATAAACTGCATTGGATGAATGAATGTGGAGAAGTAAAGGTGGCTAAGCAAGTCAATGTGACCATAACACTAGGACATTATGTAGACACTATTTTATGTGATGTGGTCTCTATGAATGCTTGTCATATCTTGTTAGGACGTCCATGGCAGTTTGATAGGCGTGTCAAGCATGATGGTTATACTAAGCGTCATTCTTTTGATTATAAGGGTAAGAATGTGATACTCAAGCCTATGACTCCTTTGCAGGTAGCTGAAGCCTATGAGAAGAAGAAGGACCAAGAGAAGTCGGTTGAAGCCAAGAAGGGGAGCCATGCCGAGAGCACCTCTAAGGCTAAAACCACGTCTCAAGCTTTGTTGGCCTCCAAGGAGGAGTTGAGGGAGGAGCACTTACCCCAGGACGCCGTCCTTATGCTCTTGTGCAAGAGTCTAGGCTTGCTTAGTGAGGAGTTGAAGTCTACACTGCCGAGAGTCATCCTAACATTGTTGGAGGAGTTCCAAGATGTTTCCCGAAGAGATGCCACCCGGACTGCCCCCTAAATGAGGTATTGAACATCAAATTGATCTAATACCGAGTGCTACTCTTCCAACAGGCCAGCGTATAGGATGAACCCAAGGAGACCAAGAAGTGCAAGAGCAAGTGAAGGCTTTGCTTGACAAGGGCCATGTGCGTGAGAGCCTTAGCCCTTGTGCCGTGCCAGTGCTATTGGTGCCCAAGAAGGATGGCACATGGAGGATGTGTGTGGACTGCCGAGCCATCAACAACATCACCATTAAGTACCGGCATCCCATTCCCCGCCTCGATGACATGCTAGATGAGCTGCATGGAGCGTCGGTCTTCACCAAGATAGACCTCCGCAGCGGCTACCATCAAATAAGGATGAAGGAGGGGGGTGAATGGAAGACGGCATTCAAGACAAAGTTCGGTTTGTATGAGTGGGTCGTCATGCCTTTTGGCTTGACAAATGCTCCTAGTACCTTTATGCGCTTAATGAATCATGTTTTAAGGCATTTTATAGGTAGATTTGTTGTTGTTTATTTGATGATATACTAATATACAGCAAATCACTAGAGGAGCATGAGCAACACTTGAGGGAAGTACTCTCTACATTGCGTAGTGCGTGCTTATATGCTAATGAGAAGAAGTGTGAATTCTGCACTAATCAAGTTTCTTTTCTTGGTTTGTAGTGAGTTCCAAGGGCCTTCAAGTGGATGATAGCAAGATCAAGGCCATACAAGATTGGGCCTACGCCTACCTCCGTGAGCCAAGTGAGGAGTTTTCATGGATTGGCCAGCTTCTATAGGAGATTCGTGAGGGACTTTAGCACCATTGCCGCGCCCTTGACGGAGGTGACCAAGAAGCATTCGGCCTTTGTGTGGGAGGAGGCGCAAGAGAGGGCTTTCAACGCCCTAAAATGGAGGTTGACGCAAGCTCCTTTGCTAGTGCTGCCCGACTTCACGAGACCATTCGAGGTGGAGTGGATGCATCC